>JAKSZT010053813.1:8685330-8705471 GCA_026826555.1 Tolypeutes matacus
CTTTCTTTCTTTCTTTCTTTCTTTCTTTCTTTCTTTCTTTCTTTCTTCTTTCTTTCTTTCTTTCTTTCCTTTCTTTCTTTCTTTCTTTCAACAAGGAACCCAAAGATAAAAATAGTAAAGAGGTATATTTTGGTTTACTTTATTAGAAGAGTTTTGTAGAAGGAGGTCAGTAACTGCTGTCAAAGAAAAAAACTGCACCAGATAATGTAAAACAGGCAAGGATGCCTTTTTCATAGCTAATCTGGTAGGCAAGAGACAGCAGAACTCAACTCTGTTGAAACAAGGGTCAGCAAGCCCTTAAGGGCTGAGGGAGGGTTAGTGGAAAAGCCCTAAAAGATAATAAACTAGGAACTACTTTGTTTAGGAGCCTCTCAGACACCACGATAGCATAAGGGCAGGGTGAGAGGGAGGTCAGGGGCCAAGAGTCAGGGAGAAGTCAAGCTAAAGGGAAGTGAAAACAGTCCTGGTCACTGCCCAGGAAAACAGTGAACTTCTGTCCCTGGAAGTGTTTAAGCAGCTGGTTCAAGCACTACCTGTCAAAGACATTGCAGAAGGAATTTTTATTTTAGATGGGAAACTGGTCCCTTTTACCTGAAACACTAAGATGAAGTCCCGCTATATATATGTTTTTTTTTTAAGTTGTATCCTTTTTTTAAGGAGGTCCGGGGATTGAACCTGGTACCTCATACATGAGAAGCAGGTGCTCAACTACTGAGCTACATCCACTCTCAAGTTGCATTTGTTAGAATACTTTTAGTTGCAAATAAAATATCTATCAGTAACTTTATTTAAAGGCATTCATTTATTACACATAACATGACATTGGAGGTCGGCAGTTCCAGCATTGGTTGGACGCTTCAGTGATGTCAGAGGAATTCCAGGCTCTTTGCAAACTCTGCTCCATCATCCTGTTGGCTTTTGTCCCCATGCTAGAAGAAGCTCACAGTCTCAAGATGCCTCACATGGCCACGTTCAAAGTCAGGATGCACAGCAAAGCAGGAATGGTGAGGGATTCTTCATGATTCTCTTTTTCCATTGGGAATGAACCAGGAGAGACTCTAACCCCATCAGAATTCTCCATTGTCTCATTGGGCAGAGCTGGTTCACATGGACATTCCTAGCTGCAGGGGGGCTGTGTCATCAGGCTTTGTTAAGAAGAAGGGCGAGGGCAATGGCTGTCTTGTGGGCCATTATGGGCTGTTATGTGGACTGTTAGTGTCTGTCACAATACCTGAGATCTACCCTATTAGAAGTAGCATCTTCTCTTTTTAATTTATACATTTCAGAAATAAATTTTCACCACATTAATTGTGACACTTTTCAAAACTACAGAAAAGTTAAAAGAATTCCATAATAAACACCTATATATCCACATCTTAAAACAAAAGATGCAGTGAGTCTGTTTCTCTCTCACTGAGGCTGAGAATAAGCTATGAGAGAGCCCCCATGTCTTAGCTTGACAGGCTGCTATGACAGTTACCACACAATGGGTTGGCTTAATCAATGGGAATTTATTGTCTCATGGTTTCAGAGCCTGGGGGGCTGGCTTCCTGCTGGGGCCTTCTGTGTCCTGGTGCTGGCTTGTCGCAATCCTTGGGCTTCCTTGGCTTTCTCATCACATGGCCATGTCCTCTTCTCTCCCTTCCCTGTTCCTGTTGACTTCCAGGTTCTGGCTCCTTCCTGTGGCTTTCTCTGACCCTGGCTTCTGGTATCTTTTTCTTTATAAAGTCTCCAGTAATCCTGATTAAGACCCAACCTCATTCAGTTGGGCCACCTTTCAAATAGCAACTTCCAGAGGTCCTATGTACATTGGTTCACACTGACAGGAATATGGATTGTGCAACCAAGAACATGTCTAAACTGAGGCACCTAATTCAATCTACCACACCCCTTTCTAGGTTTATATAGTGAGTTAAAAGGGTCTTTGTGCATAAAGGTGATTAGAACATCTCTGGAGGACAGACCTCAGTGAGAGAAGACTTTGGGGAGGACAGTGCCACAAAGTATTTTCCAAGGTGTCCTGCTACTTCCTGTGACTGATTTTGTTAAGGCAAAAACCATTTTATAGAAGGGTATCAGGTAAGATTGGGCTCAGAAAATAAGGTAGAAGTTCATTTTTCTCTCACGTAGAAACCCAGAGGCCAGTAGTCCAGGGCTGGGATGATAGTTCTTTCAAGCCTCAGGGCCCAGGCTCATTCCAATAGATGAAAGAAGACAAAGAAAGCTCTTCTTCTCAGAGCTCCAGAGGACAGAATTGAGCTTACTCTTTTTACAGATATTTTTATCCCAAGCCAGATGTTAAGTACGGGTAGAGTTGAACAAGAATGTGTGCCTTTTCCCTGTAAGGAGATGTCACAGACTTCCACTTACCTCTCAGTGGCCTGAACTAAAACATGGGGTTCTGTTATTAAATTAGAATGAATATTGGGAAGCAATTATCAATCTCTGCCACAGTAGCAGACAAATAGGTCTCTAGATTTGTACTGTTCAATATGATGATGTGGTGGTTTGGAGGTATGTACCCCCAAAAAACATGTTCTTAAACTTAATCCATTCCTGTGACTGTGAGCCCATTGTAAGTAGGACCATTTGGTGAGGCTACTTCTGTTAAAGTATGACCCACCTCAATCAGGATGGATCTTAGTTCTATTACTGAAGACCTTATAAAGAAGGCTCCAGAAAGAGAAGAAAGTCACAGAGGGAGCAGCCAGAAGCTGAAAGTCAGTGGAATCCAGAAGATAAGGGAGGGGCCAGGAGAGGCTGCCATGTGCATTGTCATGTGACAGAGGAGCCAAGGGTCACCAGCAGGCAGCCCCAGAACACCAGGCTTTGGGAAGAAAGCAGTACCTTGATGATACCTTGATTTGGACTCCTCCTAGCCTCAAAACTGTGAGCCAATAAATTCCCATTGTTTATGCCAGCCCATTGCACTGTATTTGCTTTAGGAATAAGGAAACTAAAGCAATGGCCATAAGCCATATGTGGCCATTAGGCACTTGAAATGTGGCTAGCCCAAATTGAGGTGTGCTGTAAGTGTAAAATGTACACTGGATTTCAAAGATTTAGTATGAAAAAAAAAAAAAAAGAATAAAAAATAGGTCAATAATGTTTATATTAATGACATTGTGAAATGAAAATATTTTGGATATATTAGGTCAAATAAAATGTGTTATTAAAATCGAGTTCACCTGTCTCTTTTTATTTTTTAAACTGTGGCGACCAGAAAAATTTTTAATTATACATGTGGCTTACATTATATTTAGATTAGACGGCACTGCTCTAGAATGACCAAAATCAAGATCTTCTGAAAGGCTCTAGTCTTAGAAGGTGGGAACATCACGGGATGTTTAGCAAGAGCAGAAAGAGAAAAAGGAACAAAACAGTTCAGAAAGAAAGGGAGGGAAGGAGAAGCTGAAGATTGGGTCATGGAAGAAGACAGGGCTGCATGGCTGATTTCCCTGAGGGTGAGCCTAATTAGAATTTGGGGAGAGCAGGGATGCAGGAGAAATGTTGAGCCCAAAGGAAAACTGTTTCTCTTGCCTGGGATGTAAAAATCTGAAGCCTGGGGACTGCACAGAGAAGATCTGGGGCCTTAGACCCAGAACTCTAGAATCCATTTTGGAGATGACTCACTAACTCCTGAAGTTTGTCTCTTCCCCCTTAACCTCAGACAGTGGTCATGTCTGCCACATTCTCTCAGAGAAGGAAGCCTCCGCAGTAGCTGTGGCATCTTGTCACAGCCCCCAGAAGTGCCTTTGCTGGAAGGCACTTGTCAACACTCTCCAATGCCCTTCTCAGCACTTTGCTGATGGGCCCACAACTGCTGCCGTGGGCCAGGGGGTCGGGGGACTGCTGAGGGGGTGGGGAGGACACAACTCTGGGGACTGTCAGGCATAAGACTGACCCCACAGGGAAACTGGGCAACAGATGAAAGAAGCCAAAGAACGCTCTCCTCCCTCCCTGCGCTCCAGAGGAGAGAACTGAGCTTACTCTCTTTTCTTAAAGATATTTTTATCCCAAGCCAGATGTTAAGCTTGGGATGAGTTGATGAAGAATATGGGAGAGTTGGCAATTATCTGGTTAATTTAAGCTGGATAGAGAGCTACCCTAGATCTGCTGTGGGAGCTAATTTATCTTGATTACTTATCCATATTGATTCAAAAAGAAAATAGAAGAAAGGAAGCTTTCTCCCTTCATTTCAAGCATTGATATATAGCTTGAGCAATGCAAACGTCTCTTTGTTCCTTTATAATAATTTTCACCATCCATAACTCTTGTGTCATGAGGAAAAGTGAAGTATATTGTTAATTGCTTCAAGTTATTAGAGGAAAGGGATGCTTTAAGGCCAAATGTTTTTATAAAATGATATAATTTGTATTACTATAATGTCACTTTATAGGCAATCAGTTTTTCTAACTTTGAAGCCTTTTGTTTAGCAATTCAAAACTTTTGAAAAGTGCTATTAAAAACATAATTTTCAAAAAGTTGGGAATTTTGAAACTAAAGTTTTAAATGTAGACTTATACTTTAGTCTATACAATTCAACCACGTTTGGCTCTACTTGGTCATGTTTACTAGACAGGTGCTTTAACCAACTAAGCACAGAGCCTCACTCTGGCCATATTTAAATGCCCATTATGTTTTCTCTCACTCATAATACAAAATAAACAGGAATTGGAAGAGTTGTACCTATTTTAGCTATCCACTAATGAATCATGTTGATATTTTGAATTAACTCATCAAGGTACAAAATATGGATATGGGTAAGAGAATGACGGTTATAAATAATCCAGATGCATTGTCATCAGGTAGAGAGGGAAGTACTTTTCTTGATCAAAACTTGGGGGACACCTGTTTACTGACAGTAAACAAGCAAGCACAGAGATTGTGAGGAAGTATTTTCTTCTCTGGGAAATCATCCCAAAAGAAGTAATTTCAGAATCCTCAGACACCCTTAGACAGTGGCAGGTGGAAAACTTGTCATTATGTTTCCTTAACACCTTTCCTATTTAAAGTGTGCATCTACTTGGGTCAGCAATGATGGGGGTTAATTTTCATTTACAAGGAGGCTTGAGAGCAGGGGCCGGGAGGCCATTGCCTTTGCACAACTGTTCCTTTGGCAAGTGTTTCTAGGGCTGGAGGATGAATGCCACTATTCTTTAATAAGAAGGGTTTTTTTGGTTTTGGTTTTGTTTTTGCCTGAGTTTCAGTCCTTTTCATTTTAGAGTTATTTTGCAGCAATAAAGCTGAAGCTAATTTGTCCCTTCAGCTGAAACTAGCTAAGTGGTGATATGATTTCTCTTTTGTGAGTTATGAAACTCCTGCAGCCTACAAAAGCCCATTGAGGAATTGTCCAAAGAATTCTAGAACAGGAAAAGACCTTCAAGATCTTCCAGCCCAGTTCTGCAATTTCACACGGGAAGAATCTGTGCTCAGGAAGGGGATGGAATAACTAGTGGGAGTGCTGGGCTGACACCCAGTTCTCTATCTCTCTCTCTCTTCAAGGACAGACATGGATAATTTTTATTTTTCACTAAACAAGTATATACTCTGGATATAATAACTAAAATGCCTAATCATATTAATTAAATACATATGTACTTTTAAATAATAAACTTCCAAGCCACACAAATACACACAAATCTTCCCATCTCTAAATTTCCTTATGACTTCTTTTTTTTTTTAGGTGCCAGGGATTGAACCTGGGACCTCTTATTTGGGAAGCTGGCATGCAACCACTGAGCCACATTGGCTTCCCTGAGTTGTTTTCTTATTTGTTTGTTTTGCTTGTCTTTCTTTTTTTTCAGGAGGCACTGGGAACCAAACCCAGGACCTCCCATGTGGGAGGGGGGTGCTGAACTGCTTGAGCCACATCTGCTCCCCTTCATAATTTCTTCAAGCCTCCACCACTGAATTCCCACTGCCAATAATGGATGCCGGGAACTGAGTTCACAGGTGGAGAAAGAAAGAGGAAGAATGAAGCTGTGGGAACCAGAAGGAGCTGATTAGAGGGTTGAACAACACAGAGCTAGAACCCGTTTCTCTGCATTCCCAAGCCAGGAATTTTTACACAACTTTTGTTTCTTGTACTTGGGAAGAACAACAACTATAAAATCCACTTTACACTAGTGGTGCATTGATTTCATTTCCATCAGTCATGCTCAAATACCCGAGATCATTTCACATGCAACTTCTCTCTTTAATGGAAGAAGCTTACCTCTTTGGGGTAAAATGAGGCAGAAAGGCTTTAACTTTTAAAAATATATGTTATTTTATATGCAGCACAAAATTTCCCATTTTAATCTCTTTCCTGTGTCCAATTCAGTGACCTTAATTACATTCACAATATTGTGCTCCCATCACCACCTTTTTCATCAGCCCGAATAGAAACTCTGAACTCATTAAACTATAACTGACCAGCCCTTCAGCCCCCACGTGCCCCACCCCTGGTAACCTGTAACCTACTTTCTGTCTTTCTGAATTTACATAGTCTAGTTATTTCATATAAGTGGAATCATACAATATTTGTCCTTTTGTGTCTGGCTTGTTTCCCTCAGCATAATGTCTTCACGGTCCATCCATGTTGTAAGATGTATCAGGACTTCATTCCGTTTTGAGGCTGAATAATATTCCATTGTGTGTACACACCACGTTTTGTTTATCCTGTCATCGGTTGATAGGCGCTTGGGTTGTATCCACCTTTTGGCAATTGTGAATAACACCGCCATGGACATTGGTGTAATGTACACTTTTTCTCAGGGTTGGGAGTAGGGTTGCCAGATAAAATACAGAACACCCAGTTAAATTTGAATTGATAAATGACAGGCACATACTTATACAAAAAAAAAAAAAAAAAAAAAAATTATTGTTTATCTGATATTCAAATTTCCTTGGGAGTCTTGTATTTATATTTGCTGAATCTGGCAGTCCTAGCTAGGAAGTACCCAGCTGAGCTGCTCTCCCTGGAGCTCTTCTTACCTGCTAGCCACAGAGTTATTGCCCAGACTTGCTTTGTGAAGTTGGTTTGAAGTTATTTGGAAGTGATAACTTTCTTTCTCCTTTTTGCAGGAATCCACTCACCACGGCAACTAGAGGAAATGGTAATCAGGTGCTGCTTTCTAGAAACTCTATTAAATTAGCGGTCTCAATCTCTTTCCCGTCTTCCTTCAGTCTTGGGAAGGGGATCGTTGGGATAAAACCATTCTGCCTCTTTATTTTCAAATATCTATTTTGCATACACTTTTTACAAAATTATCATTCTATAGAGTAGTTTTTTTAATCAAAAGCATATTATTTAGGTTATATTAAACATCTTACTGTCTGACATTTAACTTCAGGGACACATAAGCAGGAAATAGGGGGCAGTCTCGAAGCTGCTGGGTTTCAGTGCATTTCTGCAGATAGAGACATAGCCTCTCGTCTGTTTTCTAGAATTTTCCCAACTCCAGGCACAACAACTAGACCCCTAACAAGACAGTGCAGGGTGAGCTCCAGAGGCTTACTGTTCTGCCACATACCTACCTGTATGCTCAAATGCAGTAATTAACCTCCTGGTGCCTCATTCTCCACTTTAATAAAATGAAGATACTATTGCAGTTATTGTGAGGATGACATTAGTTAATAAACACAAAGCCCTTAGGACAGTGCTCAGTAAATAGCTGTTAATCAAGGAGAAGACTGGGGCTTCATTTCTGGGCAAGCTATCTCTTCTCTGTAGTCATCAGTGACCCCATCTTTTAAATGGCTGCAACTATCACACTTAGCCTATGGTACTTGTAAAGAAATAAGTTGTTAACCAACAAGCCAATGAAGGTTATTAGAGAATGTGGCCATTCCTATGGAGAGAATATGAAGTTATCATCAGTGATGGATGTTTTAAAAAGAGATTGGGATTTTTCTGAAAGTCGCCGAGGAGGATATTGGTGTGAATGGTAATTTATTTCTGGATAAGAAAGGGAAATAGGTGACACAGAAGGGTTGATACTCCTCCAAGCCACACTGAGTGAGTGCTCCTATGCCGACTTTCAGGCTGCTTGCTGGAATTTGGACTGCTTTTTCTGCCCAGCTCACCCCTTCCTTTCTCATCTCCATGATATTATCACCAGGTGAACAAGGAGAGCATCTGGTAAACATCAAATCTGAAAACCCGACAACAAAAACACTAATAGAAAATATTGTTGGATTGTTGTGTTCCAACAGGTGTGACAAGAAAGAAGAGAAACTTCATGAAGGAAATGCTATCAAGGTTAATGAAATGTACAGAAGTGGCAAAAACACTAAAGAACTCAATGAGGAAAGGAGTTGTGCATGAATATTTGGCAGGAATGCTTGTTTTAAATGATAGAAGTTGGGAGGCGGCTGTGGCTCAATCAGTGGGGCTCCCGTTTGCCATGTGGGAGGCCCTGGGTTCGGTTCCCGGGGCCTCCTGGTGGGGGTGGGTCCGCCGGTGCGGCGTGGTTGGCTGGCCCGGCGAGCGTAGGCAGCAAGGGGGGGATAAATGAATAAATAAATAAAATCTTAAAAAAAAAAAAAAAATAAATAAATGATAGGAGTCTTCACTTAAAAGGCCCCGAGAACAGCAGTGGAAGACCAACTGGAGTGTAATCTGAGAGTATAACAATAGCTAATTTGGTATATTCTAGGTCCTACGTGTACATTATTTAACTTAATCCTCACAAAAACCCCACTGGGTAGGTAATCTCCCTTTCTTAACCATAAGAAACAGGGGAGTGGATGTAGCTCAAGTTGTTGAGTACCTGCTTCCCATGTATGAGGTCCTGGGTTCAATCCCTGATACCTCCTAAAAAGAAAAACAACAATAAAACAGAAACAGTTTCAAGGAGATTGATTAACTTGCTCAAGGTCACATAACTATAAGGTTTGAGACCAGGTTTGTTGGTTCCAAAGCCCATATTCTTTCTATTATATTAAGTTGTCTCCACCTCCTCAAAGACTCAGAGCAGCTCACAGGTCTCTGTCCAGCCCTGGAGGTCTACCTTCTCAATAGAAATTTTCTGGCCACAGAAAATGAATTATGTGGTTTGGTGTGGGAGTTTTCTTATTTATAAAAACCCAATGAAGAAAAAACAAAAAACAAAAAAACAAAAAAACCCAATGAGGGAGCAGATGTGGCTCAAGCAGTTGAGCACCTGCCTCCCACATGGGAGGTCCTGGGATCAGTTCCCGGTGCCTCCTAAAGATAAAACAAAAGATAAAAAAAAAGAGCAAACAATGAGCAAAAACAACGAGCAAAAAACAACAAGCAAAAACAATGAGCAAAATAACAAGCAAACAGATGAGGGAGCCAACACAGGGGAGCCAGTGTGGCTCAGTGGTTGAGTGCCAGCCTCCCACATTTGAGATCCCAGGTTCAATCCTCCAACCTGGTATCTAAAAAAAAAAAAAAAAAACCCAATGAGGAAACAAAACTAAACTAAACTAAACTAAAACACACTTTAATGATCCTTTTAGAATTATAGAGTTAGATATAATTTAGAAATATTAAATTATAAAGAAAAATGACATCATTTAGAATGATCTCTATTTGAATTATTTACGGTTTTCAAGCCTATAATTCCATTCCATATCTAGTCACCATCTCCCAGCATTTGCTAGTGTTCTTTTTTTGTCCCCCCTGAGATGTCTCCCTCATCTGTTTGCTCATTGTTTTTGCTCGTTGTTTGTGCTTGTTGTCTGCCCATTGTTTTTGCTCATTGTCTGCTTGTTGTTTTATTTTGCTTGTTTTCTGCTTGTTTCTGTTTTTTTTCTTTAGGTGGCACTGAAAACCGAACCCGGGACCTCCCATGTCAGAGGCAGGTGCTCAACTGCTTGAGCCACATCCTCTCCCTGCTAGTACTGTTTGACATCAATGTGGCAGGACTCCTCCCATGCCAAAGGACAGCCTCACCTCCTTTAAAAGTTCCCTCAAAATTCATCTCCCACAGGAGCCTCAACTTACCAAGGAAAATGTGAATTATCATATACAACATCTGCCCATGGATTCCTGCCCTGATAGATTTCTTGGCAGATCAAGACATGAAATCCAGGGGTCTCCCATTCCCTATCCCATTTCTGGCCCACACAGGGGCTGAAGGAATAAGATTGGGATGTTGGGTGTATGAGGTTCAGTCCCCTTTCTCCACTTCAGAAAAAAGGGACTAGAGTAGCAAGTGCAGAGAAAAGTATGAGGCACTCAGGGTAGGATTGTGGAGAAAGCCATTTATAGGTTGTGCCCCTTTCTATAAAATTCTCCTTACAACAAGAAGACTATAGAAAACTCTATCCTATTTTACTTTGGGGTAGAACTCAGAGGTGGCAGAGAGAGCTCAGAGTGGTGGTTTGAAATTGTATGTATCCCCAGAAAATCATGTTCTTAAAGCTAATCCATTCCTGTGGGTGTAAACTTACTGTAAGTAGCTTTCGATAAGGATACTTCAGTTACACTGTGGCACAGGGTGGGTCTTAATCCTTTTACTGGAGTCTTTTATCAGAGAATGAAATTCAAAGACAGAGAAAGCCACAGAAGCAGGAAGCTGAAAACAAGGAAACCTGGAAAAGAGGGGAAAGACCAGTAGATGCCGCCATGTGCCTTGCCATGTGGCAGAAGAGTCCAGGATTACCGTCAGCCGGTCTTTGGGAAGAAAGCATCACCTTAATGATACCTTGATTTGGACATTTTCACGGCCTCAACACTGTAAGCTTGTAAGCTAATAAATTCCCATCACTAACAGCCAACCCATTTGGGGAACAGATGTAGCTCAGTGGTTGAGTGCCTGCTTCCCATATACAAGGCCCTGGGTCAACCTCCTGTACCTCCTTTTTAAAAAAACCAACTCATTTTATGGTATCTGCTTTCAGCAACTTAGCAAACTAAAACACTCAGAGAAAGACCAAGAGCTGCAGGATAGTATATAAAGACTAGCTGTTTCCAGGCAAGTAGAAAGGAAGACGGGCATTCTACAAAATCTTTACCAGTATGGTTTATCAGACCTCCTTCCTAAAATCTACACTTTGAGCAGTTGTAAACAGAAATTGAGAGAACTGGCAATATCTGGCACAAGGAAATAATTTTTCAAGGGTAGGCAGTAGAACAAAAAGAACTAGATCTACAGAACTTTGACTACAAAAGAAAAAAATTAAAAAGATAAAGGATAGCTGAACTGTGGTAGAACAAAGGCAATCCTCCTAAATTAATTTTAGGAGTTGGCATTAGAAACTCACTGTATGTTATTTATAGTTTGTTGTATGTTTATATTAATTATGTGATAAATGGTACAGAGTGCTCACTCTATTACAGTCAAGAGGATGCTTTCAAGATTGGAGGTGTAAGCAATTCCTCCTAGATGCTACTAAATTAGCCAGATTTGCTTCTTTCTGTGTGTCCCACATTAGGTGCCTGGTTGGAAGGACTGTAGGTTTAGGAACTGGCCTGAAACATGTTGGGGCCCATTCAGAGCCATGCCATGTATCCCAGTATTTGGAAATCCTCGAGATGTGGCTCACCGTAGTCCAGACATTATGGAATTGTGATACAAGAGAAAGAGGGCTGACCACTCAGCAAGAAGGCTAGAACTGAAATCCTAGTGCTTCCATTTACTGAGTTGATGGCCCTGGCAAATTATTTTAAGCTTTCAGAGCCACAGTTGTAATAGCTTCTTCAAGGAACAAGTGATCCTCTACTCCTGGGGAAACCAAAATACATTACGGTATTAGTCAATGTTATGTAATGCATTATTAAATAAGCACATGCTTATGTGAGAGTATTGTTTAGGTTTCACTTGCCCTGGAGTCTCTAAGGGTGAGGTCTGATTGCTACACTAATCACTAATTATTAATGCTATGTATGAATTAGCTGGAAGTCCTTCTGTAATTATCACCCAAAGACAAAGGCTATAAGCGAATTTTGTAAAACAAAAATGGTGAGCCTGTTATTTCTGTAAAACACAATTTTCTACCCTGGTAAGCAGAGAGAGGCTTACACGGTTTTACAGAGGATTTCACAATAAAGTTGGTGACAGCCTCCGAAAAGATCTTTGGTGTCTTTACAAACTGCTGTAAGCATTAAACACTCCCAGGAGAAGCGTTCACCTGCAGCTTCACAGAACCGTATAAGAGGAGAGGGTTTTCACAGATTCTGAGTCACACTACTCAGATTCACAAAGGATAAGTGTCTGCAGTAGAACATCAGTGAATTGATAGAAATAGCATTGGCCCAGGTACTTGTGTTGGCCCAGGTACTTCACTTCCTGAAGGTCCATCCAGGAGGAAAGCGCCTTAAAATACAAAAGCTTTCCTGTAGAGCCAGGAATCCAAATAAAGGAAGGTGATCAGTTACTAAGTTACTCTGAGAGCCTGGGACATCCATTCCTAGCTCGGGCCACTCCATTTCCCTCGAATCCCAGGGAAGACAGGAGGAGAAGGATGAGACGAGAGGGCAGGAAACAGACATAGATTCACCCAGAGAATGGACATAAACAGCAAAAGCGGGGTGGGGGTGGGGGGGTGGGGTAAAAATGGATACAAGTAAATAAATAAATAAATCCTTAAAAAAAATGTATAGGGCAGGAAGATACGGACTATAGTTGATAGTGATACTTTGACGATGCTTTTTCATGATTTGTTAACAAATGTTTCACAACAATGCAGGGTATTTGTGGGGGGGATGATGTGGGAGCCCTGTATGATGTTATGCATGTTTGTTTTGTAAGTGCACGATGTTTACTGAACACTTATAGTTTATATATGTTCATGTATGAGTGATATACTTCAATAAATTGTTTAAAAAAAAACACAAAAAACCAGTCACCGTTTGCCCAAAAATGTCTTAAAGTCACTTCTATAGAGACCCTGACATCTTTGAGTTATTTAATAAATACTTGTTGGGTGCCTACTCTGTCTATAGCTTTTCTCAGAGAGAGTACAGTGGGGGTGGGATTCTGGGAGAGAGAAAAGGTAGTAAACTCATAGTGATACCCTTTGGAGTCCCCTTTTGCAGGTCCCCATGTGCCTGGTAACGCATTTCATATACGTGCAGCTTTAGAGGCATTCTTCTACCTCCGGCACCCTCACGTGACGCTGGCCACGGCACGGGTCAGCTCCCAGAAAGAGCAACTCCTATTTTGCACAGATTGCCACTTTCATCCACCAACTGTCCAGTTTCCTCTTCCATCGTTTTCACCTCCTCACTGTGCGTATCACCCAGCCACATTCTTGAAAAGGCCCGGAGATATTTTTTTTTGTTTTTCTCTAGGAAGTTATCTAAAGATAACCAGGCAGAATGCCACATAAACGTACATGTCAAGATCCTGAGTGAAGAAAACCAGAAAATGTTATAGCTGCAAGGAATCCTGGACATTAGTTTCTCCCATCCCCATATTTTCAGGTGGAGAAACCGAGGTCCAGCTAAGCTGTGACTTGCTCAGGATCAAAGTCATTCGATAACAGATCTGGCCCGAAACACTTGAGTCCCCAGTCCTCCAGTCCAGTGCTCTGTAATTCTGCCATGCAGCTTGACTAAAAGAAACCTGAAGAAAGAGAACCAGAGAATTGTTCTTTTTTGGGTTGCTAAAGTTGTGTCGTCCTTCTATCATTCCACGATTCTATAACTTTAGCAGGCATGGGGAAAGACAGATGAAAACATTTCATGATGAAAGACTGAAGGAGCTTCATTATTCGCTGGGATAGGAATGGGAATGCATCATTTCATACATCTACCTAGTAACAGATTTCATTCATTCATTCATTCATTCATTCAACCAACACCTACTGAGATCTTCTGTGAACCAAGTGGTCTTCTAGGTACTGGTGATATATCAGTGATTATTAGAGAATAAGTCCCTGCCCTCATGGAGCTTCATTATAGCAGGTGCGAGGGGAGGAGGTGTAGGGAGGGGCGGGGATGTGGTAGCATGAAGATGCCCCACTCAGATCCCTCTTCAAGGAAAAACTTGCTGCTCCTTCAGTGTCACTCTCAGCTGCAGGGCGCTGTTTTGCCTGAGGTCAGCCACTCCCTGTGGCAGAGCAGGGCAAAGGTATCAAGAGCCAAAGCCAGGCATTTCAGCCCTTAACAAGCCGGTTCTGACAGGCAATACTTGCTCTAGAGCGCCCCGCCAGGCTACCCCATGCTTTGACCAGCTTGCATCACAATTCTTCTCCCTCTGCCCAGTCCTGCTCCGCCCCTTCCCTTCACACATGCTGATCCCTAATAAACATTTTGCACGACAAACAGTCTCAGTGTCAGCTGCCAGGGAGCCCAGTGTGTGTGGCTATTTTATAAGAGGTTGGTGGAGGCTTTTCTAATTGGTGACTTCTAAGCATCCGAGTAGAGATCAGGAGAACGGGAGGAGAGGAGCTCTGCAAAGAGCGGAGGGAACATCCTTCCAGGCAAAGAGAACCGCGTGTGCAAAGGCCCTGAAGCCAGGACATGCTTGGCATGTTTGAGGTTCAGCAAAAGGGGTTAGAACAGAATGGAGGGGAGGGGAAGGTGGAAATATAGTTAGAAAGGTGGGTGGGTGGGGGTGGGGCACTGCTAGCCAGTCTTGTAGGACTTGCAGGTGTGGTGAGAACCTGTCTTTGACTCCGAGGAAAAGGGGCAGTGTGTAGATTGTGTCTTGTACCCCAATTTTGACAAATTCCTAATCTGAATCCCCATTCCTGGGGGTGTGAACCCTGTAAATAGGACCTCTTGAAGATGTTATTTTAGTTCAGGGCTAGCCTAACTGAATGAGGCTGGGCCTTACTCTGGATTACTGGAGTCCTTTGTAAGCAGAAGAAATTCAGACATAATCAGAGAGAGCCATGGGGAGGAGCCAGAGAGGGGCAAGAAGCAGGAAGTCTACAAAAGGAGAGGGCATCACTGGAGGTAAGGAAACAAGCCAAGGAACTCCAAGGATTGCCGGCTGCCAGCACCAGAATGTCACGGACTTTGGGGAGAAGCTATCATCTTCCTGATGCCTTGATTTTGGGCTTCTTCTGGCCCCGAAACCGTGAGCCAATAAATTCCCCTTGTTTAAGCCAAGGGTGTTATTTGTCATAATGGCTGGGCAGACTAAGGCAGCTACAGAGGGTTTTGAGCAGAGGATGCTTTAAGAGTTTGGCTCTGGAAGGGGGTGGACCGTAAGAAGGCCGGGTGCGAGGCTCTTGCAATAACCCAGCAAGAAGTGATGGCTGCCTGGGTCAGGCTGGGAGCAGAGCAGGTGGGGAGGAGGGGTCAGATGCTGTAGAGCCAGATGCTGGATCAAGAGGTAAGTTTGGGGCACGTTTGGTGTGCGGATAGAATGTTAATACTCGAATTAATCTCATTTACCATCCAAACGGGGATCTTTGAGAGAGAAAGGAGAGGTAACTACTAATTTGTAGGGGATAAGAGGAATAAACCTGGATTGTCCGGAGCAACTAGCTCAAAGGGCCCTGGAATAGCCCAAGACTCAGGAAAGGGTTGTCAAAGAAAAAATCAATCGGCACCAGACCATGTTAAACAGGCACAGATAACTTTATTCAAAGCTATGTTATACAGTCAAGAAGAGAGAGACCAGAAGGTGGAGACAAAAATACTATGACAACAGGGGAAAAGCTGAGGGCAGGAGCATTTTTTGAGGACTGGAATGAGCTAATGGAAAAGTCCTGGAGGGGGAAGACAAACAATGGGGTATGTCAATCATGTGGTGTTATCTCCTGAGTTTGCCCTTCAGGCCAGGTGGAACTGATTCTATCTAGATTCTTAAGGGCCAAGGTGAAGGAGTTCAGAGTCCTGGTCAGGAAGAAAGCTGCCTAAACTTTACTCTAGCTAAGGAGAAGTTAAGGACATCTTGGTCGACAACACCATGGGCAGGTGGGTTTCTTAACCTATATGGCTTTCTAGGATCACAGGGTGCTGCATCACGTGTTGGGTGGACTGGGTTTAAGTTGGTGCCTCGTTCCTGTGTTTTGCTGAGTTTGGTGAGTGGCTGTTCTCTAAACAGGTGCAAGCATCGTGGGCCATGAAGGTTTGCACTGAAAGTATGGCATTGAGTTAGAGCCCAATCATGGACTTCCAGCCCATATGTCTAGCTTAAAGCTAATCAATTGAATTAACCTTGGAAATGGTGAAATTTATCAAAGTCTGACAAAGCCAGAATTCAATTGGATGTCATTTTAGTACCCTCAAGAATGATAAATTCCTAAGAATAGACTCAAACAAATTCAAAGTTCTTTAACAAGTCAAGGAAAATGCATTTACGTAACTTAAGAGCCAAAAAAATGCAAAAGCAAATCAAGTAGTGTGAAAGGACCAGACTTTCCAAGGAGGAGAATTAGAGGGTCTTGCTTTTCTCTTTCCTGAAATGACGGGTAACTGACATAGCAACTACAAGTAGAATTCAGTTTGTTCTCTTAGGGTCACCAATAAGGTTAGCATCCAATTCAGTTAGCATCCTGGCCAAAATCTGTGGTGCTTATGCAACTTCAAAGAATAATTATGTGGAAAAGTCATAGCCTAAGTGGGAACGGTCTTGTAAGCCCAAGAATATTTGAGGGAACCAAATGCATGGGGTATTTATTTTTGTATTAAGGAATCTGTACATATTTGTTGTTTTATAAACTTGTTATGTTTTAAGATAATTGACATATCAGAGTAACTGCCTTGTAAATTCAATTTAAAATGAGCGGATGCATAATTGATGCAGACGTGATTAAGTTTATAGCTGGGACTGAAATATTTACGAGAACTTCACATTCCACATATTAATTAAATTTAACATATCAGATTTAAAATAACTATTTAGTGTTCAGGAAGGTTTTATTAAGACAATTAATGAAATCAAATATAAACTTTAAAAGTGTAGTATAAAGGATGTAAAAGTGTTTATATTTATAAATAAGAATAAGTTTTAATCAAAGGTCTCTAAAGTTATTGATAAGTATATTAGACTTATAAAAATATAATTTATCAACTGAACTTAAAAGTCTAAAGAAGCTCATCGCAGCCACATACCTTTCAGAAGGGCGGACAGGCAGCTGCCAGCTCCTGCCACTCAGGGCGGACGCTCGCTGGGACCCGCAAGGACTCTCTTTGCTTGTGAGTTATTAGAAAGCCAAGATGCTGGTGCTACTGGCTGGTATCTTCGTGGTCCACATCGCCACTTGTATTATGCTGTTTGTTTCCACCATTGCCAACGTCTGGGTGGTTTCAGATACTGGAAGTGGCTCAGTAGGTCTCTGGAAAAACTGTACCGGTGGAAACTGCGACAGCGTCCTAACCTACGGTGATGAAGATGCTCTCAAGGCTGTGCAGGCCTTCATGATCCTCTCCATCATCTTCTCAGTCATCTCCCTCGCGGTCTTCGTGTTCCAGCTCTTCACCATGGAGAAGGGAAACCGGTTCTTCCTCTCGGGTGCCACCATGCTGGTGTGCTGGCTGTGCATTTTGGTTGGAGTGTCCATCTACACACACCATTATGCAGCCGGTCAAGGAACCAATTACCTGTCGAGTCACCACGGCTATTCCTTCATCCTGACCTGGATCTGCTTCTGTTTTAGCCTCATCATTGGCATTCTCTATCTGGTCCTGAGAAAGAAATAAGGCTTAACAAGTTGATGGGGGCTTAGGGGGTGGGGTGGGGAGGAGGAAGCAGTTGAATCCGGGAGGGAAGAGGAAGTTGCTGTGTCAGAAAAACCAAAGGAGGGGTGGGGGGTGGGTGGGAAGGGGGGAATAAGGCTGGGAGAGGTCAAAACCCAAACCATTACTGAGGAGATTCTCCACTATCAAGACCCTGCCCGTGGGAGCAAATAGTTGGCCACTGCTTTGATGCTCCCTCAAGGCGAAGCAGGCCACAGAGGCTCCCTCCAGCCACCAGACTTGGCCTCAGCTGTCCTCAGTTGCACACAGCCTGGGGCCCCATCAACTGCCACACCACTGGCTCGACATCTGAGGCGGACTCTGGGTGGTGTACTGAGGTCCTCAGTCCTACAGCACTGGGTTAAAATAGCGGTACAAGCTCCGACAAGATCACATATTGTTTTTGTGCTGAGTACGCCAAGTCTGGAAGCCATCCTGCCCTTCTGACCCAAATTAAATGTCACATTCTAGTCTGAAGTACCCACAGGGGGACTTTGGTCAGTGAGCCATTGCTGCTCTTTAGAACAGATACTTAGCTCTGTGGAATTTGCAACAAAATGGGGTGGCGGGGGGAGAGGAAGAGAAATAGAGTTAGAAAGCCAAGCTGGTGGGTTAGCTAAACCAAGAAAGAGAACTTCTCATGATGGAAGGCCTGGGGGTGGTCAGGGCCCAGAGCAGACTTCAAGGAGGCCTCCCTCTTGGGCTGTGCTGGGTCTCTTTCTTAAAGCCAAGGAAGCTCTTCTGGAGTTTCTGGAAAGCCATTAATGACCAATGCAATGGTGACAGCACCACACAAACCATGGGACCAAGGGGCAGTCTTGCCACAGTGCTACGTTAAGGTCTTGTTTCTAAGACTCCTCTCTCACTGTAGTCAGTGTTTGTTTTAAATAAAATGGGAGAGATAGGGACGGCTCTAAATACAATCTTATCACTCTCCCTCTAAATTGTAAACTTTTTGAGGAAGTTTTGTCTAATTATCCATTTTGGAGATTGAGGCTCCAGAGCTCAGTGCTATCTCTAGCTTTGACACTGGCTAGAGTTGTCCACTCTCAGAAGCCCTGGCTATACCTCTTTACAGGTGAAGGCATGAAAATTCTGGAAGTGAATTAAAGCATACACAAATCAAAACCAAATAGCATGTCCTTGGGTGGAAGGTGCTATGTAATAGTAAAGTATTAAGGATACTATATTTCAGTCATGATAAGAACAGAGTGCCTGTGCTCCCAGGAAAATAGAAAATTCCCATGAAGTAAATACAAATGTAGGTGATGGGCAGATATTTTCTTAAAAAACAAACAAACAAACAAAAAAACAAGCTCTTGTGGTACTCAGTTGAATGGTAATTGAGCTGCTGTGCTGCCACAAGAGTATTTCTATATAGGAATTAGAAGTAGTATATTACTCCTGGTTAAGCAGGCATTGCTCTTCCCTGGAGCAGTTATTTTAAGCCATCTCAGATTCTGCCTAAGGGTTTTTTTGGGGATAAGTGGGTGACATTTCTTTTATTACCCTGAGAAGAAGATCTACCCCAGGGAGAATCTGAGATATCTTGCCCATGTTCCTTCTCCCAGTTCTCTTATCATCCCTATATACCTTTCCTTCTTGGGGAATTGTTATGCCATGACTGCTGGTATTTATGTAAAAGGACTATTACTAAGTATATTTCTTGATGTTCATTCTGGTTAAGTGAAGGCTGAGGGCAGGCCCACAAATAACCTGAGCTGGGGGTAGAGAGATTAGCCAGCAAAAACTGTGGGATGATGAAATTTTAAACTATGATTTAATTATCATATAATTATAAAAGGCTGTCTTATTGTGCAGAAGCATACTACATATCATATATATCTAAAAGAGATACTCACATTATGTTAAAAAGTCAAACTATGACCGGAGTGAACCATGTATTCCCTTGTCTTTTACTTTTTTCTGTGACATTTACGTCTCATGTAATTGCATTACATTGGAGGGTTGTTCTAGTACTGTATTTGGCTTCTTCTTTAATGGATTGATATTTCATATACCATAATTGTAAATATATATATATATTTTTTAAAGATTTTATTTATTTATTCATTTATCCCCCCCCTGCCGCCCGCGCTCGCTGGGCCAGCCAACCACGCCATGCGGGCAGGCCCGCCCCCACCAGGAGGCCCCGGGAACCGAACCCGGAACCTCCCACACGGTAAACGGGAGCCCCACCGATTGAGCCACAGCCGCTTCCCAATTGTAAATATTTTGATACAAATGTTTATAACTCTAGGGATATAAAAACAGATTCTGATTTTAAAAAAAAATGGCTAAAGAAGGATTATGCTGTGAGATTTACACTTTTTTTTTTTTTTTTTTTTTTTTATTATGGGTAAAAATCAAAATTCTCACAATACATACAAACATTTGCATAATGATATATAAATATATGTGCATATATGTGTATTTGCTAGATTTACACTTTAGCATACTGAATATTCATATTAAAATTAAAGTAATGGCCAGGTGATGATTTCCTTCCTTCCTTCCTTCCTTCCTTCCTTCCTTCCTTCCTTCCTTC
>JAKSZT010053813.1:8705481-8738220 GCA_026826555.1 Tolypeutes matacus
TTCCTTCCTTCCTTCCTTCCTTCCTTCCTTCCTTCCTTCCTTCCTTCCTTCCTTCCTTCCTTCCTTCCTTCCTTCCTTCCTTCCTTCCAGTACGGGTAGCAAAATGCAGGATTCCCATATACCACCCTGTAACAACTTGCATTGGTGTGGTGCCTTTGTTACAATCGATGAAAGTATGTTTTTATAATTGTACAATGAACTCTAGTCCATGATTTAACACAGGTTTCACAATGTAGTGCAGTTTTGTGTGTTTTTTAATGTCTTATGCTAGTATCATTTATACAAACCAACATTTCCCCTTTTAACCACATTCAGATATATATTATAGTGCTGTTAATTATGTTCACAGTGTTCCGCTACCATCACAACCATCCATTACCAAAACAGTTCCCTCATCCCAGACAGGACTTCTATACATTTTCAGCCTCAACTTCCTATTCCCTATCCTTACCCAATCCCCTGGAAACCTAGATTCTAGTTCTGACTCTTTAAGTTTGCTTATTCTAATTGTTTCCTGTCAGTGAGATCATACAATATTTGTCCTTTTGTGTCTGCCTTACATCACATAACATGATGTCTTCAAGATTCATCTGTGTTGCTGCATGAATCAGGATTTGATTCCTTTTTTTTTTTAATTAAAAAAAATTGATTGAAATATATAACTCATATTGAATATACATAAACAATGAATGTATAGTAATAGTTGTGAACTTACAAGGCAAACATTCATAACATGGTACAGGAATCCCATACATCAACCCTCCACCAACACCTTGCATTGTTCTGAGACATTTGTTCAAATTATGAAAGAATATTGTCAAAATCTTACTACTAGTAAGAGTCCTTACCTTACATTTGGTATATTCCCCCCCTCCATTATTATTTTTTAAATATATTTTTATGACAGAACTTGTAAACTTACAAAATAGTCATACACATGTGCAGAATTCCCAAACAATACCCCTCTATCAACACACCACACCCTGGTGGAATATTTGCTACAGATTATGAGATAATATCATCTGATTATTACCAGTTCCACAGCGTACATTTGACACACTTTTTCCTTACTCCCCCATTATCAACATAGTACATCTTTGGCATAGATGCAAGAATATTACATTATTACTGTTAACCACACTCCATAGGTCACTCCAGTTGTATTTTTCCCCTGCTTCTCCACATTCCCACCACCCTGCAATAGTGATGTACATCTGTTCTAGCTCACAAAGGACACTCTTGCATCTGCACCATCAACCACTATTCTCATCCACCTCTGGGTTTACTGTGCTATTCAGTCCCTAGATTATTCTCTAGCTTTCTGTCATTTGGCATTTACATCCCTAGACTACCCTTTTCAGCCACATCCCCATTTATAAACCAGCTGTTACTCACTATAATGTGTTACCATCAACTCTGTACATCTCCACACTTTTACAGAAAAACTAAATAAAATTTCTACATACATTAAATATCAGTAGTCCATCTCAGTCCTCCTCCCATCTCCTTTAAGAATCACCACCTACCACCAGGTCTTGAAGATATTGACCTACATTTTCTTCTAGAAGTTTTATGGTTCTTGCTTTTATATTTAGGTATTTGATTCATTTTGAGTTAATTTTTTTTATAGGGTGTGAGATAGGGGTCCTCTTTCCTTCTTTTGCTATGGCTATCCAATTTTCTCAGCATCATTTGTTGAATGGACTGTTCTATCCGAGCTGGATGGGTTTGACAGGCTAGTCAAAAATCGCTTGACCACAGATGTGAGGGTCTGTTTTTTTAACTATAAATTCAGTTCCATTGGTCTATGTGTCTGTCTTTATGCCAGTACCATGCTGTTTTTATCACTTTGGCTAGGTAATTCGACTTAAAGTCTGGAAATGAGAGTCTTCCAACTTCGCTTCTCCTTTTTAAGATGTTTCTAGCTATTCAGGACCCCTTACTTTTCCAAATAAATTTGATAATCATGTTTTCCATTTATTTAAAAAATGCTGGTGGAATTTTTATTAGGATTGCATTGGGAAGCGGCTGTGGCTCAATCAGTAGGGCTCCCGTTTACCATATGGGAGGCCCCGGGTTCGGTTCCCGGGGCCTCCTGGTAAAGGCAAGCCTGCCCACACGGCGTGGTTAGCTGACCCAGCGAGCACAAGCAGCAAGGGGGGGACAAATGAATAAATAAATAAAATCTTTAAAAAAAAAATTAAAAAAAAAGGATTGCATTGAATCTGTTTATCAATTTGAGTAGAATTGACATCTTAATGATACTTAGTTTTTCAATCCATGCATGGAATATTCTTCCAATTATTTAGGTCTGGTTTTTTTAATTTCTTTTAACAATGAGTTGTAATTTTCTGAGTACAAGTACTTTAAATTGTTGGTTAAGTTTATGCTTGAATATTTGGGTTTTATCTGTCATATTTTATTTTTACCACTCTTTTGATGCTTTTAGCTATTTTCATTGATATAATCTATAATCTAGATTCTCTTCCAGCCCTCTCTCTCCTGTCTTTACTTTTCAGGCTGTAGAACACCCTTTAGTATTTCCTTCAAAGCAGTTCTCTTGGTAACAAACTCTCAGTTTCTCTTTATCTGTGAATATTCTAAACTCACCCTCAGTTTTGAAAGACAATCTTGCTGGATATAAGATTCTTGGCTGGAAGTTTTTCTCTTGCAGTATCTTAAATATATCATACTACTGTCTTCTTGCCTCCATGGTTTCTGGTGAGAGATCAGCACTTAATCTTATTGGATATCTCTTATACATTATGCATTGCTTTTCTCTTGCTGCTCTCAGAATTCCCTTTGTTTTTGGCATTTCACATTCTGATTAGTATGTGTCTCGGAGTTGGTCTGTTAGGACTTTTTTGGGTGGGAGTATTTCGTGCTTCTTGGACATGGATATCTATGTCCTTCAGTAGGGTTGGGAAATTTTCTACCATTATTTTTTCAAATATTCCTTCTGCTCCTTTTCCCTTCTCTTCTCTTTCTGGGACACCCATGACATGTATGTTTGCATGCCTCTTACTGTTCTTTAGTTCTCTGAGACCTTCCTTGTTCAAGTTTTCCAATCTTTTCTTCATCTGTTCTTTTGTATGTTCACATTCAGAGGACATTTCTTCAAGCTCACCAATCCTTTCTTCTGCTTCCTCAAATCTGCTATTATATGATTCCAGTGTATTTTTAATTTCATTTATTGCACCTTTCATTCCCATAAGATCTGCTATTTTCTATGTATGCTTTCAAATTCTTCTTTGTGCTCATCCAATGTCTTCTTAATATCCTTAATTTCTTTAGCCATCTCGTTGAATTTATTAAGGATATTTGTTTGAACATCTATGATTAGTTGTCTCGACTCCCTTATGTTATCTGGAGGCTTATCTTGTTCCTTTAACTGGGCCATATCTTCCTGTTTCTTGGCGTGGATTGTAATTTTTTGTTGGTGTCTTGGCATCTGGTTTACTAGGCTATTTATTCTGGGTGCAGTTTTTCTCTTTAGTTTAGGGCTTTCTGCCCTTTCTCCCTTGCTGGTTGTGTAGTAGCAGTTAAGGATGTACTTGGTGCAATAAGCTGTGGAGGCTTAAGCTACCTTCATTGCCCCAAGGACCAATGAAGCTTCTCCCAACTTTCTCCTTTGCCAGGGGTAGGGACAGAGCCACAGCTGTGTGGAATAATCCAACTCATGCAGGCCTAGACTGTAGTTGCCCAGAGAGGCTCATGAAGCTTCACTCCCTTTCTCCCCTGCCTGGGGTGGGGATGGAGCTGCAGGTGTGGGCAGCAATCTATTCCGTGCAGGTCCAAGGTGACTGCAGTTGCCCTGGTAGACTTCCGATTATTCAGTCTGTGCCAGCTAACTGTACCTGCAGTTACCTGGATAGGCTGGTGCAGGGCCTGTCATCTTCCTCCCTGCTTGAGGTGGGGTTGAAGCCTAGGCTAGGGCAGGAAGCCAATCTAGGTGAAAGAAACCAGTCTCTACCGTCACTGTGATTTTCAGTCAGCCAGGCTTCCCCTCATGCTGGGGGTGGAGTCAAAATGGCTGCTTCCAGCCTCTTTCTGACTTGGACAGGCTCAAACTTTAGCTGTTCTTAGGGTTATACTTTAGCCAGCCAAATTGACTAATCAGTAGCTGAAATCAGTGGCCGTCTCTTCCTCCCCTGTTTTTGGGAAATGGAGCTCCCAATTCCTGCCACAGAGTAGCTCCTGGGGCTGCTTGCGCTGCCAAAG
Organism: Tolypeutes matacus; assembly: GCA_026826555.1. Lineage (NCBI taxonomy): Eukaryota > Metazoa > Chordata > Mammalia > Cingulata > Chlamyphoridae > Tolypeutes > Tolypeutes matacus. The sequence continues at coordinate 8,709,703 of JAKSZT010053813.1, forward strand.
TAGGATGATCACCGGCCTCTGCGGCATGGCCGGTAGTTTCCTCGAGAGGCTAGTGCAGCTCCCCCCAGCTTCCTCCCTGCCCGAGGTGGGCCTGGGGCTTAGGCTAAAGGTGCAATCTGATCTAGATGGAAAAAAAAAGCCAGTCCCTGCCAGCACTGTGATTTTCAGTCAGCTCTGCTTCCCCTCATTTCAGGTACAGAGTTAAGAAAGCGGCCACTGGCGTCTTTCTGATTTGTACAAGTTCAAACTTTAGCTGTTCTTAGGATTATACTTTGACCTAACGAATTTACTAATCAGTAGCTGAAGTTGGTGCCCAACTGTCTCTTCCTCTCCCGTTTTGGGAAGTGGAGCTTCCAATTCCAGCTGTGGAACAGCTCCTGAGGTGGCTTGTGCCTCCAGTGGAAGATGGGCACCGGCCTGCGGGGCGTGGAAGGCTCTATTCACTAATCTTCTCTGCAGATGGACAGTCTCCTCCTTCCATTCTTTCAACGTTGTTGCAGGATGCACTTCTGGTCTCCTGGAGCTCCCAAACAAGTGCTCTAATACCTGTGGGTGATCACCAACTGCCCCGTAGCAGGAGCTGATTCTTGGAGCGCTTTACTCTGCCGCCATCTTGCTGGTTGTTCGTTCGGTTTTCTATTTCTTTTATTTTTTTATTTCATTCCTTTTTAAGGCTGAATAATCCATTGTGTGCATATACCACTGTGATGGTTAGGCTAATGTGTCAACTCGGCCAAGTAGTTGTGTCCAGGTGTTTGTTCCAGCAAGCACTGGGCTAATTGTAATACAAGAGCATTTATGGACTTCAATCATCAGTGAGTTTACTGCATGGATGGCTGATTACATCCGCATTAATCAGGGAGATTACATCATCAATGGGTGGTGCTTTTATCCAATCAGTTGAATGCCTGAAAAGGGGAAGTGATTTCAACATTCAGAGAGAATTTCCCAGCTCGTCATTGGACAGCCAACTTCTCCCAGAAACTCATCAAGGACTTTTCATCGGACTTTTATCGTAACCCCTGGTTTGCAGCCTGCCTGCAGAACCTGGACTTGTGCATCCCCACGGTCGCGTGAGAGACTCTTTTAAAATTTCATATTATTGATAGATATCTCCTGCTGATTCTGTTTCCCGAGAGAACCCTGACTAATACAACCACATTTCATTTATGCATTCATCAGTTGATGGACACTTGGATTCCTTCTGTCTTTGGGAAATACACCTAGAAATGGGATTGCTGGATCATATGGTAATTCTACAATTAACTTTCTAAGGAACTGCCAGACTTTTTCCACACCAGCTTTACATTGCCACCAGCAGTAAATGAGTGTTCCTAATTCATCGCATCCTCTCCAGCACTTCTAATTTTCTGTTTATTAGCCATCCTAGACAGTGTGAAATGTTGTCTTATTGTGGTTTTTTTTTTTTTTTTTTTTTTTTTTTTTTCAGGATATCAAATCTTTTTCATTGGTTTTAAACAGCTTTTAACAACAGTGTAAATGTTAAAATGTTCCGGCAAGCACAGGGCTGGCCGAAAGCCGCCAGGCTGCCTGCGTCCCCAGCAGGAACAGATGACTTGCTCTCAGGAGAAACGTCGCAATAGAAAATTCTATGGTGGCTCCAAAAGCACGTGGTTCAAATGCTCCCTCGCTGGAGACATTGTGGTATCTGGACTGGCTGCGCCGACCATGGGCCATGGCCGCCCTCGACATGTGGGTTGTTTTTTTTTTAAGCAGTTTTATTGAGATATATTAACATACCATACAATCTATCCAAAGTGTATAATCAATGGCTTTTAGTATAATCACAATGTTGTGTATTCATCACCACAAAAAAATTTTAGAAAAATTTAATTACTCCAAAAAGAAAAACTTCACACCTCTTAGCTGTCACCTCTCAATTCCTCTATCCTTCCCCAGCCCTAATCTAATTTCATCTTCATAAATTGATTTACATTTACATTTTATATAAATGGAATCATACATATGTAGTACTTTGTGTCTGCTTTCTTTCACTTAGCATAATTTTTTTGTCTGATATTAATATCTTGTAACATTAACAAATATTTGTTCAGTTTCAAAGAAAAACAGTCCTATATATATGCAATATGACCCATATTCATATTTCGCATGAGGTTTCGCTATGCTATACAGTCCCATGTTACATTTTTTAAGCTTTCCTTTTAGTAATATATAGTCATAACTTGGTACTTGACTGCTTTGAAACACGTTGAATTTGGTACTTGATGCATTTTGATGCAAAAATTTTGTCCTGGTACTCGTCATTTGTTTGGTACTTGAGTGCAAGCTAGAACTCGTTGGTGTCGATTGCCTCGTGACTAGCTACCCCTTCCGGCCGAAACAAAGGGTCACACATTGGTCACGCGGTAGTTCTTGCCCTGTGCACATCCCATTGCAGTCTTATCTTAGCTTCTGTGGTCATATTGTGTATTTTTGCGGTTTTTTTTTTCTCATCATGGGTCCTAAGAAACTGAACAGTGATAGCACTGAGCAGAAAAGAAAATTACTTCTCACCACCATTGAACAACAACAACAAAAAGAAATAATACGTAAATATGAGAGCAGTATTCACATTCCTGATCTAGGGAATATGGTATGCCTAGAACAAGGGTCTCCACCATCATTCAGAATAAAGAAGTGATAAAAAAGGCTGATGTTGAGAAAGGAGTTAGAGCAGTAACAAAGCAGTGTTCCCAAACACTTGAGGAAGTTGAAAAGCTGTTATTAATTTGGGTAAACCAGAAGCAGTTAGTGAATGACAGTGTATCTGAAGTCATGATATGTGAAAAAGTGAAAGTGTTGCATGCTGATCTTTTGAAAAACAAACCATGTATTGCTCAGCCTCCACACATTTGTGAATTTCTCCCTTTCCCATCTATTATTTCATTTCATTCCATTATGATCTGAGATGGTGTTTTGTATAATTTCAATATTTTTATATTTATTGACACCTGCCTTGTGAACTAACGTGGTTTATCATGGAGAAAGATCCATGAGCACTTGAGAAGAATGTATAACCCACTAATTTGGGATGCAATGTTTTGTATATGTCTGTTAGGTCTGGCTCATTTATCATATTGTTCAAGTTCTCTGTTTCCTTGTTGACCTTCTTTTTATTTGTTCTATCTAATGATGTGAGCGTTGTGTTGAAGTCTCCAACTATTATTGTAGAGATGTCAATTTTCCCCTTCAGTTTTGCCAGAGTTTGCCTCATGTATTTTGGGGCACCCTAGTTAGGTGTATAGATATTTATGATTATTTCTTCCTGGTGGATTGTCCCTTTTATTAATATATAATGGCCTTCTGGACCTCTTATAACTTTTTTGCATTTAAAGTCTGTTTGTCTGATATTAGTATAGCTACCCCTGCTCTTTCTTGGTTACTGTTTGCGTGGAGTATCTTTTTCCAACCTTTCACTTTCAACTGGTTTGTATCTCTGGGTCTAAGTTGAGTCTCTTGTAGGCAGCATATGCATGGCTCATGTTTTTTATCCATTCTGTCAGCTCTTTTGATTGGGGAGTTTAATCCATTCACATTCAATGATAATACTGTAAATGCATTATTTACTTCCACTATTTCATTCTTTGGTTTTCATCCATTTTGATCTTTACATTTTATCTGTCATTTTATTTTTGACACTTTTAGTTACCGTTAATGATACAGTCATCATTTCTAGACTCTCTTCCAAGCCCCTCTCTCCTGTCTTTTCTCTTTAGGCTGTAACACTCCCTTTAGTATTTCCTGTAAAGCTGGTCTTTTTGTTATAAACTCCCAGTTTCTGTTTATCTGTGGATATTCTAAACTCACCCTCATTTTTGACATAATTTTGCTGGATATAAAATTCTTGGCTGGCAGTTTTTCTCTTGTAATATCTTAAATATGTCATACTACTGCCTTCTTGCCTCCATGGTTTTTGATGAGAAATTGGCACTTAATCTTATTGGGTATCCCTTGTTATGCATTGCTTTTCTCTTGCTGCTCTCAGAATTCTCTCTTGGTCTTTGTCATTTGACATTCTGATTAGTATGTGTCTCAGAGTTGGTCCATTTGGATTTATTAGGATGGGAGTACATTGTGTTTCTTGGACATGGATATCTATGTCCTTCAATACAGTTGGGAAATTTTCTTCCATTATTTCTTCAGATATTCCTTCTGCCCCTTTTCCCTTCTATTCTCCTTCTGGGACACCCATGACACATATGTTTGCACGTCTCTTGCTGTCATTTAGTTCCCTGAGGCCCTGTTCAATTTTTTCTATTCTTTTCTTCATCTGTTCTGTGTGCTCGCTTTCAGAGACCATGTCTTCAAGCTCACCAATCCTTTTTTCTGCTTCCTCAAAATCTGCTGTTATATACCTTCAGTGTATTTTTAATTTCATTTATTGCACCTTTAATTTCCATAAGGTCTGCTATTTTTCTATGTATGCTTTCAAATTCTTCTTTGTGCTCATCCAATGTCTTCTTAATATCCTTAATCTCTTTAGCCATCTTATTGAATTTATTAAGGAGATTTGTTTGAACATCTATGATTAGTTGTCTCAACTCCTTTAAGTCATCTGTAGGCTTATCTTTTTCCTTTAACAGGGCCATATCTTCTTCTCTCTTGGTATGGCTTGTAATTTTTTGTTGGTGTTTTTGCATCTGGTTTGTTAGATGTATTTATTCTGGGTGTAGTTTTTCCCTTTAGTTTAGGGATTTCTTGTCTTTTCTCCCTTGCTGATGGTGTAGTAGGAGCCAAGGATGTAGTTGGTGCTGTAAGCTATGGAGGCTGAAGCTGCCTACATTGCCCCAGGAATTGATGAAGCTTCCACCTTTCTCCTCTGTCAGGGATAGGGATAGAGCTGCAGCCGTTTATAATAATCCAAGTTGGGCAGGACAAGACTGTCTGTAGTTGCCCAGAGAGATTGATAAGGCTTCACACCTCTTCCTCCCCTACCTTGGGTAGGGATGGAGCTATAGTTGTGGGCAGCAATCTAAGCCGTGTGGGTCCAAAATGACCACAGTTACTCAGGTAAACTGACATAGCACCAGACCCCCTCCCTGCTGGGGGTGGGAATGTACCCTCTGGAATGCCCAACAATCTAATCTGTGTGGGCCAAATATGCCTGCAGTTGCCCTGAGAAGCTGAGGGAGTACTGTCCCTTCTGCCCTTTAAGGGTGGAAACAGAGCCACCAATGCCCAACAGTTCAGTCCCTGTAGGCTGAAAGTACCCACCATTGCCCAGAGTGGCTGAGGAAGCACCAGCCCCCTCCTATCCTATTAGGTGGTAGGGGTGGTTCTACGGGCACCCAACAGTTCAGTCCCTTTAGGATGAGAATACCTGCCATTGCCTGGAGAGGATGAGGATAAACACCAGCCTCCTCCTATCCTATTAAGGCACGGGGTTCCACAGGCACCCAACAGATCATTCCCTGCAGGCCGAAAGTCTGCTGTTGCCCAGAAAGGCTGTGGAAACACCAGCCCCCTTCTTTCCTATTCCTTGGATCCACAAGTACCTACCAGTCCAGGCTGCGTGGGCTAAAAGCAGCTGCAGTTACCCAGAGAGGCTGGACAAACACAGCCTCTCCTATTGGGGGTGGGGGTGGAGACACAGGTGTCCAAAGGTGGGTTTGTGCAGGCGGAAAGCGCCTGCAGTTACCCTGAGAGGCTGAGGGAATACCAGCCCCTCCTATCCTATGGGGAGACAGAGGTGGAGATGGATTCGAAGGCACTCAATGAACCAGTACATGTGGCTGAAAACTCCTGCCATTGCCCAGAGAGGCCGAGGATACCCAGCACCTCTCTTATCCTATTGAGATGCTGGCATGCAGCCCCAGATGACTGAAAATTCAGTCTGTGCCAGCAGAGAGCACTTGCAGTTGCCTGGAGAGCCTGGTGCAGGTCCCGCCAGCTTCCTCTCTGCTGAGGGTGGGGCTGGAGCCTAGACTAGGGCTGCAGTCCAATCTTGGTGGAAAGATGCCAGTCCCTAACTTCACTGGATTTTCAGTCAGCCAGGCTTCCCCTCATGCCAGGGGTGGAGTCAAAATGGTGGCTACTGGACTCTTTTCAACTTGGACAGGTTCAAACCCTAGCTGTTCCTAGGATTATACTTTAGCCAGCCGAGTCCACTAATCAGTAGCTGAAGTTGGTGGACAACCGTCTCTTCCTCCACCATTTATGGATAATGGAGCTTCCAGCTCCAGCCATGGAATAGCTCCTGAGGCAGCTTGCATCAGTAGAGTAGGATGGGCACCAGCCTCTGTGGCTGATTTGCAGTTTCCCAGAGAGGTGGTGCAGATCCCCCCAGCTTCCTCCCTGTCAGAGGTGGGGCTGGGGTTTAAGCTAGAGCTGTAATCTGACCTGGGTATAAAGAAACTGGTCCAGGAAAGCGGCTGTGGCTTGATCAGTGGGGCTCCCGTTTGCCATGTGGGAGGCCCCGGGTTTGGTTCCCGGGGCCTCCTGGTGAGGGCGGGCCTGCCTGCGCGGCATGGTTGGCTGACCCGGCGAGCGCGAGCAGGGGGGGGGAAATAAAAAAAAAAAAAAAAAAAAAAAAAAAAAAAAAAAAAAAAAAAAAAAAAGAAACTGGTTCTTACCAGCACTGTGATTTTCAATCAGCCCTGCTTCCTCTTGGACCTAGTAATGGGTTGTAGACCCACTTCCAAGGGCCTTGGAGAAGGAGGTTTAAATTTATTTTATTTTATTTATTTTATTTTATTATTTTATTTTTATTTTTATTATTTTTAGGAGGTACCGGGGATTGAACCTGGGACCTCATACATCAGAGGCAGGTACTCAACCACTGAGCTACATCTGCTCTCGCCACCATTTTTTGTACTTGGTACCATTTATAGCTTTGTACATTGTAAGTCCAAAACAAATGCTTACTTTTACTGGAGGTCTTTCTTTCTTTATTCCACTTTGAACCTCAATGTCCTTTCCTTTCATTCTGAAGAATTTCCTTCTGCATCTCTTATAGGGCAGGTCTAGTGATGATGAACCCCCTCTGCTTTTGATTATCTGGGAATGTCTTTATTTCACCCTCATTTTTGAAAGGAAGTCTCACCGGATATAAAATTCTTGATTGGAAATTGTTTCCTTTTAGTATGTTTACGTTCAGCCCATTGCCTTCTTGCCTCTATGGTTTCTGATGAGAAATCAGAACTCAATCTAATTGGGACTTCCTAGCATATAACACGTTGCTCTTCTCTTGCAGCTTTCAGAACTTTCTCCTTTTCCTTTGAATTCAACAGTTTGATCAATATGTGACAGGGTCTGCTTTTCTTCATGTTTACCCTATTCAGTGTTATCTGGGCTTCTTGTATATGCATATTCAATGTCTTTTTGCTAAGTTTGGTAGTTTTCCATCATTACTTCTTTAAATATTCTTTCTGTCCCTTTCTCTCTTTCTTTTCCTTTTGGGTCTCCCATAATGTGTGTATTGCTACACTTACTTGATAGTGTCTCAGAGGTCTCTTAGGCTTTTTTCACTTTTTATGATTCTTTTTTCTTTTTGTTCCTCAAACTTTCTCATTTGTCTTGGCTTCGAGTTCGCTGACTTTCTTATGCCAGCTCCAATATGCTGTTGAAACCCTCCTGGGAATTTTTCGTTTCAGTTATTGTAGTCTTCAATTCTAGTAGTTCTGTTTGATTCTTTTTTAAAATTTCTGTCTCTTTATTGAGGTTCTCGTATTGCTCATTCATTGTTTTCCTGAATTTTTAGTTCTTTCTCTGTATTTTCCTTCTCCTTCAGCAGAGTGGAGATCATTTTTTTTGTCTTTGTCTGGTTTGCCCACAGTGTGATCTTCTTCATTGTCTTTTTTTTTTCTGGACTTTCATTCTCTTCCTTTGGATGGGCCATCATTTCCTATTTCTTTGTCTTGTAATATTTTGTTGCACACTGCATATTTTGATTAATATTTTAAAATGTTAACTCTGCAGTTTAGTCTCTGACATGTCTGTTTCTTGATTTTGTACCAAGCCGGTGATATGACAGAGATTTTCTTGAGTGTTGGCCATTTTATCAGGAAAGTACACCCAAATCAAATGCAAAATGCATTTTTTTCTGGCCCTTTGTCTTGTCTGGGTTTGTACTTAGGTATTACTCTGTTTGCAGGAGTTTGAATGTCCCCTCTATGTCCCAAGAGACAGACAGTCTCCCTCTTCCAGGTGTTTAGAGTAGGTAGTCCTTTACCCCAGGCCATCTGCCAATAGTTTCCTATGCTGCTTTCCTTGTTGTCATCTCAATCTGCTTTCATGGGGAGGGCAAATTCTGGGAGAGGGATTTTTCCATGACTCCCCAAAGCCATGCTTTCTTGACCTTCCCAGCAAATGCAGACCTTGAATTGTCCCCTGCAGCTCTGCGTAGTGAACTCGTCTCTTCAGTTGCCTTTGTCCAGGCCAGGCTGGAACAATGACCATCCTCAGAGCCAGGACCCCTGCGATCCAAAGTTGCTAATCAAACAACATGATCAAAAAGAAAAGAAAGAAAAAAAAAAAAAGAAAAAAAAAAAACATGATCAGGGAAGCAGATGTGGCTCAAGCAGCTGGGCCCCTGCCTACCACATGGGAGGTCCTGGGTTCGGTTCTTGGTACCACATAAAAAAGATGAGCAAGACAATGAGCTGATGTGATGGGCTGGTGTGGAGAGCTGATGCAACAAGGTGATGCAGTGAGATAACGCAACCAAGAGACACAGTGAGGAAACACAATGACAGACACAATAAACAGGGAGTGGAGGTGGCTAAAGCGATTAGGTGCCTCCCTCCCATATGGGAGGCCCTGGGTTGAGTTCCCGGTGCCTCCTAAAAAAGAAGACAAGCAGACAGCAAGTGCAAACAAAGAGGAGTGGAGGAATAAATAAATCTTAAAAAAAAATAAAAACAACCTATGATCAGCAATTGGCCATACCCACCCCTGATCTTGGGGAAGAGGACTTTTATATACTTTTCTGTCACCAGTGTGCTAGCCAGGGATTGGATCCCATGGTGGCTTGCTGCAAGAGTGGGGGTGGGTGTTAGTAACTGCTGTGCAGAGAGAGCTATTTATTGTTTGTTCTCCTGCTTTTCCCTGGATACTCTACAGTGTTCTACTGGACTTTGGAATTTTGAAATATTTGTTTCAGATGGTTCCTGCCTGTTTAATAGTTGTTCTGGTGGAGAGACTTAATCCTAGAACTTCCTACTCCACCATCTTCCCACAAACCTCCAGTTAGTTGATTTTTGACAAATGTGTCAAGTACATTCAATGGAGAAAGGATAGTCTCTTCAACAAATGGTGATGGGGAAACTGAATGTTCACAAGCAAAAAATATGAAGAATTGAAGATGGGGCCCCTGTCTCAAACCACATACAAAAATTAACTCAAAATGGACCAACAACCTAAGTATAAGAGCTACAACCATAAAATTCTTAGAAGAAAACAGAAGGAAATCTTGAGGCCTTTGTATTTGGCCATGGATTCTTAGATATGACACAAAAAGTACTAACAACATAAGAAAACATAAAGTGGACTCCATCAAAATAAAAAATTTTTGTACATCAAAGGACATTATTAAGAAAGTGAAAAGGCACCCAGTAGAGGGAGCAGATGTGGCTCAAGTGGCTGAGCTCCCGCCTCACACAGAGGAGGTCCTGGGTTCGGTTCCTGGTGCCTCCTGAAAAAACAAAAATGAACAACAAGCAAAGCAAACAAGAAAACCAACTCAGGGAAGCCAATGTAGCTCAGTGGTTGAGCGCTGGCTTCCCAGATACAAGGTCCTGGGTTCAATACCTGATACCTAAAAAAAAAAAAAAAAAAGCAACCAACAGAATGAGAGCAAAAAATTGGAAATCATGATGAAGGCTTACTATCTAGAATATATAAAAAATTCCTACAATTCAACAACCAAAAGACAAACAAGCCAATTTAAAACTTGGCAAAGGACTTCAACAGACATTTCTCCAAAGAAGAGATACAAATGGCTAACAAGTGTATGAAAAGATGCCTAATAACTTCAGTCATCAGTGAAATGCAAATCAAAACCATAATGAGATGCCACTTCATACCCACTAGGATGGCTTTTTTTTTTTTTTTTTTACTTAGAATAGGATGGCTATTATTATAATAACAGAAAATAATAGCTGTTGGTGAGGACATGGAGAAGCGGAAACCTCATACATTTTTGGAATGAAAAATTGTGCAGCTACTGGGAAAACAGTTTGGAGATGCCTCAAGAAGTTAAACGTGTAATTACTATGTGACCTGGCAATTCTACTTCTAGATATATTCCCCAAAGAATTGAAAGCAGGGATTCAAACAGGTACTTGTGCACCTATGTTCATAGTAGTATTACTCGTGAATAGCCAAAAGTTGGAAACAATTCAAGTATCCATTGAAAGATGAATGGATAAACAAGGTGTGGTATATAATACAATGGCCAAAAGTTTGTTATTATTCAGCCATAAAAGGAATGAAGTTTTCATGCATGCTACAACGTGACTGTACATTGAAATTAAGTGAAATAAGCCAGCTACAAAAAGATAGATATTGTATGATTCCATTTATATGAAATATAGGTTAATTTGTAAAGACAGAAAGCTGATTAGACCTTACCAGGGCCTGGGAGAAAGGGGAAAGTGTGCTGAAAATATACAGATATTCTGATGGGTTGATGGAGAAGTTTTGGTAATGAATGGTCAGTGGTGGTCACCTATCATTGTGAATATAATTAATACTATTAAATCACACACTTAAAAATGGTTAAAATGGGGGATTTTATGTATATGTTAATATATTTTTTAAAAAGATTTATTTTATTTATAACCCCGCCACACCTTGTTGTTTTTGTCTTGCTGTCTGCTCTCTGTGTCCATTTGCTGTGTGCTCTCTGTGTCTGCTTGTCTTCTCTTCTTGTCTTCTCTTTAAGAGGCACCGGGAATGGATCCTGGGACTTCTGATGTGGAGAGAGGCACTCAATCACTTGAGCCACCTCAGCTCCCTAGTTTGTTGTGTCTCTCATTGTCTCTCCTTTTCATCTCTGTTTGTTGTGCCAGCTCTCCACGTGGGCCATCTCGTTCTCACCAGGAAGCCCTGGGAAACGAACCCAGGACCTTCCATATGGAGCCCAATCACTTGAGCCACATCCACTTCCCAATACAATACATTTATTAATTAAGTTTTTTCCTGTACCCAAAACATCCTTGAAGATAACCCCCAATTCACATGTCATATAAATTGTTGTGAAACTCAAGAGAGAGAAGCACCATGCAAGAATACTATATGAATATACCAGGTGATGGCAATGGCAGTTGACTCTCCTGTATCCATTCCAGCCCTTCCGTGGATTGTCGCCATCCCATCCTGTTTCATGTGATCTGCTAGGAAAAGCCTGTTGTGTCTGAGTGTGATGGAGGGATTGCAGGGGCCATCTGGTGAGAGGACTCAACCTCAGAATGAAGTCCAGGCCATGTGGAGGGACGAGCAGAGAGAGAAGAGAGTGAAGACTCCATCAGATGATTCTTGGAGCCCACCCTGTCTCAGGACTTGCAGTTATGGGAAGTAATGCTTTTCTCCGTTGTTTATGTGGATCTGACTTGTGGTTGCAGGCAAAAGCGTCTCACTGGCATACAGGTTGTTAATCCCAGCCATTTAAACAAGTCAGTGGCAGAGTTGGATTTGATCCCACTCCCTAGCCGTGCGACTTTGGTCTTTCTGAGCCTCACTGTCCTACAGGGTTGTTGCAAATATGAAATAATACAGGTAAGGTTTTAGTGTCAGTTTCTTTACTATACATGAGGATAATATTAGTATCCAGCAAGTAGGATTGTTGTTAGAATGAATTGAAGATCTGTGCAAAGATCTTAGAACAGTGCCTGTTATTTACAGAATGCCAAAATGGAGTACAAAGACTGGAAGGCAGTGTATTCCAACACTGGGACCTGAAGGTGGAGTTTTACAGCCCTGTGCTTTCCATCCCACACCCCTCCTATCTGAGTTGACAGGACTGCAGTAAAGAATTTAGAGAATTTATGGGCCTTTGGAATATCAGTGGGCTTGGGAGTACTACCCCAAGGGCACCTGCAGGTTTAAACCAGAGAAGATGGTGTTGTAAAAGGAATTAATATTTGTTGCTCATTTCTCCTAGTGACATTTATTGACACAAGGGATGGAGAAGTGAACCCTACCCTAAGCAGAGAGACCTGTTGATCAAAACAATTCAATACCTAGCTCCTGGGGCTATGATAGAACTATGCAGCATGCAGCATGGGGGCCCAAAGTAAAGAGAGGTTTTGCTACCTGGGGGTGTTGAGAAATGACCCAGAGGTGAGGTGATGCTTGGACCACAGATTGGTATGTGGAAGCTGGGATTGACTCAGAAGGGAGGCAGGCCAGGGCCGGGGCTTCCGTCAGAGGAGGCAGGGATTCAAGGAGGTGGATTTCAACTCTCACTGCACCTTAAAATTACCTGGGGAGCTTTTAAGAAATACTCATGCTCAGTCCCCACCCCAGAGCAGCAAAAATTAGAATCTCTTTACAGATTACATGTTTTTTAAAAACAAACAAGCAGAAAATTTGCCACTTGATTCTAATCTGCAGCCACATGGAGAACCTCTGATCTAAAACCTGGAGGATTAAAAAAGGGGGCGGGGCATAGTGAGCATGGAGGGTGCAAAGGGGGGAGGGTTGCTTTGAGAAAAACAGCAGGTTTCAGGGCATGGGCAGTGATACAACATGTTTTGGGAGCTTGGTTTCTGCTCAAACAACCAAGCACCCCTGATCCAGAAGGCGCTACTTTCATGGAGAATGGAGGATTAGCAGCTATGAAGGCACATAATATTATTTATTGAACAAATGAAATATCTAGAAGCCCAGTCTTTGAAAGTTAGGTGATTTTTTTGGAAGGATCTCTTTAGAATCCTTACCAGTTTCTCCATTCTTCCCATTTCCTAACCAGTTTCTCCATTCTTTCCATTTCCTAACCAAAAGTCTGGTGAGTTTTGCAGTGATAGTGTTTCCTGAACTGTACTCACAATTTCGGTTATTCTAGAAAGACTCTAACCTCTAACCGTGGATGAGGCTAGCTACTCCCAATTTAATTTCAGCAGTTCTGATGTCAAACTAAGTATCTAAGCAACTAAGATTCTCAGTTTAACATTCCCCAAATTGACTAAGTCTTGTGGGTAATTTGAGGAAGCAGTTGGGCTCTTGAAGCCCTTGGCAGACTTCCTGTCTGATGAATATTTTAGCTCCTTCGGTTGTCCTTCAGAATTGGCAGATCCTCCTCTTAAGATTCATTCAAGCGTATGTGACAACTAGAAATTAAAATGTTGCCAGAGTTTGCTTTTGGAAAAGTAACTTTGATAGTACATCACAAACAAACGGATTTTATCTGCCATGAATGGATAAATGCAGCTGTTTTCTTCACTCGTGGGAAAGATAGGAAGCTAAAATTATAGGGTAGCCTATTGGCATATGATTTACATTCTTATACTGGCTCTTCTAAAGTCTAAATAACTAATTATGCTTTATTGGGTTAAATAAAATACATTGCACTCCATGGTATAAAAACCAAAGGTTTTAGAGTAGGGGACTCTTAATAACTTCCTAAAATAGCCAATACTGACAGATAAAAGAAGTGCCTGAAACTGTTTAACTAATTGATTTAAAATTCCTTATTGGATAGAGACAAAAATCTATAAATCTCTGTAATTTCCAAAATCTTAAGGCCTTCTCTGTTTTTCTACTCACTACTCCAATTCATACAAAAGGAAGAATGTGTTCAAAATATAGTCTGTGAGTGTATTCAAAATATAATCTGTAAATATAGTCTCCTAATTTAAATATTGGAAGATAAATTTGTGTAATTAGAAATAGTGCCTGGAAAGGATTGAAACATAGGTAAATAAGCACTCTTTTCAGTTCTGTGTACATCACATACTGAACTATTTCCAAATTTTAACTTTAGTAAAAAATTAGTTGTACAGTAAGAAATTAGAAATTAATAACTTAATTTTTACACTTCCTAACGTATAAAATATATATCTATATAAGATATAAGTAGTCATTTTTCATTCATTCATTCATTCATTCATCTATTGAGGGCCTACTTGCTTTCAGGGACTATAAAACACATGATTAAGTTACAATTTTATCTTGGATCATCTCAAAATTTAGCAGGGAAAACAGACATGTAAATAATTATAGAGCAGTATGTTAGGACTATAAAAATGATATTTCCAAAGAACTACACAAAATAGGGAGAGAGTAGTTAGCAATGGGAAACCAGCTTCAACGGGTTCTCCAGAGAGGTTATTATGGTTGGACTAGTCTTTGAAGAATGGAAAGGTCCTGTTTCTTGGATGGGATCATGCACTCTTTTATGGCCATATGCTGTTATCTTCCAAATCTCTATCTTCAATCTAGATCTCTTCACTGGACTTTGGATTTGTGAATACAAATGCCTACTGAGTAACTACATCTAGATGTTCCAAAGAAATCTGAAAGTCTGAAATAAAATTAATTTTCCACATCTCAAACCTATATTTTATCCCATATTATCAATCTCAGTATCACCATCCATCCGGTCACCCAGGGTAGACACTGGAGAGTTTCCCAAACTTAGTGGCTTGACAATTTATTACTATCTTCTATTTTAGCCATTCTGACTAATCTTTTGTATGTCTACAAGAATCTTGCTGATTTTGATAGTAACTGTGTTTAACCTATATATTAATTTGGGCAGAATTAACTTTTTTTTTTTTTTTAAAGATTTATTTATTTCTCCCCACCCCCTCGTTGTTTCCATTTGCTGTGTCCATTTGTTGTGTGCCTGTCTTCTCTTTCTAGGAGGCACCGGGAACAAGGACCCGAACCCATGGACCTCCCATGTGGGAGGGAGGTGCTAACCACTCCATGCTTTGGTGCATCTCTCATTCTCTTTTCTTGCTGTCTCTTGGTTGAGTCATCTCACTGCGTCATCTTGTCACATCAGCTCGCCGTTCCAGCCCGACTCATTAGCTCGCCGTCTTGCTTATCTTCTCCAGGAGGCGCCAGGAACCAAACCTGACCTCCCATGTGGTAGGCGGGAGCTCAGTTGTCTGAGCCACATCCACTTCCCGAAAATTAACTATTAAGTTGATAATTCTAATCTATGAATGTGCTATATATTTTCATTTATTTAGATCTTTGATGTCTGTCATCAGCCTGATGTAGTTTTTAGCATATGAGTCCTGTCCATGTTTTGTTAGATTTACACCTACATATTAATTTTGAGTGAATATAAATGTTGTTTCATTTTTTATTTTGTTGTCCATGTGCTTATTACCAGTACATAGAAATACAATTAATTTTTGTGTATTTATCTGTAATCTTGCTGAACTCATTTATTAACTCTAGGAGTTTTTTTAAAATATAGATTTCTTGGGATTTGCTATGAAAACAATCATGCCATTTGCAAACAGGAACTATTTTTATTACTTCTTTCCCAGTTGGAATGCCTTTTATTTCTTTTCTTGCTTTACTGCACTGGGTAGGGCTTCTAACAGAATGTTGACTAGCAACAGTGAAAGTCAACATCCTTCTCTTGTTCCCAATCTTAGTGGGGAAGCATTTCACCCTTAAGTCTGATGTTGGCCTAGGTGTTTTGTAGATGCCTTTTATCGTGTTGAGGAAGTTTCCTTCTCTTCTTAATTTTCTGAAGATTTTTATCATCAATAAATACTGGCTATTGTCAAATGCTTTTCTCCTTCCATTTATATGGATCATTTGCTTTTCCTTCTTTACATTGTGAATATGGTACATTACGTTGTTTTCAAATATTGAACAAGAATTATATATAATTTGTATAAATTGCTGGATTTTGTAGGCTAATTTTAAAAGAAATTTTGCATATATATTCATAAGGGATATCAATCTGCAGTTCTTTTTTGGTACTATCTTTGGTTTGGTATAAAGATAATATTAGCATTGTAAAATGAATTGAAAAAGTGTTCCCTCTTTTTATTTTCTGGAATAGATTGTGTAGAATTGGTGTTCATTCTTCTTTAAATGTTAGGCAGAATTCAGAATTCTCAGTGAAAACATCTGGACCTGGAGATCTCTTTTTTTTTTTTTTTTTTTTTAGGAGTTTTAAAATTATGAATTCAATTTCTGTAAGAGTTACAGATAATTTGAATAGGGTTACTCAGATTACCTATTTCATATTGAGTGCATTATGGTAGTTTGTATTTTTCAGGGAATTAGTACATTTTATCTAAATTATCAAATTTATTAAGTAGAGTTGTTTGTAGTATCCCATATCATCCTTTAGATGTCTGAAGGATCGCAATGATATTCCCTTTTACATTCCTGAAATTGCTAATTTGTGTCTTTTTTTCCTCTGTCAGTCAGGCTTAATATGGGTTTGTCAATTTTATTGTTGTTTCAAAGCACCAGTTTTATTAATTTTCTGTTTTAAATTTTATTGATTTCTGTTCTTACCTTTAGTATTTCTTTCCTTCTACTTGCTTTTGAATTATTTTCATCTTTTTCTAGTTCCTTGAGGCAAGAATTTAAATCATTGACTTTAGACTTTTCTCTTTTCAAATGTTCTTAGTATGATAAATTTCCATCTTAGCACTAGTTTTCATATATTGTATTTTTATTTTCATTCAGTTCAGTGTATTTTTAAAATTTCCCTTGAGTCTTCCTCTTTGATCCATTATTTATCTAGAAGTGTGTTAAGTTTCCAAAGGTTTTTTATATTTTCCTCTTATCATTCTATTATTGAGTTCTAGTTTGACTCCATTGTGTCCAGAGAATTCATCAATTATAGTTCTTTTAAATTTGTTGAAGTCTTTTTGATGGTCTATTTTAGCATATTTCTTTTGAGCATTTGAATAGTATTTTGCTGTCATAGAGTACAGTATTCTATAAATGTTGGTTAGAGCCTATTGGTTGATGGAATTGTTGAATTTTTAGTATCCTTGTTGATTTTTTTAATCTAGGTCTAAGAATTACTTGAGAAAGTGTTGAATTCTCCAACTATAACCTAGATATGTCTATTTCTCATTTCAGTTCCCTCAACCTCTGCGTCGCTTGTTTTGCTTCTCTGTTATTTGGTGCATGCACATTTAGGTTTGCTGTGCCTTCTTCATGGTTTGACCCTTTTATCATATGTAATGCCCCTCTCTATCTCTGGTAGAATCTCTTTGTATAATTGTTTTAGAGGTTGCTGTCAGTATTACATTGTATATACACACTATATTACCATCTATTGGTATTGACGTTTTATCACTTTGAGTAAATTATATAAAACTTAGCTCCTTTATGCCTCATTAACCTCCTTATTTATAATATAATTATCTTAAATATTTCCTTTACATGCCTTTATGATCACAATTAACATGCTGTAATTGTCTCAACTATCATACTTAATTTAGAAAACTCAAAAGGAAAAGGAAAATATATTGCATTTACCCATTTTTAACTCTTTTCATAGTTTTTTCTTCCTTCCCAATGTTCAAAATTCCCCCTTCTAATCATTTTTCTGCTTAGAGAATTTCTTTTAGCCATTCTTCTATGGTAGTTCTGCTATCAATAAATTAATCTTCCTTCATCTGAGAATGTCTCAATTTCCTCTTCATTACCTGAAGGGTATTATTTTTTTAGATTATGAATTCTGGCTTCACAACACTTTTTTAAGCACTTGAAAAATGTTGTGTCCCTTCCTTCTGGCCTCCATGGTTTATAAAATGAAATTTGTTATATGAATTTTTTTGTCCCCTATAGTAAGTTGTCATTTGTTTTAGTTTCCTAGGTATTAAAACAAATACCATACAATGGGTTGGCTTAACAACAGGAATGTATTGGCTCACAGTTTCAGAGGCTAGAAGGCTTGCTTCCTTCCAGGTTGGGTATCTTTTGGCTGGCCGGCAATCTTTGGGGTTCCTGGCTTTTCTGTCATATGGCAATGCACATGGCAGTGTCTTCTCCTTTCTCTTCCGGTTCTACTGACTTCCAGCATTTGGCTAGGAACTGTGTATTCTTTCTCCCTCTGACTTTCACTCTGTTCATCAAAGACTCCAGCAGTCTGGATTAAAACCCAACCTGATTCAGCTGGGCCGCTTTAACTGAAGTAACATTTTGAAGAGATCTTATTCACATTTGGTCCAATCATCAGAATGTGAACCAGAACCAAGAACATATCTAATGCGAATATTCTCGCTCCCTGATTTTGTGATAATCAGGGCAGGCTAAGCACTTGCTATATTAGAAACCATGCATGTGTCACCAAACCTAGGTTTTTAGAATGCTGGTAATAAACTAAGCCTGATTTATTATATGACCATCCTGTATGGGAAATGACTGTAACTCTAAGTATCTTTGGTCAACCTTAAGAGACATAGCAGGGGGATAGATGTGGCTGAAATGGTTGGTGTCCGTCTCCCATATGGAGGGACCTGGGTGGGTTCGATCCCCGGGACCTCCTGGTAAAAAGGAAAAAAAGGAAAATGTAGAAGGTGCGTGGGTGCACCACCATGCCCTACAAGCGGGTGAGCCCCACAGGCCGTGCGCTTGGGTGTGCTGTGAGGCCCTGCCGAGCCATGCAGCAAGATGATGACGTAACAGGAGAGTGACACAGGAAAAGCCAAGACGAGACGCGCCAAAAATCCAGGAACTAAGGTGGCACAGGTTGTAGGACAGCTTCTCTCCCACATCGGAGGTTCCGAGGATCAAATCCCAGTGAAGACAGGAGAAGGATGAGAAGAGAGGGCAGGAAATGGACACAGAGGGTTGCCCAGTGAATGGACACAAAAACAGGAAAAACGGGGGTGGGTGGTAAAAATGGATAAAAGTAAATAAATAAATAAATCCTTAAAAAAAAAAGTATAGGGGAGTAAGATACGGCCTATAGTTAGTAGTAATACTTTGATGATGCTCTTTTATAATTTCTTAACAAATGTTTCACAACAATGCAAAGTATTTGTGGTGGGGTGATGTGTGGGAGTCCTGTATGATGTTATGCATGTCTGTTTTGTAAGTTCACAATATTTACTGAATACTTATTGTTTATGTATGTTCATGTATGAATGATATACTTCAATAAATTGTTTTAAAAAAAAAAGAACATATCCAAACCAGGGCACACAATTCAATCCACCACATCATTTCTATCGTGGATCTCAAGAGGTTTTTGTCCTTAGTTTTCAGAAGTTTGACTACTGTGAATCTTGTATGAATGTCTTTGGATCTACACAGCTTGGGCTTCACTGAGCTGCTTCCTTTTTTTTTTTAACGAGAGAAATATACCTTTTATATAGTAAAGAGTTACTACAAATGGCAGCCTTAACAAATTTAGCACTACATCTAGAAAATATGATTTGGGGTTGTATTGCTTTTCTGAGCATAGCAGATCAAAGTTTATAAGGAAACGAAAAGCTACACTATTTCCCATCAAATGTGGTCCATGTTGGCTACATACAACTTTGGACTTTTGTGGACATAGGAAAGAAAAGAAGAGTTAAAAAGTATTTTTAGCTCAGTATTTGGGCCTATGGACTTTTATGGAAAAGCAAGAGTAAAACACTTTTATTTGGTCTAATTTTTAACACAACTAACAAAAATAGGAAAAGTATGAAAATGTTAATTAAAATTAACGTCCAAGTCCCGGTGAACAATGAAACATAAATGTGGAAACAAGATTTAAGACTGCTGGAAAACAAGAAATGCTTTGTTTCAGGGTACATTTACTGTGTTTCCAGCGGGTCTGCAATTTACGAAGGTGCAGCTTGGTTTATTTTTGTATAGCCTAGATAACACAACTCCTTTTAACATTTATGATTTTCTGACTTTGCTCCCCCACCCCCCACCACATTGGGTTATAAAGTTAAGTTTTAACTGTTGATTTTAGTTCATTGTCTCTATGAAATGCATTCTGCTACCCATATGATATTTCTAATTTCTTGTTCCTTTAGTTTTATGTATGCATAAAATATTCCATACTGGAATTGTTTGTTGAAGGCCAGCACGTTCATTTATACCTCTTGTTCATAGAACACATCCTCCAATGTTTTAAACCCACATCCTTCACCTATGGCCACAAACGGCCTGTACACTCTATAATGATCTGTTATTCTCTTTATCTGTTCAAAGTCTTCCATTTGGGTCAAGAGTCGCCATAGTCTGGGTAGAGGGACACTCGGTCATCTTTGCTCAAGTTCCAAAGGAGATAAGAGTGATGATAAAAGCACATTTGTCAACCTCAAACTCAAGAATGGGGCACATAATTTCTGCTGTGAAATCACCATGATTCTTACAGAACTTAAAGAATGACTCAAGGTAAGATTTGTACAGTTTATTGCAGTGTTTCAATATTCAGTATATCCAGAATATTTTCAGACATACAGTCTTAAAAAAATGTAGCTAGTGGTGTTTCAACCAGAATGGCATTAAAGATATCTGAGGGTATTTCTGCAATGTTGACTGGTTCCATTTCCATGAAACTGCCCAATGGATGGCACTTCATCAAAATTTCTTTCTCAGATTTTTTTTTTATTTTTATTTTTTGCAATGCACTGTTCATCAATAGAATCACATTGTCTGTTCATGTAACTGCATGTCATGTAGGTGAAATATTTGCTGAGGGTTTCCAGGGAATGATTCCAGAAACAGTGAAATTGACCACAAAGTTTTTTTCCTCATCTCAATGTCATTGGTGGAAAGAGTAAGAGGGCCCATTTGATTAATTGAAGCATTGCCATAATTGCTGTCTGAGGATGAATTTTCAGATCTTCAGAGGTTTCACACTCAGCATTTTGAATCTGTAGATTTATGCCTTTTGTCAATTTTGGAAAGTTTCCATAAATTTTTCAAGTATTTTTTTCAGTCCTACCTTTTCTCTAATGTCACGAATGTTAGATCTTTTTTCATAGTCCCACAGGTCCCAGAGGCTCTATTCATTTTTCATTCTGTCTGTTTTCTTTCTGTTCTGTTTAGATCATTTCAAATTTCCTGTCCTTAAGTTCACTGATTGTTTATTTATTTACTTACTTACGTTATCCATTTTAAACCTGCCCCCCTCGTTTGCTGTTTTGTGTCCATTCGCTGGGCAATTCTCTGTGTCTGTTTCCTGCTGTCTCTTCTCCTACTTTTCCTCCTGTCTTTACCAGGATTCCATCCTAGGGACCTCTGATGTGGGAGAGAGGTATTCTGCCACCTGCGCCACCTCATTTCCCGTTTTTTTTGGCACGTCTAGTCTTGGCTCTCCCTTGTGTCTCTCTCCTGTTACATCATTATCTTGCTGTGTGGTTCAGCAGGGCCTGGCACACCCGCATGCAGAGCCTGGCAGTGCTTTATTTTTCATTTTACCGAGAGGTTCAGGGGCTCAAACCTAACTCCCTTCGTATGGGAGACGGAAGCCAAACCATTTGAACCATATCCGCCCCCTAAGTTCACTGATTCTTTACTCCCTCCCTTCCGTTCTGCTGTTAAGCCCATCCACTGAATTTTTTATTTTGGTTGTTTCATTTTCAGATCTAAAATTTCCATTTGACTCTTCTTCAGATCTTACATTTCTTTGCTGAGACTTCCTTTTTTAATTTTTAAATGTGTTCATGATGGCTCATTGAAGCATTTTTAGGATGGTTGTTTTAAGATCTTTGTTAAATAATTCTAAAATCTTTATCTACTTAGAATTGGCATTTATTGGGGTTGTCTTTTTCCACTTAAGTTGGGATCTGGCAATTTTATGATAAGTGATTTTTTCAGCTGAAACTTTGGAGATTATGCTATGAGATTCTGGATCTTATTTAAACCTCTGTTTTTATCCAGCCTCCTCTGGCCCCACTTCAATAGGGGTAAAGGGGTCACCCTCTCATTACCACCAGGTAGAGGTAGAAGTCCAGGTTCCACTTGGCTTCTATTGATACCTGAGGGATGGATGGGCTTCTTGTTACTGCTGGGCAGTGGTAGAAGTTCCGCTCACCCCTAGGCCTCCACTGATATCTTTGTTGGGAGGAGCAGAAGTGCCTTATTCCTGATCTCCACGTGGCCTCTGCTGACACCTTGAAGGACGGTGGCTTGGTTATTGCTGGGCAGTGGTGAAAGCCCTAACACCCCGCTAAGCCCTCTCTGACACCCGGCTGTGGAGTTGAGGTGCCTTGTTACAGCCTGGCAAGGATGGAAGCCCAAGTTTCCCATTCAGTCTTTGCTTTGGTGGGGCCACAGTTTTTTCTGTGGTGCTTGGCTGGTGTAGGACAGTTATTGGTGAAAAGTTTTCTGTCTTGCTAGGCTGCTTTCCTGGTCCTTTGGCTAGAGAAAGCAGGCTTTTGTTGGGGCTTTTTTGGTCTGTGCCTATTGGCATTTCTGGGTTACCATTCTCTTCAGTTCCAGTTCTTGGCTATCTGAGGCAAAAGGAAAACCCAAGGAGCTCATCGCATTGTTGGTTCCTTGAGTCTCAAAGTCCCTAGTCAGTCTACCACCTTCTTTCTACTTTTCAGTCTTATGTTTGTTTTTTTATATGATGTCCATAGTTTGGGGTTGTACTTAATGGGAGTAATAGGGAAAAGTATGTCAACTCCATATTTCCTGAAATGTCTATCCCTCCCCCATATTTTTTGTATGTTTTATAAGTGTTCTCTCCATATCTTGATAGTAATGCAATTTCCATTTTACAGATCTAATGATTCTAGTAGGTATCCTAAGAAGACCTTTTAAATTGACACATAAGACCTTGCTCAATTTGTGGAAGGATTTAGGCTCAACACAAATTCGAAAATAATTCCGTTCCCCTCCCCCCGTCAACCTCTTCACTTTCACTCTCAACACCTCCCTTTCCTTCCTTCCTCTTCCTCCTCTCCTTCCTTCCCTGCCTCTTCTCTCTTCTCTTTATCTCTTCTAAGTTTCATTGCAGTTGTTTTAAAAACCTTGTCTGTGGCAAAGATACTCTCAGATACATTTTAGAGAGTTTAAATGACAAAATATACTCATGAGTGAACTCTAGAGATTTGTCCATGACAGATGTTTATTTCTGTAGCTCAAAGAAAAGTTGTAAAATCTTCTAGGGATTATTAGAATTTTCTTGTGGGAACATTGAAATTTACTTGTATGTGATAATTTTTAAAGCACCAAAGATTTTAAAATCTGAAATTTTTTATTTCAGATGTGCCTCAACCTAATGACTTTGAATTTATTATTTATCATTGGTGTCATATTTCCTTTTTATAAAATAGACATGTTACCACCAACTATGCTCACAGAGGTTGAGAAACCATATGAAAAATAGAACATTGTTGATATTCAATAGTTACATTTCTGCCTGACAGGGTATTGTACTCTGCCCTCCTTGATGAGTTAGCAGTTATATTTGGATGAACCCTACTAGATCAGAGAGGATATCTGTAATGAGTTGATGTGAGAAAACTATTATAAAGGTTAATTTATTAAAAGGCTGTACCATGTTCAGATTGTAGGAAGGCCCAAACTAGCTGAAAGCAACTTTGATATAATTAAATTTAGCAAAAATTCCAAAAAAAGAAAGAAAAGAAAACTATGCATGTTCTGCAAAGCATAATCTATTTTCCCTTTTAATCTAGTTGTTCTGGAAGCTGCCATATCACTCACTGTTCAAATGACAGGAAACAGCCAGTTAGTGAGGTGGACATTGTGTGTTCATCTAAGTAAGTTAAATTACAGAAGATGTGCCCATTAGAGAAAATCCTCTTAAACTCAAAGAGGAACTGAAACACAATGCAAATATAAGATGTGCCTTAATATTCCTTAGTAGTATAAGCAAATCTGGTTAATTGTAAAACTTCCAAAGTTATCATAGAATAAATTGACAGACAAATGCAAAACACCAAACGGTTAAAGATGAAAGATACTGTTATCTTAGGCCAAAAACCATGAAATACATTAAGACTGAGAAGCTTACATGTTTAATTTCTGATCTTAAAATCTATCCCTTGCCATATTTTTATCTATAATTGAAAAAAATGTAAAAGATTGATAATGCCCTGTTTTGGCAAGTGTGGGAGGATAAATTGGCAAACCTTTCTGAAGGGTAATTTAATATAATTTTCCAAAATTTAAAATACACTTATCCTTTGACCAGTAATTTTACTACTAAAATTTTACCTTATTGGCTATATTTGCAAAAGAATGCCTACTTATATCCTAGAGAGATATTCATTACAGCATTACTTGTAATGACAAGATTCTGGAAATAACCCAAACATCTAGTAGGAGATAGATTAAATAAATTATAGTGAACAATTAAATAATACATGCTTATTTTTTAAAATGAGGCAAATTTGTGTATATTCATGTGAAGAGTCTCCAAGATAGATTATTAAATGGGGAGGGGGAGCAAAATATAAAAGTGTTTAATATATTGTCATTCATGTAAACATTTTAAAGGCTATACATTTATGTGCTGATGTTTGCATAAAAATTCTTGAGGGATAAGTAATTATTAACAATAATTATTTTTGAGGAAGGGGGATTAGAGGTTATTGGAGAAGGCGACTTCATCTTATACCTTTCTGTACCATTTTAATTTTTTTTCTTACCACGTACATTTATTTATTTGTTTGTTTATTTATTTGGAGGTACTGGTGATTGAACCCAGGACCTCGTACATGGGAAGCAGGTATTCAACCACTGAGCTACATCTGCTCTCCAAGTTCTTATTTTTTTAAAAGCACCT
This sequence comes from Tolypeutes matacus, assembly GCA_026826555.1. Taxonomy (NCBI): domain Eukaryota; kingdom Metazoa; phylum Chordata; class Mammalia; order Cingulata; family Chlamyphoridae; genus Tolypeutes; species Tolypeutes matacus. The sequence goes on from JAKSZT010053813.1 coordinate 8,734,364, forward strand.
CTCCCATGGGGACAGGTGACTGTCCAATCCATCTATTCAAAGTTTGTAAATTTCAAAATTTTATGGTCTCATAATTTTAGAGGTGAAGCCTTCTTGTCTCATAAATATGAAAATCAAGGGCCAGAACATTCAGGCGACTTGGGTGGAGTGACTCGGCACTGGTGCCAAGGCCAGGGGGAGAAGCCGGGTGCTCTGGCCCCTGTACCAGCATTGCCCATTACACAGTACTGTCTGAATATTGTGGTCTCTGGGAAATGGCTCCTCATGTACTGGAAACTGCAATTAATTTGGACCTCATGGCTTAAATAGCCATTTCCTGAAAAATATCATACATCACGTGTGTTCAACAATGGTATCGTAAGCTATCTAATGTGTTTCATTTCATTGCTTTGAAGTGGCCTAAAAACACTGAAACAAACAGTCCACTCCAAACTGAAGGCACTGCTGATGGCGGGAGAGCCATCTGATTCATGGGCAACTGGACATACCTGCAAGGTGCAGCCTGGCCTGCCAGGCTACCACTGTGCTCACTGGACAGAGGGTGTAAGCTGTCAGGCGGCACACATTACATCAAGGGAACTTGAAACGTTATTTAGATCTCTTAATACTTGTTTAGGTCAAATCTTCACTATTTTTAGATTATTTTCTGTTGGGGTGTGTATTAGTCAGTCAAAGGGGTGCTAATGTGAAATACCAGAAATGAGTTGGTCTTTGTAAAGGGTATTTATTTGGGGTAGAAGTCCACAGTTACTGCGACATAAAGTATAAGTTTCTTCACTCACCAAAGTCCATTGCCACGTGTTGGAGCAAGACAGCTGCCGACGTTTGCCAGGGTTCAGGCTTCTTGGGTTCCTCTCTTCCCAGGGCTCCGTTTCTCTCTGGGCTCAGCTCCTCTGTTTCCTCCACAAGGTCAGCTGTAGACTATGAGGTCTCTAAGCTTTGCTTCTCTCCACAAGGCTAGCTGTGAACTCTCAGGCAAATGGCTCATCTCTATCCTGGGGCCTTCTCTCCGACATCAAAACTCCAACATCAAAACTACAACTCAAAAACTACTCCCTCTGTCCTTTGCCTTGCCTTTTAGATTTGATTCCCCCACCCACCAAGGGGTGGGGCTCCACGCCCTACTGACATGGCCCAGTTAATGCCCTAATCATAACAATCATGCCCAGATTAGCAGACTACTTTACAAGCATAATCCAATATATATTTTTGGAATTCATAATTACATCAAATTGCCAAACGGCTATAGGGTGTAACTTGCATCCAGTTATGCGCTCACGTCATAAGCGTTTCCCTCAATGTGTCCTCCCCCTTCCTTGTAACCACTACCTGGTAGAGTCCCTTGTGCCACCTCCCAGTCAATATCCCACAAAAAGATAACCACCGTTTTTGGCCACTAGCACCAAAGATTAGTTTTCAAGTCTTCACTATTGTGGCGGTTTGATATTGTTTATGAATCCTCCAAAAGAAAAAGATTATGTTTGGAAACTGGCCTGTTCCTCTGGGTGTGAAACCCTTTGAATGCATTAGATTCAGTTGACATGTCTTGATTAAATTGCCCATTAAGATTAGGGCTTTGACTTGACCATGTGGCTCAGGGTGGAGTCCCCACCCCCTTGGTGGGTTGATATACTCACTCAAGAAGACACAAGCGGAAGAAGAGGGGAGAACTTTGTCAGTTTTGATCCTGGAGCCCTGGAAAGAGATGAGCCATTCACCTGATGGTTTGTAACTTGTATCGGAAGCCCTGAGAGGCCCTATGTGGGCCTGCAGCTGAGATCAGAAGAAGCTGGAGCCACAGAGCCTTAAGAGGAAGAAGGAAGGAGGGACTAGGCAAAGATCACCTGCCATCTTGCTTCAACACGTGGCAACAGACTTTGGTGAGAAAATAACCTTGAGCTGGATTCTTTAGGGCCTTGTAACTGTAAGCTTCTACCCCCAAATAAATACCCTTTATAAAAGCCCACAGAATTCTGGTACTTTGCATCAGCACCCCTTTGGCTGACTAATATAGCTATTAAAAAAAAAAAAAAGGTGATGGGATGGATAAGGAAGAAGGGGCAATACTGTTTTCTTTTTTTTTTTTTTTTTTTTTTTTATTATGGGTAAAAATCAAAATTCTCACAATACATACAAACATTTGTAAAATGATATATAAATATATATGCATATATGTGTATTTGCTTACAAAAATGTTATTTTTTATATATATATATACATATATTTTAAGAGGTGCTTAGATTACCTAAAATATTATACGGAACCCACTCGGATTCCCATGTTGCCCACCTCCCACACCTCCCACCACATCCAACACAAACATCTCCCATAGTGTGGCCCACCAACCTCAATGAACTACACCTCCTGGAGCCTTGCCACCAACCATAGACCACAGTTCACACTGTAGACCACACTCTCTCCCACTCAGTTCTGAGTGGTGTGTGCTGATTTAAAATGGCCTACATCCATTGCCACAACAGTACTCAGGACAACCTCCAACTCCCAAAGAAGCCCCTGTATTTCAACTGCTCATCCCCTCCCTACCCAAAAAACTGTCAAGTGGCCACTGGCTCCACCTCATTGTTATAATTTCTTGCATTGCAAGAATCACCATATGTGAGCAAGAGAATACCATCAAGTCCACTCTAGTCCATAGTTCTTCCCCCAATCCAGAGGCGACTGGGATGGTGATGTCCACTCCAACTCCAAGTGAGAGAGGGCTTATATCCCATGGATATGGTGGGTGGGATGATCCTGCCTGCAGATGCAGGCCCTCTCCATTCCCTGGGATGGCCATTTCCCATCGTTGTCTCCTCACCAGGTGACTTGGATGAGTCCATTGAGCTGTAGGGTAGGAGTTGCAGTTCCACCTAGATTTCATGCACACCTGGCACATAGGTAGGCAGGAGGCTCCAGTCTCTGGAAGTATACCTAAAAACTCCAGCATCACATATAGGTTTGAATAGAAGGGACTGGTGAACCATGTGCAGGGAGGACTTATTTGAGTCTAATTCTGTCACTCTCAGGAGCACAGTTTCCAAAATAGAACCCACTGATAAGGCATCAGTCTCTGGGGCTATCCCCCCTTATATAGGACCAGGGTGTCTCCGGAGCTCTCAGGAACCCCACTGAGTGGGGTGATAGGCACTTAGATGTTCTATGAGCTCCTACTGAGCTGTGCGTAAGAGTTACCTCTGGAATGACCTCCCGACTCTCTTTGAAGTCTCTTAGCCACTTGAACTCATTTGTCTTTACCATTTCCCCCTTTTATTCAAGGTCGTTTTCCAGTTGTGTTGCCAGTTGGCACTTGGGAAAAGTTTTCAATTAGCAATAATCGTGCCTCGGATAAACCTCATTGGCTATGATACTGCCACTGTGCGAAGCTGCCAGTTGGCACTTGGTATTAATCCCTCGTTGCCAGGGAGGCTCATCCCCGGGAGTCATGTCCCACGTTGGGGGGAAGGTAATGCAATCATATGCTGAGTTTGGCTTAGAGAGAGGCCACATTTGAGCAACAAGGAGGCTCTCAGGTGGCAACCCTTAGGCGCCCCACAACTGCAGGCTAAGTCTCATTTACAAGAGCAAAGAATCACAAGGGTAGTCATCGATAAAAAAAAAAAAAAAAAAAAAAAATCAGTGGGTCGTCCTATTTTGACAGGCACTGTCCCTACACTCAGAGGACTATTGTTGCTCCCTTGGAGAATGTGACAGAGCTCTCCAGGCTAGGAATTCAGATTCCCTCATTTATTGTGTGATTATCCACCCATTGTGACCATGCCCCATCCCCCGATCCTTTGAATGATTTTGTATATCTTTCATGTATATTCGGATGAACCAATCCCCACGAACCCCCCCCC
>JAKSZT010053813.1:8738620-8888379 GCA_026826555.1 Tolypeutes matacus
ACCCCCTTACGGAAGGGACCCTAGCTGGGCCCGTGGAAATTAATCAAGCACGTCCCACTTTCCGGACTGCCCAGGTTAGCTGAAACTCTGATGTTAGTCAGTGAAAATTGCTAAAGACGGCGGATTCCACCCCTTCCGGCGCCGAGCTCCAGCGTCACCGGGCTGCTCAGTAAATCAGTTTGAGTGCAGATTCGCGTCTGCTCTCAGCCTAATGCTGCTTCAGTTCGGCTTATCTGCTCCCCAAAGCTATGGGGCGGTGCAGGCAGCCAGATCGATGTCTAAAAATATAAAATACCCTTCCCTGTCTTCCAACCGAACCCTCCCTTTTTTGGGAAGTGTCCCTTCCTCCTGGCTCCGCAGCGGCCCGGGTCTTATCCCTGGGTGGCTAGGGAGATCAGCTCCGTTCCCCGACCAAAATCCCCCCTCCGGTTCACCGGGTGCTGATTAGCTTGTTTGCTCTGCTCACACAAGGTCCAAGGGGCGCCAGGCAGCCAGCTCCCCAGAAAATAAAACTTTTTCGCCCCCGCCCGCGGCTCCAAATGGCCGTTTTATTATTTATTTCCGTAACCGAGGGGCTCAGCCGCCTGTGCCAACCTCCACCGGCAGCCTCAAAACTCACGAATCTCCACCGTTCGGTCCACGCCGCCGATCCGCGCAGATAGATGTCCCAAGCTTCTCACTCCACGCGTGCACAGCACAGACCCCCGGGCAGGACCCCGTCCCCAATCCGCCTTGCTCAGGGAGCTTGCAGTGTGCGCCCTCCTACACCAACGCCATCTTGCCCCCTCTCCTCTCTACTGTTTTCATCTATTCTATAAAAAAAATAAAAAACCTCTTTTAACATACCTTCCTCGTTCACTGTGTACTTTAAAAAATTTATTGTGTGAAAGATCCTACATTTAATATGTCTGTTTTAAAGGAGAAGTTTTCTGTTTCTCCTTTTGTGCTTGAACTTTTGTCATGCTCTGGAGATCAGAGAAAACTTAATAATGTGGAGGAAGGAAAAGCATTACAGAAGGACATTGATTCCCCCCCCCATACCTGTGATAGTTCTAACTGGTTTTACTCAGGATCATTGCCTAGTTCTACATAAGCTGAACGTACTCACCAAGGAAAAATGTTTACCATGAGAATAGATGTTCTCCAAAATGTGTGTATAACATCTAAGAATATACATGTTGAAACATTATTGCTTCTTATTTAACAAGGAAGAATAAACGCAATAAGATTGTGGAGTTTGAGGAAAGGAGACTTTCTGGGGAAAGCAGGTCCTGAAATGGATGTTGTTTAAAATTTGGGGATAATTATTTTGAAGCCCCCAAGCACTGACATAAAGGATGCTGCAACTGGGCCCTTTTCCAAAGGAAAGTCTGGTTTCTAATACTCGGGGTCGGGGAGGAGGCGGGGGGAGGTGGGGGGTAAGTTCCTAAGGAAGTACAGACAGCCCTGCCCAGAGTTTCAGTGTCCTGGCCATCAGCTTACCTCATGTGACCTGCCCACAGCAGATCCCTCTGCATGCTTGTGGATTTCTGGATTAAGAAATTCCTTTTAGGAGGCTGAGGATGACATTTGGCAAAGTCAGCCACACCTCCTGCAGATAGTTACCCTGTCCTAGGCCTTTTTTTTTTTTTTTTTTTTTTTTTTTTTTTTTTGTACTGGGGCCCGGGATTGAACCCGGGTCCTCTTAAGTGGGAAGCTGGCACTCCACCACTGAGCCACATCGGCTCCCCGGAGTTGTTTTTTGTTTGTTTGCTTGTTGTTTGTCTTTGTTTTTAGAAGGCACCAGGAACCATACCAGGACTTCCCATGTGAGAAGCAGGTGCTCAACCACTCGAGCCATGTCTGCTCCCCTGTCCTTAGACTTTCAAAGTCAAAGAGCCAGGGCTCAATAGAAAAATCTTAGATAACTTACAAAAACAATTTGCAAACTTAATGCTGTGCTGCAGCAAATGCTAAAGATCAAATTCACTAATGATTGGGCATGAATCTATAAAATCAATCTTACATAGAAGTAAAAAATGTTTACGCAGGAATGATCAATGATATTTATTTTAAAACTCCGTCCCCCGCCATTCAGCACTCTTGCCCTTTAAAATACTTTTTACAGCTCTTTTCTGACCTTGTTTAACAACAAATACAAATGTCCCAGGAGTAGTAATAAAAGGAAATCAGATTGATCATGGTTCGAGATAATACCTATGGCTAACACACACTAATATTTTGCTTTACAAATGACAATTAGGATACAAGAGAAGCTGACACTGAAATTCTGTGGTCCTTTTTATCCCGAGTCGTCTGAGTGTGATGCGCTGACTCTAATCCATGTGGCAGATCTGCCCCATCTCCTTTCTGCTCTCACAGAAGTTTGCAGTCTCCCCCCACTCAAGATTTAACCACTGCAAATCTTAGATGAGTCACTGCTCTTCATGCAAAGATTTTTGTCCTATCCAATTTCCTGTAGGTTGGGATTTCTGTGCTTGGGTTTTTTGAGCAGAGACTCCAATGCTTCTCTCATGACCATAACAGGCATTTAAATGAAAACCAGAATCACCAGTACATTCCCCTGAAGTGTACATTTGCTAGAAAAAGAAAGAAAAAGAAAAATCTCTGCCCACCCCTATACACCCAAAGGATGGATATAAAGTGAACAGTTGTCATCCCCCATGAAAAAGCAAAGCTACTGAAAAGAAAGATCAATTTGCCACAGTCACCAGCTACGTTTGGGCACCCTGAAGTGACCTCAAGGGTAACGGAGGGAATAGAAAACAGAGGCTTTTGGGGTAGGGAGGGGATGAGCAGTTGAAATACAGGGGCTTCTTTGGGAGTTGGAGGTTGTCCTGAGTACTGTTGTGGCAACGGATGTAGGCCATTTTAAATCAGCACACACCACTCAGAACTGAGTGGGAGAGAGTGTGGTCTACAGTGTGAACTGTGGTCTATGGTTGGTGGCAAGGCCCCAGGATGTGTAAGTTCATTGAGGGTGGTGGGCCACACTGTGGGAGATGTTTGTGTGGGATGTGGTGGGAGGTGTGGGAGGTGGGCAACATGGGAATCCCAGTGGGTTCCGTGTAATATTTTGGGTAATCTAAGCACCTCTTAAAATATATGTATATATATATATATAAATAACATTTTTGTAAGCAAATACACATATATGCATATATATTTATAATAAAAAAGAAAACAGAGGCATGCAAAGAGGCAGCAGCCATTCGTCTCCCTCCCAGGAATGTGGGTGAGAAAGTAGGTAAGCAATACTTAACAGCTTTCTGGACACAGTGTTATAATTTTGGGGGACGCCGTCTACAACATAAGTGTCCCATGACAACCAAGAGCAGGACGAGGGAAGAAAACTTTGACACTGAAGGGGATGAGTCATATTTTGAAAGAAATATTTCTACTTCTGTGGAGCACTAAGCTATGCTTAAAAGCATGGGCATCATTGACATGGGCTCAGTAAATATTAGTTATAATTATGTTTAGTATTTACTCCAGGCAATCCCTTTAGCTGAGCCAGGCTGTTGTTTCAGGCCAGTCTGATTTTTTTTTTTTTTTTTTTTAGAACGGAGCTGTCTCTGGAGGAAAACACAAAAGCTGAGTAACATACAATAAAATCCATCAGTAAGATGGTGCTCTCTCATCTTCCCTGGAGATCCATTTTAAAGTGTCATCAAATATCTTCTTTTATTGAATAAAAATACTTTGGGATTACTATAGTCAGTAGAGTTAGGAGTTGAAAAATAGCCAACAGCACACGAGAGGAAAGTATTATTACTCCTTGGTAAAATTTTAAGCTTATAAATGATCAGGTAATTATTCTCCTAAGAAAAACAGAATTAGATATCTTCAGATGTTTAAGAGGAATTACACTAAGCCTGGATCACCAGAGCTTCCATCAGAGTAACATGGTAGCAACTACCGAAAAAGAGGGTCCCATGTGCAATGGCATGGCATATTTTGTTTCCAGCTAAGGATTTTTTTTTTTATCTTTTATTTGTCTTTTTTTAAAAATATTTTTTTATTACAGAAGTTGTGAACTTTCAGACCAATCATGCACATGTGTAGAATTCCTGTACATCACCCCTTCACCAACACAACACACTGTTGTGGAGAATTTGTTACAGATTATGAGATAATGTCATCAGACTATTACCACTAACTGTGGTCCACAGGGTACCTTTGGCATATTTTTTCCATACCCCCCTATTATTAACACAGTACATCTTTGACACTGATGCAAGAATATTACAATATTGCTGTTAACTATAGTCCATAGGTTACATTAATTGTATTTTTCCCATGCTTCTCCACATTCCCACCCCCCAGCTAGGGATATTTAAAGAGGGCTTTGGGATAAAATGAAAAACTTGTGAAGCTAGATCATAGACTCTTGCCTAAATTTAAATGAAGTAAAGAAAAAATAAGAAGGACACAGAAAATAATAGTTGAAGCCCTCCTCCCCTGCTGCCTGTTTCACTTGTCTTTTCTTTCCTCAGCTAGAGGGGAGGGGTGTGGCTACGAGGGAAAGGCAACTGGCAGGTGACATAGTCAAAAGGGAGGAAATAAATGCCCCCATTTTTCCTTGGTCAGAAACAAAGGTTTCATGGTTTTATCCTGAATTGGTGAACAGCTAGAATATGAAAGTAAATATCCTCCATGAATTTGGGTAGAGAAGTGGGTTTTTTTTGTTTTTGTTTTTTTCCACAAGGTACTGGGAATCGAACCCTGGACCTCATACACATGAGGCAGGTGCTCAACCACTGAGCTATACTGCTCTGCATGGGTAGAGGGTTTTTAACAATACAGCAAAAAGACCAATGACCAAGTCTACAGATCATAGCCCACGGCCCACTGAAGCGCCTCATTTCTCCCCACTCTCCATTCTTGTAGAGACCAAAAGCTGCGTCCATGGTCTGTTCTTCCCTTCTTATTTGGCGGGGAAAAAAAAAAAAAAACACATTTTTACTGGGCACGAGGCCACCCAGAATAAAAACTGTATTTCTATGTCACCCTTGCAGCTAGGTCTTCCACGTTTGTCTTAAGTTCTGGGCAACAGGATATGAGCTAAGGTGATGAGCACAACTTGTGGGAAGATTCTTCAGGGGAGGGAGTATTCCCGTCTCCCCTTCTTTTCTCTTTCCTCCTGGGTGGAAGGCACATGTGATGGCTAGAGCTAGAAAGACCATCTTGGACTACAGAGAGAACTTGAATTTGAGACCCTAACACTGCAGAGTAGGGCCTGTGGTCCACTCGGACTTGTACGTGCAAGAGGCCCCTTTCTGACTTAGGCCACTTTGACTTTGACTTTTTTTGACTCTCTTAGTTTCCTAAGGGCAGCCATAACAAATTTCCACAAACAAGATGGATTAAAACAAAAGATGTTTATTCTCTCACTGTTCTGGAGGCTAGAAGTCTGAAATGAGGGTGTTGGCAGGGTCAGGCTCCCTCCAAAGACTTCCCAGGTTTTGGTGGCCCCGGGTATTCCTTGGCTCATGGTAGCAACACTCCAACCTCTGCCTCATCTTCACACAGCGTCTTCTCCCAGTGTCTCTGTCCCTTCTACTCTTATAAGGGCATCGGTCATATTGCACCAGGGCCACCCCATCATAAATTGATTATCTGTACAAGACCCTATCTCCAAATAAGGTCCCATTCACAGGCACCAGGACTTTAGACTTCAGCATGTGCTTTTGGGGACACAGTTCAACCCATAAACACTCTGAATCTGTTCCTAACTAATAGATGCTCCCTTCAACTTGGCCTCAGGCGATGGAAGGAAGCTAGAGCACAAAAGACAGCCTCAAACAGAATTTCTAAGAGGAAGACAAGTCTCAGCTCACTGTGATAATGATAATAAGAATTCACACTATATCGACAAAAATAAAGGAAAAATTCTGGAGAGAGCCCCGCACATTAAATATTAAGATGGAGAGGAGGATTGCATGAAAACAATACAAGAAGACTAAGGCAGAACAAAAGAAAGTAATATGTCTGATAAGAAACGTATATTAAAAAGCAGAGGAAAAATGCATACAACAAATGCTTTGTAATCTAGGAAAAATTTAGAATTATATAAAAATCAATGGAACAGGAAATCAAAGGTGAGATAAGACAACAGAAGGCTAAAATTGCAATGCTAAGTTAAAAAAAAAAAAAGTAAACACTGCAATGCATTATTAGAAAAATTAATTAGAGACAGCAAAGAATGGAATATCCATGACTGAAAACTAACACGAAGAAAAGGACCGCAAAAATCACAAAGAATGCAGAAGGAAAAAGATATTTAAACAATCTGAAGAAAGAGATTAGATATAGAAGGTAGACAATAATAGTCTGACATCAAGATGACTGGTATCCTGCATCAGAAAAACACAATAATTGAAATAGAAATAATATTAAAAGGTGTCACAGAAGAAAATTTTCTTGAAATGATGAAAGAAATACCTCTCGATATTGAAAGGGCTAATATGTTCTAGGACAAATTGCTTGAGAATGAACAACACTGGTAAAGCTACTAAATTTTAAAATGAAGAAAGAACTCTTAAGGCTCTAGATCCCACCCCCTCAAAACAAACAAAAAACAAACAGAAAAATGGGAATCATTGCATCAAGCTACTCCTCCTCAGCATTCAATGCCAAATGACAGAAGTCTACAAAATTCCAAGGTTAGAAGAGGTTAGACTTGAAAGTGGTAAACCTAATCGAGTTGTCTTTGCTTATAAATATTTTGCACATGTAAGAAATCAAGGACCATAAAACTCATGAGCCCTTGATTTAAAAACAAAAAAAAACAAAACACGAAACTCTGCTGAAATGAAACTAACCCAGCAATGAATCAAAATACAGGAGTATGGAAAAGAGCAGTGGTTCTCAAGGTGTGGTCCCTGGGCCAGCAGCACCAACAGCACCTGGGAGCTTGGTAGAAATGCACTTATTTGGCCAATCACCTCAGAACTCCTGAATCAGAAACTCTGGAGCGAGGGTGCAGCAATCTGTTGGAGGACCTTGAGGTGTTTTTGATGCTTGCCAAAGTTTGACAACAGCTGGAAGAGAGAGACTGTGGTAAACGAACAGGACATGGGCACTGAAGTAAGTCTAAACAACTGGGGGAAATTATGTTAAAGAAGAGGATGAAAGAGCTATAAAAAGAGACACTATAAAATATATAACTGGAAAAATTAGGATATAGGGTGATGTGAAAGAAAACCTAAGTGTGATAATTTTTCATCCTTCATAATGCAGAGTCAGTGATTATTGTCTAAAATTTATCACAAAAGAGAGATTTAGCCGATTATATAGATCCATTAAAGATAACTACGAGAAGACCTAAAAGTGGACAAGAAGTCTTAAAAAAAACACTTAAAGGAAATAAATCATTAAGTAAAACAAGAGTTGTATTAAAAATATAAAATTTATAATGATATGACAATTTATATAAATATGACATGTGAATAATTATAAATGTATTAAATGCAATAAGACTGGGGGGGTGGGGTGGGGAAGACATGCCTAAATGCTCTATAGTAGAGAGTTATCAGAAACAAAGTCACTCAGAAAGATTGAAAGTGAAGAGAAAGATCAAGATATCCCAGGAGAATGAGAAGAAAAAAAGGAAGCTGGTGTCAAGGTCATTCAAAGATGAATTCAAGGCAAAAAAATACACACACACACACACACACACACAAGGTTGAAAAAAGATAATGAGGGCAATTTTATGATGGTAAATTGTATAATCCACAATGAGGATAAAACTGTAATAAATCTTTATGGACAAAATTGCATATTATTAAAATACATGGGAAATTGCAAATGCCAAGAGAATAGGAAGAAACCACAATAGTAGTAGGAGACTTTAATTCTCATCTTTTGGATGATAAATAAGAATAGCCAGAAAAATTGTGAAAAGAAGAGAATTGAGGGAGATTATTCCTATTAGATATTAGTATCAATTAACTGACTAGTAGAGTAGATTAAGGAGTTCAGAAATAGAACCAAAAATATAGAAGTATTTGATATATACAGTAAGAATCTGTGGGACAAGAGTAATTATTCAATAAATGGCATCAGTTCAATTGGCTAACTATTGGGGGAGGGGGTGAATTTCAATTCCTGCCTTATTCTAAAATAAACTTGAGACAGATTTTAAGGTAAAATATAAATGAATCAAAATACTAGAATAAAATGCGTGTGTAAATTTTAAATACATAATATTGAAATGCAGCTCTTTTCTAAGCAGAGCACTACCCCACAAGCCAAAAATAAAGGACTTGTATTTAATTTAATGAAAATATTGTTTGTTTGGCTAAAAATTATGTGAACAGTTTTTTTAAAAAGCAAGCAACATAATTGGGGAAATATTTGCGCACAAATTACTGAAAAGAACTAATTTCATTACCATTTATAATAATTCTTATAAACCCTTTGGAAAGGGGATATTTAATAGAAGAAAGGGCAAAGATATGATAAGGTGTCTAATACAATAAACTGCACATGTTTAAACAATTCAATCAGTTTAGACAAATGTATAAACCCTTGAAATCATAACCATATCAAAATAATGGTGATGAGTGCTTGCTTTGGCAGCACATATAATAAAATTGGAATGATATGGAGAAGATTAGTATGACCCCTGTGCAAGGCTGACACACAAAGTCATGAAGCATTCCATATTTTTCCAATTTCTCATCAGAAACAGTAGAGGCAAGAAGGCAATGATATGATATATTTAAGATACTACAAGAAAAAAAATCTGCCAACCAGGAATCTTATATAGTAAGATTGCCTTTCAAAATGAGGGCGAATTTAGAATAGCCACAGATAAATAGAAAATGAGAGAATTTATTACAGAGAGACCAGATTTGCAGGAAATACTAAAGGGAGGGTTACAGGCTGAAAAGAAAACACAGGAGAGAGAGAGACGCTTGGAAGAGAGTCTAGAAATAAACTTTGTATCAGTAACAGTAACTAAAAATGTCAGAAGAGTGGTGAAAATAAAATATGACAGATAAAACCCAAAGGTCAAGATGGATGAAATAAAAACTGCCTATACAGTAATAATGTTGAATGTTAATGGATTAAACTCCCCAATTAAAAGACAAAGACTGGCAGATGGTTAAGAAAATACGAGCCGTCTGTATGCTGTCTGCAACAGACTCACCTTAGACCCAAGGATACCAACAGATTGAAAATAAAAGGTTGGAAATAGATAGTCCATGAATGCAGTAACCCCCAACACCCCCCCCCCAAAAGCTGGAGTAGCTATACTTGTATCAGATAAAATAGACTTTAAAAGCAAAATTGTTATAAGAGACAAGGAAGGACATTATATATTAATAAAAGGGGCAATTCACCAGGAAGAAATAACAATTATAAATGTATCTGCCCCTAATCAGGATGCCCCAAAATACATGAGGCAAACATTGGCAGAACTTAAGGGAGAAACAAATATTTCTACAATAATAGTTGGAAACTTCAATACACTACTCTCAGCATTGGATAGAACATCTGGGCAAAGGATCAATAAAGAAACAGATAGCTTGAATAACTTGAATAATATGATAAGTGGACTAAATCTAATAGACATAAACAGAACATTGCACCTCAAAACAATAGGATATACATTCTTTTCAAGTGCTCATGGATCTTTCTCCAGGATAGACCATATGTTGTGTCACAAAGCAGATCTCAATAATTTCAGCAAGATAGAAATTATACAAAGCACTTTCTCTGATCATAATGAAATAAAGTTGGAAATCAACAAGAGGTGGAAAAAGGGAAAATTCACAAAAATATGGATATTAAACAACATACTCTTTTTTATTTTTTTTAAATTTTTATTGTGGGTAAAAATCAATTTTTTCACAATACAAACCAATATTTGTAAAATGATATATAAATATATATGTGTATATGTGCATTTGCTTACATATTCTTAAATAACCAGTGGGTCAAAGAAGAAATTTTGAGAGAAATCAATAAATATCTCGAGATGAATGAAAACAAGAACACAGCATATCAGAATCTATGGGATAGAGTGAAGGCAGTGCAGAGTGGGAAGTTTATAGCCCTCCATGCTTACATTGAAAAAGAAGAAAGAGCTAAAATCAATGACCTAACTACACAGCTGGAAGAACTAGAAAAAAAAAACAGCAAACTAATCCCAAAGCAAGTAGAAAAATGAAATAAAAAATATCAGAGCAGAATTAAATGGAATTGAGAACAAAAAAGCAATAGAGAGAATGAACAAAACCAAAAGTTGGTACTTCGAGATTAACAAAATCAACAAACCCTTAGCTAGACTGACCAAGAAAAAAAAAGAGAAGATGCAAATAAATTAAATAAAAAATGAAAACGGGGACATTACTGCTGACCCCACAGAAATAAAAGAGATCATAAGAGGATACTATGAACAACTGGATGCCAACAAATTAGACAATGTAGATGAAATGGACAAATTCCTAGGAATGTACAAACAACTTACACTGACCCTAGAAGAAATAGAAGACCTCAACAAACCAATGACAAATAAAGAGATTGAAACAGTCATCAAGCAACTCCCCAAAATAAAAAGCCCAGGACCAGATGGTTTCACAGGTGAGTTCTACCAAGCATTTAAAGAAGATTTAATACCAATCTAATTCCAAAAAAATTGAACAAGAAGGAATACTACCAAACTCATTCTATGAAGCCAATATCACCCTAATACCAAAGCCAGATAAAGATATTACAAAAAAAGAAAATTACAGACTTATTTCACTAATGAATATGGAGGCAAAAATCCTCGATAAAATACTTGCTAATTGAATCCAACAACACATTAAAAGAATTATTCATCATGATCAAGTGGGTTTTATACCAGACATGCAAGGGTGGTTCAACACAAGAAGATCTATCAACATAATACATCATATTAATAAATCAAAGAAGAAAAATCACATCTTATAGATTGATGCAGAAAAGGCATTTGACAAAATACAGCATCCTTTCTTGATGAAAAATACTTCAAAAGATAGGAATTGAAGGAAATTTTCTCAACATGATAAAGGCCATATATGAAAAACCCACAGCTAACATTGTACTCAATGGTGAAAGACTTAAAGCTTTCCTATTGTGATCAGGAACAAGACAAGGATGCCCACTGTCACCACTGTTGTTCAATATTGTGCTAGATGTTCTAGCTAGAACAATCAGGCAAGAAAAAGAAATAAAAGTCATCCAAATCAGAAGGAAGACATAAAATTTTTGCTATTTGTAGATAATATGATCCTATATCTAGAAAGTCCCGAAAAATTTGCAACAAAGCTGCTAGAGTTAATAAAGGATTTCAGTAGAGTGTCAGGATACAAGATCAATACACAAAAATCTAGTGTTTCTATACAATTGTAATGTGCAATCTGAGGAGGAAGTCAGGAAAAAAATTCCTTTTACAATAGCAACTAAAAGAATCAAATATTTAGGAATAAACTTACCAAGGATGTAAAGCACTTGTATTCAGAAAACTACAATACATTGTTAAAAGAAATCAAGAGAGACTTAAATAATGGGAAGAATATTCCATGCTCATGGATTGGAAGACTAAATATCATTACATTGTCAATTCTACCCAAATTGATATATAGATTCAATGCAATCCTGATAAAAATTCCACCAACATTTTTTAAACAAATGGAAAACACAGTCATCAAATTTATTTGGAAGAGTAAGGGGCCCTGAATAGCCAGAAACATCTTAAAAATGAAAAGCAAAGTTAAAGGACTCTCTCTTCCGGTCTTTAAATCATATTACCTAGCTACAGTGGTAAAAACAGCATGGCATAAAGATAGACACATAGCCAATGGAACATAATTGATGGTTTAGAAACAGACCCTCACATCTATGGTCAAGTGAATTTTGTCAAGCCTATCAAACCCACCCAGCTAGGGCAGAACAGTCTATTCAACGAATAGTGCTGGGAGAACTGGTTACTACAGCCAAAAGAAAGAAAGAGGACCCCTATCTGACACCTTATACATAAATTAACTCAAAATGGATCAAAGACCTAAATATAGAAGCAAGAACCATAAAGCTCCTAGAAGAAAATGTAGGAAAACATCTTCAAGACCTGGTGGTAGGTGGTGGATTCTTAAACCTTACACCAAAAGCACAAGCAACAAAAGAAAACATGGATAAATGGAACCTCCTTAAAGACTTTTGTGATTCAAAGGTCTTTGTCAAGAAGGTGAAAAGGCAGCCCACTCAATGGAAGAAAATATTTGGAAACCACATATCCGATAAGGGTTTGATTACCATTCTATATAAAGAGATCATACAACTCAACAATAAAAGAGCAAGCAATCCAATTAAAAAATAGGTAAAAGGGTTGAAATAGACATTTCTCCAAAGAGGAAATACAAATGGCCAAAAAACACATGAAAAAATGCTCAATATCACTAGCTATTAGGGAAATGCAAATGAAAACAACAATGAGATACCATCACATGCCTCATAGAATGGTCATTATTAAAAAAACAGAAAACACTAAGTGCTGGAGAAGATGTGGAGAAATAGGAACACTCCTTCACTGTTGGTAGGATTGTAAAATGGTGCAGCCTCTGTGGAAGACAGTTTGGCGGTTCCTCAGGAAGCTAAATATAGAACTGCCATAAATTCCTCTACTAGGAATATATCCAGAAGAACTAAAAACTGAGACATGGACAGACATCTGCACACCAATGTTCACAGTGGCATTATTAACAATTGTCAAAGATGGAAATGTCCCAAGTGCCAATCAACCAATGAATGGATAAACAAAATGTGGTATATACATACGATGGAATACTATGCTGCAGTAAGATGAAATGAAATTGTTACACATATAACGTGGATGAATCTTGAAGACATTATACTAAGTAAGTAAGCCAGACACAAAAGAACAAATATTGCATGGTCTCATTAATATGAACTAAATATGAAGAATAAATGTATGGAGTTAAAACCTAGAGTATAGGTTATTAGGAGATAAGAGGAGGGTTGAGAAGAACTACCGATGCTTAATGTATGTAGAAGTTTTAATGAACTTGACTGTAAAAGTGTGGAAATGGACAGAGTTGATGGTAAAACATTATAGTGTGTAGCAGTTGGTTTATAAATGGGATTGTGGTTGAAAAGAGTAATCTAGGGATGTAAATGTCAATTGAAAGAAAGCTAGAGAATAACCTAGGGAATGAATAACACAGTGAACCCAGAAGTTGGATGAGAATTGTGATTGAGGGTACAGATGCAAGAGTGTCCTCTGTGAGCTAGAGCAGTTGTGTATCACTATTGCAGGGTGGTGGGAATGTGCAGAAGCAGCTGAAGTGACCTATGGATTGTGGATTGTGGCTAACAGCAATACTGTAATATTCATGCATCTATGCCAAAGATTTGCTGTGTTGATAATGGGGAGGTATGTGCCAAATGTACGCTATAGACCATGGTTGGTGGTAATAATCTGATGATATTATCTCATAATCTGTAACAATTATTCCACTACAGTGTGGTGTGTTGGTGAAGGGGTATTGTATGGGAATTCCACACATATGCATGATTGTTTTTTAAGTTCACAACCTCTGTAATAAAAATATATTTTAAAAAATAATAGAGTGGTTTGGGGGAAAAATACACCAAGTACAAGATATGGACTATAGTTAGTAATATTTTGATGATGCTCTTGCATAATTTGTAACACATGTTTCAAAACAATGCAAAGTGTCAGTGGAGGGGTGATGTATGGGACCCCTATATGATGTTATGCATATTTAATTTGAAAGTTCACAACTTTTACTATACACTTATTGTTTATTTATGTTCATGAAAAAACAATATACTTCAATAAAAATATTTTTTTAAAATAATGAAGATGAAGGTGGGCGGTAACCCCAGGCATCAGCTGGGTGGTCTCAGCCAAGACTCCTGAAACCATTCCTACCGCCTGCTTGCTCGTCGCTCTGGACCACAGGGCACCCTTTCGCTTCTGCTTCCTCATGCACCTTTGAACTACTCACCTCTATGGAGGCAACAAGCCAGGGCCTAGCCCCCTGGACAAGGAGAGGAGGAGAGTCTGCGGCAGCACGGGAAGTAATAAAGCAGAGTGATGAAGAGAACAGCTTCTGGGTTCTGACTGCCTGAGTGTGAAGCCATGCTTTGCCACTTAATAGAGAAGATTAATTGAGAGGGAGCCAACTGGAGAATTGGGAGCTCCTGATGTTTGGGGATTTTCTTCAAAGAATCCTGATCTAGAGTGAAGAAACAAAAAGAAAAGCAAAGAAAGCCAAGAAAAAAAGGCAAAAAGAAATGTAGACCTAAAGAGAGGTTTTTTCTTTAACTTTGACTATGGAAAAGATCAAATGCATATAAGAGTACAGATAATAGTGTAGTACTCTCTCAGGTACCCAGCATCCAGCTTGAGCAATTTTCAACTCCTGGGCAATCGCCACTGCCCAATTTTTTTTTTTTTTAATTAGAGAAGTTGTGGGTTTACGGAAGAATCATACATAAAACACGGATTCCCCACCACCACCACCTTGCACTGATGCATTCTCTAACCCCAATCTATCCCCTGGTAACCTATATTCTGGATTCTAACTCCGTGAGTTTGTTTATAATTAGTTTGCTTATAATTAGTTCATATCAGTGAGATCATACAATATTTGTCCTTTTGTGTCCGGCTTATTTCACTCAGCATAATGTCCTTGTGGCAGTTTTGCAGTTCTTTTTTGAATCCTCAAAGATTATGTTTTTGAATTAATCCATTCCTGTGGGTGTGAGACCCTTTTGTTGGGCTACATCAATGAGGCATGACTCAGGTTGAGTCTCCACCCTCTTGTTGGGTCTGATATAAACAGAAACACAGAGAGAAAGACACACACAGGAAAAGGGAGCTCTTCCATATTTGATCTGGCTTTATAAGAGAGGGTTCCATCACCTACAGCTGAAGAGAAGCCCCCAGAGACTGAGAAAGGAGGCCCAGAAAGAGAAAGCCGTATGCCTGGTTGCCCATAGCTGAGCTTCAGGAGATGGTGGATTCTGGAGGGGAAAGCAGAGACCTTGGCAGAGACTGGTGGCCATCTCTGTCATGTGGCCGAACACCAGGATCACCAGTCGCAGACTTTGGTGAGAAAGCATCCCTGATGGTGCCTGGGTTTGGACATTTCATGGCCTTGGAACTGTAAGATTTTAGTGCAAATAAAATTCCCTTTATAAAAGCCAACCCACTTCTGGTACAGCAGCAGCCTTTGGCAAACTAAGAGTTCAAGGTTAATACTTGTCGCGTACATCAGGACTTCATTCATTTTTTGTGGCTAAATAATATTCCGTTGTATGTATATATCACATTTTGTTTATCCATTCATCAGGTGATGGATACTTGGGTTGCTTCCATCTTTTGGCAATTGTGAATAATGCCACTGTGAACATTGTTTGAGTCCCTGCTTTCAATTCTGAGTACATACCTAGTATTGGGATTGCCGAGTCATAAGGCAATGCTATATTAGCATTCTGAGGAACTGTCAGCTGTCTTCCACTGTGGCCACACCATTTTACATTCCCACCAGCAATGAATGAATGTTCCTGTTTCTTCACATCCTGTCCAACACCTAGAGTTTTCTGTGTGTTTTTTTTTAATAGTAGCCACTCCAACTTGAAAACAATTTAATAGTTAACAATTATTAAAAGAA
This sequence comes from Tolypeutes matacus, assembly GCA_026826555.1. Classification (NCBI taxonomy): domain Eukaryota; kingdom Metazoa; phylum Chordata; class Mammalia; order Cingulata; family Chlamyphoridae; genus Tolypeutes; species Tolypeutes matacus. Next base: position 8,754,313 of record JAKSZT010053813.1, read on the forward strand.
AATCTTTTTCTAGATAGTAATCATAGATTAATTGTAGAAGCAGATTATTAAAAATTAGGCTGGTGTGGGATGGAATGGACATGGTTATCACAGCAAATGAAATTAATCTTAGAGTTCTAGTTAAGAATTTATGTAACTTGTAAAGGTTCTTATGAAGGATTCTTAAAACTTTTAAGTTCAGGAGCTGCAATTTAAGATACATTCTAGTAAAAATAATGCATTGAAATTGAATGTCATTATTAAGTTAGAAGGATCTGGATAAGCTTTATGAGCTCCCTTATTAAAAGATTGTCAACAAATTGTAAATATAAAATTTTTAAAATTCTCATAGACAGCTCTCAACCCCTCAAATGTATTTCTTTTTGTAAACAAATCAATTTTATTGCTACGTATTAATAAAGCATACAATTCATCAAAAATAATAAAGATTTCTGTCCCCCTAAAACCTTCTTTATTAGTCAGGGTTCTCTCAGGAAACAGAATCTACAGGAGATATCTGTCAATAATATGAGATTTTAAAAGAGTCTCTCCGCGACCATGGGGATGCACAAGTCCAGGTTCTGCAGGAAGGCTGCAAGCCAGCGGCTCTGATGAGTTTCTGGGAGAGGTTGGCAGTCCAAAGATGAGCTGGGAAATTCTCTCTGAATGTTTAAATCACTTCCCCTTTTCAGGCATTCAACTGATTGGATAAAAGCGTTACCCATTGCTGATGCAATCTCCCTGATTGATGCAGATGTAATCAGCCACCCACGCAGTAAACTCACTGGTGATTGAAGTCCATAAATGCTCTTATATTACAATTAGCCCAGTGCTTGCTGGACCTAACACCTGGACACAATTACCTGCCCAAGCTGACACATTAGCCTAACCATCACACCTTCCTTGTGCCCCTGTAATCCCTCTCTCTCCTACTCTCCATCCCAGTCCCTTGGCAACTATTAATCTGCTTTGTTTCCCTATAGGCAGTTTGGATCTTTTAATACTTTTATATAGATGGAATTAAACAATATGTATTCTATTTTGGTCTGGCTTCTTAAACTCAACATAAATATTTTGAGATTTACCCACGTTGTTGTAAGTATCACTAGTTCATTATTTTTTATTGCTGATTACTATTCCATTATATGGGTATGTCACAATTTGTTTAGCCATTTACATGTTGATAGACATTTGGGTTGTTTTCCAGTTTGGGGCTATAACAGATTGAGCTGCTAAGAACATTTGTGTACAAGTCTTGCATGAACATATGCTCCTATTTCTCTTGGATAAATACATATAAGTGGTATGTCCTGATAGGGAAGGAGCTCCAAGGTAGGTTACTAAGTTAAAATATTAAATATAGTATGTATATTTTGGTCTCATTTCATGTGCTTTTTTTTTTTTAAGATTCATTTTATTTATTTATTTCTCCCCACCCCCTCGTTGTTTGCACTTGCTGTGTCTGTTTGTCTTCTTTGTTTTTCTAAGAGTCACTAGGAACTGAACCTGGGACCTCCAATGTGGGAGGGAGGTGCCTAATCACTTGAGCTACCTCCGCTCCTTTCTCTGTTGTTTCTCTTATTATGTTTTCCTCCTTGTGTCTCTTGCTGTGTCATCTTGTTGCATCAGCTCACCGTGCCTGCCCGTTGCATCAGCTCGCTGTCTTACTTGTCTTCTTTAGGAGGCATGAGGAAATGAACCTGGGACCTCCCATGTGGTAGGTGGAAGCTCAATCGCTTGAGCCACATCTGCTTCCCCATGTACATTTTTTAAAGATATAAATTTTATATGAGTACCAACTTCACAGTTTAGCTGAATTACAAATGGCTGTTAAAATTAGTATTCAGTTAAAACTAACACTGAAACTGTTTCTCACCACCGTAGAATGAACTTCTGGGTTACAAGAATATGTCTGAAATTTTATTAAAATGTTCAAACATTAGTTAAAAATTTAATAGTCACATTTTTAAAGATTGTCATAAGTAAGGTAAGTGTGTCAGATGTTACTGTGGCATTGGATTGCACATTGCAATGAGGAGAAAAGGCATTCTTTTTCACTTGGCACATTTAATAAAATCACTTTTCTTTTTGTGCGGAGCAAAGTAAAATTCTGGTTTTTCAGCAATATATTTTCTAAAAGGACCTTTGTACCTAAGATTTATAGATTGGGCAACTCTCTATAATCTTTTTGAAATAACTATTGAAGTTGAAGTAACTATTGAAAATGTTTGGCAGCCAATAGTGGTCATTTCAGCAAGCTTTTGTTGAAATTTTTTACTTCCATAGACTCGAAGTTACGAGGAATTGTCTACTTAAAGCAGTCTTGTAGTATCTGTAGTTTTGAAGGTCAAATAGTGAGGACAAAATGTGTTTGGGGTACCTCATTTTTCTCTGTCCTTCTATATATTCTTTATTTTGTCTGAATATTTTATGATCATTGTGGTAAGTGATTTTGGAGTTTTCCTTCCTTGGAAAATTTGAGGTGATAACAAAGTTGACATTCTGCATTTAATTCACTATGGAAAATGTGAGGCATTCCCCAAAACAATATTTTCTTAAAATAATCATGGCCTAGTTGGAATTAAATAATTAATTAGATTTCTTAAGGAATATTTTGTTCACCTAGTGTGATGGTTACCTTTTTATTTAACTATTTGAAAATCTTTAATAATTAATTCTCCCTCCCTCTGCAAAAATTGAGCCTTCACAACATTAATTATTCCAGCGTTTTTCTTTTGCCATGATAAATATAGATTTATACTTTGACAGAATTTCAACATAAAACCCTTGGGGAGATTTCTCTCTAAATTATATCTAGAATGCTTTCTATGTTAAAAGTGACTGTTCAGGTATCGACAAAAAATGACTTGGACTTTGGTTTCTGGATGTTTTTGTGGTGATTAGATGTGAGGATAATCTAATCAGAGATTGAAGACCTTTTCTATAAAAGGCCAGATAGTAAATATTTCAGGTATTGCAGGCCTGAAAGTTGTAACTATTCAACTCTGCCACTGTAGCATTAAATGGTCATAGACAATATCTAAACAAATGAATTTGGTGGGTTTAGATAAAACTTTATTTACAAAAACAGGTGTCAACTTGGGAGGGTTGAGATGGGAAAGTTGATGTTGCATGTATATTTCCACAATTAAAAAAAAGAGAAAGACTAATTTAAGAGACAATGACAATTAAATGCAATTCATGGTCCTGTACTGAATCTAATAGTGGAGGAGAAAATGCCCAGAAGGACATTATTGGGACATGTGAAAAAGTAGGAATATAGACTCTAAGTTTTGAACTTGATAACTGTACTTAGGTGAGTATCCTTGTTCCTAAGAAATGTACATGGGAGCATTATGTGTTCAAGAAGCACGATGTATACAACCTACTCTCAAATGTTTAAAAAATAGATAGACAAAGAGATGGTAGGAGATAGAGGATAGATGATAGATGGATAGACAGATGGATAGATAAATAGATAATAGTTGAAAAGATATAGATGGATAGAATGAGATGGCAAATGTGGTGGAATGCTAAAAGTTGGTGGATCTGAGTACCTGGGTGAGGGGTATGTTGGCATTCTCTGTGTTTTGCATTATTTTTGCAGATGTCCGGTAAGTTTGAAATTATTTTAAAATAAGTTTAAAGTAAGCAACAACAACAAAAGCAGGTGGCAATGGCAGCAGGGCTGGAGTATTGGAGGGATGTGTGCAGACAGAAGTCCACTTACTCCGTCTAGGAAGTACCCGGGATTGAACCCAGGAGCTCATACATGGGAAACAGTTACTCAACCACTGAGCTACATCTGCTCCCCAATGAGAGTTGGTTTTTCTCATTTGTTAGCTCGTTTGTTTTGTTTTTAGGAGGTACCTGGAATCGAGCCCAGGACCTCATACATGGGAAGCAGGTGCTCAACCACGTGAGCTAGCTCTGCTCCTCTCAAAACATAGCAGATTTCCGCAGATTACCAAGACCCTCTTGAACGACAGAGCTTCCATAATATGTGGCAGTGCAAACACTACACAATTTTTGGAAGAATCAACCAATACTTGTTTTGGTTACTGCAGGAGAGTGGGGAGAGGCAGAAGTGGGGAGACTTTTACTCTTCATTTTACATCCTCGTTTACCCTGTGAATTTTTTTTTTTTTTTTTTACCATGTGCATTCATTCCTTTTATTTTTATTTTTTTAAAGATTTATTTTATTTATTTATCACCCCCTTTTGCTGCTTGTGCTTGCTGTGTCCATTTTGCTGTGTGTTTTTCTGTGTCTGCTTGTCTCCCTTTGTTGCGTCATCTTGCTGTGCCAGCCCACCATGCTTGCCTTCACCAGGGGGCCCTGGAAATTGAACCCGGGGCCTCCCGTATGGTAAATGGGAGCCCAACCCCTTGAGCCACATCCGCTTCCCGATTCATTCCTTTTAAACAAAGTCAAAGAACCTTTCCTCACTGAATGACTTGGGATATACAGAATCAGAAAGCTTGCTGTTTTGTATGAAATAGATACTCACTGTTATAGCATTCTGCTTAGCAGCCCTTCTGAAATTCCCTAGGGATGATAATATGCGCCAACTCTTTTATCAGGATAATTTGATTTAGTCATCCTTGGACCAACCCAGGATGAAAATCCATGTATTCAAGAGGCTTTACCCCAGGATGTGTTTATCTATTGCAGGTGATGTGCCACACTAATGAAGGATGTTTATGTGGTAGGTTGTGGGAGGAGTGGGAGGTGGGGCATATGGGAATCCCTACAATTTTTCTGTAACATTTATGTAATTTAAGTATCTTTAAAAAAATATATTAAAAATAAAATGAAATAAACTTAAGCAATGGTTATAAGCTATATTTTTCCCTTAAAAAAAGAGGCTTTAATAGGCATAAATGATAGTGATCATATTGTTGACACAAGACTTTTTTTTTTTTTTTTTTTTTTTTTTACCAAAAATGACTTTGTAATTAATGCTAATACTGTGCTGCCGAGGCAGAACATTTTAAAAACCTTGGAGAAATATTTATGACTAACATATCTTGAGTATTTATAACAAGACAGTCAGTATGCTAAATGCCTATCATGGATTATAGCAATCAATACAGCCATCTTCTGAGGTAGGTGCTTATATTGTCCCATTTTGCAGATGATAAAAATGAGGATGATGGTGACGATAGCACAACATTGCAAGTGTTATTAACGCCACTGAATTATATATCTGAATGTGATTAAAAAGGGAAATTGCAGGTTGTATATATGCTACTAAAACAAAAATTTTAAAGATTAAATAAAGGCTTGAAGAAGTTTAAAATGTTGCCCTAACATGTCTGCTACTTTGATTCTGACTATATGAGTTGAGGAAATGATTTTATTGTATTTGTCGAGATTCACTATGTTTTGTTTGTTTAATTTAAGATCTATCTATATAAATATTTTCTTTCTAATCTCTACCTTTTCTTACAGTGAAGTAAGTGACACATAAATACAAGCATTTTAACAGTAACTAAATACTAGCTAACAGAAAAATCTGTTTGAAGAGATTTTTGTCTTTCATGTTTCCAGATCCTTAATATGATGTAGAGAATTTCTTAATTTGACCTGATTAGTATAAGGTGCACCTTCATTTGTAAACCAATTTCTTGCTCTACAAACCAGATCTGAGACAGCAAGAGGTCAGAATATTATATTTTCAAGAATATCAGGGCAATTTAAGCAAAACATAGTGTTATTTTGTTGAGATTTCCAAAAACAGGATGTGTTGACAGAAATGCATTTTTGGTGCCTCATAACAGAATATTGTGATTCATTTGTTTACTCTCAATGGAATGTGTTTTTTAGCCCATTTTTTAAAATAAAAAATTTATTGAAGTATATCATTAAACAAAAAAATGTTGCCCTAAATGGCACAGGTAGTAACTTCTGAAGCTAAGAGTATGATTTGAGTCTTTCTCCTTCCTCTTGATATTTGACTCAATGAAGGGGGGAGGATGGAGTGGATAATTCAGAAAGCATTTCATATTGGCTTTGGAATGCATTTTATGACTTCCCAGGATATAAGGAGGCAGGAGATGAGATACATGGAGGGGGCGCTGGGGCAGACAGGACCAAGTCATCTGTCCAAATGTTTCAGGCTTAGAACATTGAATAAAATTGGCATTCCATTTCTGACAAAATGTCATCTGGACTCAAGGAGAAAACAGTACTTTTTGGAGCATCAGTAAAACTTGTTCAGGTTTTTAAATTTATTGGTATTGGTTTACATGCAAACTGAAGGGTAACTGTAATTTTAAAAAGTCAACACCTTCAATTCGATTCCTCCTGTAACCTAATTGTTCTAATGTAGTGGAAATATGACTGGGTTTCTCAAAACATCTGTAAACACACACTCAGCAGTAGGTTGAATTTGGGCGAGGGCCAGATGTGAGGGGAAAAAAACCCAAGCAGCATCAGAAGGAAGGGATGAGTGCTAGAGCTAAGGACAGAGGAACTGGAATCTTATCTGCATAGTAAGGAAGCCAGGAAGCCACATGTGCCTTTGGCAATTGCAGCTGTAAAGAGGGTATAATGTCAACATTTGAATAAGGTGGTTCCCTCAAATCCTTGAAGCCTGTGTTTGCCCTCTAAATGACCAAAGCCCATAGTAAAGATAATATTCACAACTAAGCCGGCAGTCTGCTGCAAAGTCAGGGCTGTGTGAAATAACCAGGCCAAGGACACAGGAAGGTCAGGAGCCCAGGCTCATGGGAGCCCAACAAGCTGTTATATTCTGTTTTTACTTTTTTCTCTTTTTGGTGAAGTCTGACTTCATGACTGAAAACAGAGTCTTGAACCTTATAAATAATTTACAAACTTTATTTCCATTTTTCTTGTCCCTGGTCTAATTCCTTCATAGTCTAGCCACTCTAAATTTATCTAATTGATCTGAGCATCCAACATAATTGGTGTATAAATGGTGCTGCATATTAAAGTGTAAACATCACACACTTCCCCAGTGCTTAAATTTGTTGGAGTGTTAACTACTGGGCTTTAAAGCCTCATCCATTAAGTTGAACTAACACATATACAAGTGCCTGATGAGCACTGTGTGCCCCCCCCCCCCAGCGCTGTGCATATATGAGGTATCTGATGTAGTTCAGTGGTTTCTAGCCCTAGCTATATCAGTATCTCTGGGGTGGGGGAGTACATGCCAAGAATATTCTGGGTCTCTTTCTCCTGAGATTCTGATTTGATGGGTCAGAACAGGAGACTATTTTTTTTTTTTTTTTTTTTTTTTTAAAGATTTTATTTATTTATTCATTTATCCCCCCCTTGCTGCCTGCGCTTGCTGGGTCAGCCAACCACGCCGTGCGGGCGGGCCCGCCCCCACCAGGAGGCCCCGGGAACTAAACCTGGGGCCTCTCATATGGCAAACGGGAGCCCCACCGACTGAGCCACAGCCGCTTCCCAGAACAGGAGACTATTTTGAACAAGCAATGCATGTGCTTCTGGTGAGCAGCATTTTGGACTTGCTTTTAAGACTCCCTATGTACAGTTGACCTCTACACCCTCTGCCCACACTTTTCCTTCCCATGCACAAGGACACCTCCTTCTACTCAACTAAATCTTGTAGTAGTTTCTCTTCTTGTCTTCTCACCAATGTAGGCCTTCTTCCAAAGTCATATTGAAACTTCCTCCCACTTCATACATAATTCCCTCCCTTTCCCTAAATATATTCCCTCCTTTCCCTAAAAACTATTCTTACTGAGCACACTTGGTATAAATTGGGCCCAAACTTTAAATTGGAGGGATTAGAGAAAAGTGTTAGGAGAGCTATGGAGATACTAGTGGAAAACTTTCAAATTGTTTAAATATACATTTGGGGGGAGTGTTAAAAGTTATTAGAAGGCTTTCACTCAATCCAGATCTAACATTAGTTGAGAGGGGACAGAGAAACATGGTAATGATACCATAAGGATGCAGTAATCAAAATTCAGAATGTAGGGAACTCTAAAGCTTGCTACTCAATGTATGGCCTATAGATCATCAGCAGCAGCTGCACCTGGAAGCTTGTTAGAAATTCAGAATCTTGGATCTCACCCCAGATCTACATTTTAACAAGATTTCCAGGTGATTTGTGTATATTGCAAAATTTGAGAAGTACTACATTATTGGACAAGACATTTAGTTTCTTCAACAAAAAAATTTCAAGGAATGAAAGTGAGAAGTGAATGCACAGATTAAGAGACTAAGAAGTTGAGCACCCGCTTCCCACATGGGAGGTCCTGAGTTCCGTTTTTGGTACCTCCTGAAAAAAAAAACAAAAACAAAAAAAAACAAGCAAAACAAATGATAAAACCAACTCAGGGAAGCTGATGTGGCTTAGTGGTTGAGTGCCAGCTTCCCACAAATGAGGTCCCTGTTTCAATCCCTGGTCCCCAGTACCTCAAAAAAAGAAAAGAAAAAAAAAAAGTGAGACATATCCATGAAATTCAACATGTAGACTTTGGATCTTGATTTGAAAAAAAAAAACAGCTGTAAAGAAAAATTAGGGGAAATTTGAACACTGGTTGAATATTATAATGTAATGATATTAAGGAGTTATGTTCAATTTTTAAAGACAGATTACTATACTGTGGTTACTTAAAAAATAGGCTCTCTCTGCCTAGAGGAGTCTGCAGCAAATCTTGGTGTATATTTCCATCTTTCTCTCCCATTTCTCAGCAAACTCTGTTCTTTCCCCATTTCCCAATAAATTCTTTTAAAAAAGGAAAAGGGCCCTTGTGCTTTAGAGATAAATACTTTAATATTTATGGACGAAATGATGTCACTGCTTCAAAGTGGAGGGGTAAGAGGGGCAAGAGATAAGGATGGGAAGGAAAGTGGGAGGGGGTTTATAGATGAAACAGGACGGTCATGAATTGATAATTGTTGAAGCCAGGTGATGCCTGTATGGAAGTTAATTATATTATTTTCTCTTCATTTGTACATATTTGAAAATGTCCATAATGTATCAGTCAGGGTTTGACCACAAAAGCAGAACCACTAGGAGATATATATCTATATATCTATTGCAGGGATTTGGTCTTACAACAATTATTGGAACTGGTTAGGCAGTCTCTGCAGGGCTGTAGTCTCCTCATCTGATAGTGGAGCTTGAAGTCCAGAGGGCAAGTAGTCAGGAAGGGATGATGGCTGTAAAGCGGGGAAGATGAAGAAAAGACTGGAACCCATAATCACAAGCTAGGAGGACAAATTGAAACCTGTGTCAGTTCATGTTGCCTCTGGTCTTGGTCATGGAACTAAACACGTGCAGTTGGTCCAGGACTCAGAGAAGCTGAGGGAGTATCCAGGGGAAGGCAGAGCAGTGAAAGACCCAGCTGCTGCTTCACGCCAATGAGGCAAGTCAGCAGATCAGCAATGTGTGTGAGCTACAAAATGGCTGCTGTTTCATGTTGCCTTCCAGATCTCCCAAGAATCTCTCTTTGGCCCACATAACCAGGCACATATAAGAAATGAAATACTGGGAAATGTAGTTCAGCATAGTCAAGCTGGTATAATTACAAAGCCATCAAACAATAAATAGTGAAAAAAAAAATTAATAAATTAAAGCAGTACCTGAAAGTGATTGTTTAAGGATCACATTATTTCACAAAGAAAACGAAGACATACACGGTAAATTCCATCCACTACTGGACACATATTTGCCTTGTCATCCAGCATATTTTCTCCCCTCTGGTAGAAGAGGATGAGATCTCCCACTATCCTTTTCTGCTCTCCCAAGGATTTTACTCCATCAATTAACTTCTCATTTCTCCAGCTTAAACTTCTTTTGTTCTGACTTCATGTCTTCAGAACACTTTTTTTAAAAATCTCATGATTCTATAAATCCCTTTGGCAATACTCTTTCTTCCAAGTCTGGAGCTATTATCACTTCTGTAATATGATTTTGCTATATTATTTGAGAATATTCAAGTATTCTATATATAAACAGAGGAACAAACAAGTGATGCAATAGGTGAAACTCAGAAGAAAATGTTGAGGAATGGTAGTAAATGTATTAATTTAGAATTTGCAAGACAGGTTAAATATAAATGGCATAAACAGAGCATACATTTCATAAACATAGATAAAAAGGATGGGGAAAAAATGAGTGCTACACGTAGATAGGAAGAGATGGAGAGACCAAGTAAACCTTGAATATTAATAAAGCATAGACCATGCATCCTCCAGGACAGCTATGTCATCCTTAAATCAGCTACCCATTGGTGACACATTTTCTGGCCTTTATGTCCTCTGCATGAGATATGCAGCTAAATCCACAGCTCCTCAGCAAGTGTTTGATGAGTCTCAGTTTTGCCCAAGCCTATTTGTACTTCCAGTTCTTTGAAAGATCAGGCGTGTGCTTGCACCAGGCACCTTCCATCTTCTTAGTCCCCTAGCTCACTCTCAACTATTCTGGTCCTTGAATACCATACCATCAGCTGGGAATGCTGATGTGGGAGACAGAGGGAGAGAGAGAGGGAGGGAGGGAGGATGTGAACATTATATATCACAGGGTTTTGTTAGTGGGACTCTTTCTCCCACTTGCACCCTTCCTTGATGTGATAACCTACCTTATTTCTTTCTCCTTGCTTCTTGCCATGCAATTTAAGTGTGTTCGATAAACCTTGCGATTCAAGCATTTTAATTTTATTTCAGTCTCTCTATCTCATAATATCTAGGAGAGCCTGCCTGGGAGTATACTTGGAGGTGGGATGACTACCTTGTCCAGAATTTTCCCAGTTTTAGCACTAAAAGCCCAGCATTTTGGGAACTCTCTCAATCCTGGGCAAGCAGGGACAGTCAGTCAGTCTACTTGGAAGTCACCACGGTGTCAAGTTCATTTCCCACCACAACAATCTCCTTACCTCCCCTTTACTTCTTCGATGGTTATAATATGGTTTCTAATAATAACACTTTATGAAAACCTGTTCTCACTAAGACCACCGGTTACTTCCATATCATCAAATCAAATGGACACTTACATGGTTTCACTGAAGCCATGGACATTTTTATCACTTTTTCTTTCTTGAGACTCATCCCTTAGCTTCTACCACACCTCTTGTATTATTTAGATGCTTTCTAGAGTTCATGTGGACTTCATACAAGGCTTGAAAATGATCTAGCTTTGCCAAGAATGTGGCCAAGAACCAGTTTCTCCTCTGCCTTCTCCAGGGTAACTTCAGCCTCAGACCAGCTCTCCTTGTGGTTGCAAGATGGCCGGATCGGTTAGGGTCCAGTCATGTAGACAGAAACTGTGCTAATGATTTATCAGAATTTAACATGAGGAATTGGTTCAACAGGTATCAAAGGGCTTGCATCAGTCAGGATCCAGTCAGGAGATGGAAAACTATGATAATAATTTTAATAGGAAAAGTTTAATATACTAATCAGTAACAGAGGATTACCTATTAAGGGAAAGAGAACTCTAAAGAATACATGAAATACATGAATAGCAGATATATGGAGCAGTCACTATGTCTAGAGCAGAGATGGCATACCCAAGGAAGGAGCAAACTTGGAAGAGCCCCTCGCCCCCACCTTGAGGCTAAGATTCAGGTCCTGTTGGAGAGGGTCTGGCTGTGGCCTACTGATTGGCACAGTTTGCTGAGGGGCTGCACTTTGGGACAGGCGAGCAGAAAAACACCTTCTAGAATACCAGTGAGACTACCTAGGAAGCCACCCACTAGGGTGCTGGGAAAACTTGCCAGGAAGCCACTTGTGGGAATGCTAGTGATATATGCTGGAAGGCGACCTCTGGGTGTTCTGGAGTAAGAAGGGAAAAGTCTACAGGAACCAGGAGAATAAGCATTTTCCTCCTGATGTGTCCTTCCAGAGCCTTCTACTAATAAGGCTTAACAGTGTGCCAGGAGGGACAGAAGGAACATTTACAGGTCCAGCTCCAGTATCACAATGCAGGACCAAGGATAGATTTGGAGCTGAGAGACAATAAATTGATAACTGGCACAAGACTTAAAACAGCAAAAAAGGAACCCTGAGGAAGCAGACATGTGCACTAAACTGGGGGAACCAGGGGAAGAAGATGTGGAAGGGATTCCCTCAAGGCTATGACCCAGGCCTCTGACAAGGGGGTACTTCCTGCTGGTGTTGGAATCTCAGGAGCTTGGAATCTTGTGGACCTCTGAGAAGGGAGTGCTGTCCGGCCAGGGCTGGTACCTGTTAAGGAGAACAGTATACAGTGAATGAGGCTTCCTCTGGGAATGTGGGCAACAACTGGAATCACATGCCTCTAGCAAGATGCTGAAGCCCTGTTGGGGTGACCCTGACAGGAACGGCAAGCAGGTGGGAGCAAGTGTCTTCTCTCTGTCCCAGCATCACATGCTCTCTACTGGCCCATGTTGTCAGAACTAAAAGGGAGCAGCTGACAGAGCAGAAATGTGGTTCGCCGAGTCTTAGCCTCAGCAGAGACCGGAGGGTGGGTTTGGGGCTGAAAGACAGTAACTTATCAATGAGAGGGAGAGAGAGAAACTAATCACCAATATAGTAGAAGTGAGTTGACAAGTTTAGGCCAAATGGATTTACTCTGGAGTTGGGAACGGGGTCATTTTCCATCAAAACCACACGGCTGCTGTGGAATGGATGCTGGGGAAGCAACCAAAAATATCCATTGAACTGCTTTTCCTGCCGTTTATTCATAAGGTCCTCAACTGTTCCTTGTACATGTCCCATGGGTTCCTACTTTTTCCCACCTCTTAAAATTTGGGTTTTCTTCTGGACATTTTTTCATGACTTATTTCTTTCTATACCTACAGTATAATTTGGGATTCTCAAACTTTCTTTCCTACATCAGCTCTCTCTCCTGAATTCTAGGTTTTCATTTTTATTTTTTTTTAAAGATTTATTTCTCCTGCCTGCCCTGTTGTTTTGTGCTCGCTATCTGCTCTCTGTGTGTTCTCCTGTGTCTGCTTGTCTCCTCTTTAGGCGGCACTGGGAACCGATCCTGGGACCTTCCAGAGTGGAGAGAGGTCCTCAGTATCTTGTGCCACCTCAGTTCCCTGGTCTGCTGTGACTTTTATTGTCTCTCTTCTGTATCTCTCTTTGTTGTGTCATCTTGCTGAGCCAGCACTCCTGCGCCGGCCCGCAAACCACATGGGCCAGCATTCTGCATGGGCCAGCTCTCTGCTCGGGCCAGCTTGCCACATGGGCCAGCTTGTTTTTCACCAGAAGGCTCCAGGAATTGAACCCTGGACCTTCTATATGGTAGACAGGAACCCAATCGCTTGAGCCACGTCCACTTCCCTAGGTTTTTATTTTTAGATGCCTAATGGACACCTGGACCCAAATGGCCACTACACTTCTAAAATTCAAGAATGCAAAACTGAACTCTTCTCCCCAAAATATTTCCTCCAGAACTCTGTCTCCTTCCACTGAAACTTCACCCACACATTTACTCAAGCCAGAGAGTGAAGGATCCTAGTCTCCTCCCCACTTCCATGTGTGTGCCCATGTTGGTTCCTTTAAAGCTCCTGGAACACTTACCAGCGGGCCAGTGCCCCACAAAATCAGGCCATGATGGCATCTATGGAGGAAATCATCCTTCCATCTACATGCCCATCTCCCTTCACCCTTCATCCCACCTGGCTTTATCTCTTAGCTCCTTCTTCCTGGCTAGCTTTGGACCACTGACCTTGATTTTGACCTGACATATGCTTGGATGTTGCCTGGTCATGGCTCCCAAGCAACTGTTAGGTAGACCTGCAATGGCATCCCAATCACTATTTGTCACGGGAGGAAAATCATAGAGTTACCCATTCTCTGCTATTCCCGCAACCTCTGTCTTACTTTGAGATCTCATCCTTTCTTGGCTGAATGCTACAAGAGCCACTTAACTGGTCTCCTATAGAATGTTATAATACTACCCAGTACCCATTTCCCAACCCCAATACATTCTCTCCTCTGCCCTAAGGATCTTCATAAAGCACAAATTTTATTATTATGTCATTGACCTTTCAAGCTCCTTACCTTAACATTTAAAGCCTTTTGTGACCCGATTCTTTTTTTTTTTTTTTTTTTTTTTTATTATGGGTAAAAATCAAAATTCTCACAATACATACAAACATTTGTAAAATGATATATAAATATATATGCATATATGTGTATTTGCTTACAAAAATGTTATTTATATATATATATATACATATATTTTAAGAGGTGCTTAGATTACCTAAAATATTACACGGAACCCACTGGGATTCCCATGTTGCCCACCTCCCACACCTCCCACCACATCCCACACAAACATCTCCCACAGTGTGGCCCACCAACCTCAATGAACTTACACATCCTGGAGCCTTGCCACCAACCATAGACCACAGTTCACACTGTAGACCACACTCTCTCCCACTCAGTTCTGAGTGGTGTGTGCTGATTTAAAATGGCCTACATCCATTGCCACAACAGTACTCAGGACAACCTCCAACTCCCAAAGAAGCCCCTGTATTTCAACTGCTCATCCCCTCCCTACCCAAAAAACTGTCAAATGGCCACTGGCTCCACCTCATTGTTATAATTTCTTGCATTGCAAGAATCACCATATGTGAGCAAGAGAATACCATCAAGTCCACTCTAGTCCATAGTTCTTCCCCCAATCCAGAGGCGACTGGGATGGTGATGTCCACTCCAACTCCAAGTGAGAGAGGGCTTATGTCCCATGGATATGGTGGGTGGGATGATCCTGCCTGCAGATGCAGGCCCTCTCCATTCCCTGGGATGGCCATTTCCCATCGTTGTGTGACCCAATTCTTCATCCTCTCTTCCAACTTCCTATCCTGTCTCATATTTTGTGCTTTGCTGAACAATTTGCTGTTCCTAAATGTGCCGTGTCCTTTCTCATTTTGTGTATTGGTAACTCTTTCTGAAATGGCCTACCCTCTTTTCAGCACCCACCCTTCCCCCACCCCCTACCAGCACCAAGGCACACATTCCCATACTCCCAACCATGCCTGACCTGGCAAACTCCTATGAGCCCTTCACCTCTTAGCTTGATCCCCTCTTTGATCAGCACCAACTCCTGCCTGGGCTGATGCCCTTTGTAGGTGCTCCTATATGACCCCATGCTTCTGTTATCTTAACACTTATCAGACTATCGTCATCATATATTTTCAAAAATAATCTCTTCTTCCCACCCAGCTGTGAACTTCTTGAGGTCATGCCTCTGCAGAACCTAACACACCTCTTGGCATATAGTCGGTATTCCGTGCCTATTTGTTAAATGAATAAACCACCTGAGTAAGGTAAACTAAATGACAGTATATGTTTTCCATCCTGCCAACTGTCTATTTGTTCTGGGCTTGTGCAAAGAGAAGCAGGGATCGTGCTTGAGTATCTGGAAGGAACTGGAGAAAGGTCTCGATTCAGGTCCCGGCAAACTGAGCACCCCTCTCTTGGTGGAGGCAAGGAGCATGCCAGTTGATATAACCAAAGAGTGGGGAGGGTCTGAAAATCCCACCTGTCCTGTCTGCCTGAGGAAGGAGCAGATATTTTATATTCTCTATGACCTGGGACATGTGCACTGATGCTGCTCCTGCAGGAGCTTCTTCCAATCTATTCATTTTTGTTCAGCCTCTGCTATTCTGGGCGTATTTCAGATCCTTCCAGGACCACGAACATACTAGCAATCAGAAGGTGACATCCAGGCCCAACCAACACAAAACCAAAAGCCCTTCCTCCTTTTCTATGGCTCTGTTAGCAGGAGGCCAAGCTCGCAGCATTCAAGAGCCATTTGCTTACCTGGCAACAGGGGCTTGGCACTTAAACATCCTTGCGGATAAACAATAGTGTAGAGACATGCCATGTTAATCTCCCTGCAAACTGAAGCAACAAGTAGGATTTTATTCCTCTTATGCACAGGGAGAAATTGCTTCAGGGCACTACTGTTAGACTTGCCCGGTCTTGTGGAATATGTTCTTTTGTTACTGTGATTATCAAAGGTCTAAATGTTTAATGCAAGCAGCAAGCTCACATTCCAAAATTTTAAAAAGCGTTTACAGTGAAGTTAAGTCTCCCTCTTACCCCTGTCCCACAGCTACCAAATTCCTCACTTAACAGCAGCCAGCTTCTTGTTGTCTTTCCAGAGATGTTTCGTGCATTTTTTGTCTGCACGAATGCACACACATGCAGAACATACGCATTATGTAGAAATAGGTTTCCAAAAGCAGTATGGACTCTCTGTGGACTCTATTTTAAACCAAGGCCACAGATTTTAATCTCCTATCTCCTGGACTCTAGGACACAATGAAGCACAAATGCTGGGGAAAAGCATGGGGCCTGGTCCCCAGCCCCCCAACCCCCATGGGCCTCCATCTGTTGACCCGCATCTCTTTCACCGGTCAGGAGGTAGTCCATTTTTCTCCCTACTGCCTACTTCCAGTTTAGCCCAGATGCAAAGAAAGTGGGGAGATTTCTTTGTATTCCCTAAATCAAATGCCTCTTTTCAACTAGAAGAAAAATGTGCCATGGAAGAGTTTTCAAATTGAGGTCTGTTTTGAAATATTCAAGCAGAGCAGCGAAGGGGTGATGGTGGCGGACATCTGGAACACAGGCAGTGAAAAAGAAAATCACAACAAAAACCATATGCACAAGAAAACGGATCTGCACTGAAAAGAAAAGATAAGCAATACTAACATTTTCAATCCCCATGATTGTCGAGAGCATAGAAACAGTTATTTTTCATCTCTTTAAAATTACCTTGCCTGCTTCCTCTTTGTAATAATTTCATTGCATCCATTTGCCTTCCATTCCACTTTTTTCACTCAGCTCTCAGAGGATCCCTCCAACTCGAAGGGCCAACCTTAATTTGTACATCTTTCCAAGGTGACCATCTTGGATGGGCAATAGTTTTTTTTTCAATCCTTCCCAGGAGTATATGACAGACTCGCTTTTGATGGGCCAGCCAATTCATATTTATAGATTGCCTACTGGAGAGCAAGCTCAGCAGGTAGATGGGTGGTTCCTGAGCTTGTGGAGTAGATGCTATGTGAAGAGGTTGAGGTTTAGAGTCTTTGTTTTATAACAGGGCAACAAACAACCAGACTCACAAACAAGGTAGGAAAAATGTTATACAAGTATGATATAGTTTAAGAAAGGGTGTGCTGTGAAAACCACCTAGATGTCTTAGAGCTGGAAACTAAGGCCTGAAATGGGAGTTGGAAGAAGTTCAGCGACCAAACTTCTTTGCTTGGGAAGAGTTTCTTACAATCGCTGGTTAAGCTTTGCCATTACCGTTGTTTTCTGAGATTGCTGTTTATTCACGGGAAGGTTTATTCATCTTTCGCCACTTTCTCTTTTCATGGATCCTTGACCTTTCATATTTCCATTCAGGGTTTGGGCCCTTGAATATAAGGAGAGTGGGACAAAGCAGGCAGAAAAGGTGCTGAACCCAAAGGCAATTTAAAAAGAAAGCTGGAAATGCTGGAATTCTGGTGGATGGGCCAGTCCTACTTGGGTCCTGATGTTGATGGGTTTAACTACTGTGTATTTACTTCCTGATAAATTGGGTGGGATGAAGGAGATGAAAAACTAAGAAAGAGCTGGATTAGGAGGCTAATTCTGCCACAACTGACCCTGATCCCTCAAGGGAGATTTAGGAGACTTTGGGGCCTTCGTCTTTTCACCTGAGAAGTGGGAGGTTCTCTCTCAAAATGTCTTTCAGCTCTTAACACTGTAGACCTCAAGTGGACCCAACTCTTGACTGTTCATAACCTGGTGGGGACATGACATGGAAAACATACTGAATTTCTTTGTGTCTCTGAAATAAGCAGGAAATCGCAAATGTATTCAATATAACTCTAAAAATTGTCTTTTTCATGTGTTTGCTTGAATTCTTAGCTATAATTTGCTTATGTGAAAGCAAACAATGGAAGTGCTAAGAAAACAAGCATCATTGTCAAAGCAACTATTTTCCCCAATTTTTCCAAATTTCTTTAAAAAATTTATTAGAGTAGTTATAGGTTTACAGAAAAATCATGCAGATTTTCTCATACACACCCTCCCTGTCCCCCTGAAAGTTTTGCCTATTATTCACACTTTGCATTAGTGTGGTACATTTGTTACAGTTGATGACACAATATTATTTTAATTATACTGTTAACTATAGCCCACAGTTTACATTAGGGTTCACTGTATGATGTAGTCCTATGGTTTTTTAAAAAAACTTTTTTATTCTAGGAATGTATATACAACTTACGTTTTCCCCTTTTAACCACATTCAAATATATAATTCAGAGCCATTAATTACATCCAGTATTGTGCTACCATCACTGCCATCCATTACCAAAACTTTTCCATGACCCCAAACAGAAATTCTGCACCAATTGAGCAGTACCTGCCCATAACCTACCCCCACCACATCCCCTGCTAACCTATATTCTAGACTCTGACTCTATGAGTTTGCTTATTCTAATTATTTCATATCAGTGAGGTCATACAATATTTGTCTTTTTGTGTCTTGCTTAACTCACTCAACAGAATGGCCTCAGTGTTCATCCATGTTGTCATATGCATCCCAAGTTCATTTCTTCTTACAGCTGAATAGTATTCCATCATATGTATATACCACATTTTGTTTATCCATTCATCGGTTGAAGGACACTTGGGTTGTTTCCATCTTTTAGCAATTGTGAATAATGCCTGGAGCAAGCATTTTTAAGAAATCATTTTTGACCTCTGAGAGAGCTGTTACAATACCAGCTGTTGGTCCAGCGAAGCTCTGGGAATCTAGTAAAGGAAGGGAACTAACATTAAGTGTATCCAGTGTGCTAGACATTATAACATGCCCAGAGATCAGTGTCTGTTTAGCACCCCTAACACTCAGGCGTAAGATACACTTCAATAAGTAAGACCTGAATAAGTACATCATTTATAAGAAGATAACTCGAGAAGGTACAAAAAGCATAAATTCATGTATTAGCCAATGCCACTTGTCCCAGAAATGATTACAAAAATATGAATAGACTAAAGTAGTTGGCTTTTGTTTTGCTATGCTAGTTACCAGTTTCCACAAGGAAATATGCATCATCACGTTCATTCAGCATGAGTGTCTGAAAGGAAGTATTGTTGTCCTCTGGGAACAAAGTCAACGGCGTTGGAAGTGGGACTCGTACAAGGTTAGGTCAGCTTCCTGCAAGATGTGTTGAAACAATGTTTTATATTTAAACATACCCACTTACACACCACGAAATACTTCTAGTACCCTTCTACCTAGGCCCTTCAGATCGACTTCGTTTTCGACTCTGACAGTATTTCCAAGAGGCAGGTAGAAGCATTCAAGAGCAACACTCCGCAGTTTCTCACAGGTCAAATGAGTTGGGGCTGATCTTAATAGGTTTAGATGGTGTGACTGAATAGAGGATATTACAGAAATAGTTCTCACCGTTTCTGAGATAGTAATAATATCTCACATACACTGGCCCTGTGCCTCAGTCTTCTCATCTGTAAAAAAGAAGTGCTACAAAGGAGTGTTATGCAGCTGTAAGAAGAAATGAGGTCGTAAAGCATATGACAACATGGATGAACCTGGAGGACATTAAGTTGAGCGAAACAAGCCAGACACAAAAGGACAAGTACTGTATGACTATGAATGTGTTACTATGAACCAAATGTATTGTGTAACATATTGCTTGATTCAAAAAAAATTTTATATGTATCCATTACATTTAATTGAGAAATTAAATATATTTATTCATGCTTATTTTTTTGTTTTTAATTGTTTATACTTTCAGTTATTAAATGTACAAAATAAAGTAAAACAAAAAGAAGTGCTAATAATAATAAAGACTTACTCAAGATGATCCCAGAAATAAATGGACTCCATTCCTACGAGTTCAAAGCCTATGATCTTACTCTCAACAAAGACATCGTTTCAGTGTGAAAGGAACCGGAGCCTAGCTGAGATTCTGGCACTTTCCAGGCACTCATTCATCTGTCAATGAATGATTGATTGAATGAATGAGTGAATGAATACAGCATTTGCCTTTGGTATTTAAAAAAAAAAAAAATTTAACGGAATAGTGTGGATTTCATTGTTATAGCCCTCCTCATCAATTCTTTCTCTGTAATTTAAAAAACGTTGACAAAGTGACAGCCGTATCGGGTAACTACATACCAAGTTCGCAAGTTCATTAAGGAACTGGTTACTACGGCACTAAGATTAATAGCGCCACCTAGTGAAATTTTTTGTTATCTCCAACAATCGCATATGACATTACCTGTTGTTACAAAGATTCACCTCTTAGAGATTAACTACAGAGTGCAACTGAGCAATGTGAGCTCACCATTTTTCTCCAAGAAAACTTAACTCAAAATTTCAGTATGTGATAAACCTTCACACCCTAATTCAGATTTCCCAGATAGGAACATGTTATATTTACAGTCCCAGTCACAGATTTTTCAATAGTTTGTTTCTATTTCAAAGACCATGTTTCTTATCTTTTAAAAACACATCAATTTTGAGATGCAACATTGATTTAGTAATTACTTTTTAGAATAAACAAACAATATTAGATATACACATTGGTTGTAAGTCATCCTGATTTCAAATACTTTAAAATATAAAAAGCAAAAAAGCAATTTACGGTCAAGAAAAGTCATATTGAAATATTTATATTTATCGCTGAAGTTTGAAATTGATTTTCATGCCATTATTTCATCAGAAAATATGATTTGTTAAATGTATAATTAGGCATAATTTCATTTTTATGAGTGTTTATGACTTTCATATATATCATATACAGTATATATAAATTCACAGATTAGGAAAAAATCCTGATTATTTAATTTGGAAATTGAGGTTTAATTAGACATATCCTATCTTGGTCAGAAAGCTTGGAAGCTAGTCCTGAGTCAGACATTGTCTAGTTATATAAAGTTGAGCAAGTCAGGTAATTTCTGTAACTCAGTATTCTCACCTGTAAAATGGGATAACATTGCCCACCTTTTAAATTTTTGAGGATCAAACATGGTAATGGGTGCCTTTAAAACTGCTCTAAAATGGTAATAAATTAGTGGTGCTATTTCTAATAATAATTTATCTGGGAAGGATGGGTTCTGGAGCTAGACTGCTTTGGCTCAATTTATGGCCCCACTGCTTAATTACTAGTTGTGTGACTTTGGGAAGTAACTTTCTCTACTCCTCAGTGCTTCATACATAGAACAGCAATAATAAAAATATCTACCTCAAAGGGCAGTAGGACAACATGCTTAGCCCATGTCAATGCACAGTGCATTTTGAACCATGTGATAACACACACACAAACACACGTACACACACTCCTGCTGGGATGGAAGGGAGTCAGTTGTCTACTTAGAAGATCATCACTGTGTGGTTCTCAAAAAGAAAGATACTAAATGGACAGACTTTTCTTCTTCACTAATATTTATTGGGCACTGAATTGGGAAGAGGGCCCCAGGTGGCTTTATAGTCCTGAATTCCACAATGCTCTTTTTATTATAGATCATGTAAATGCAACAGAACAGGTAAACATAAAGCATGCAAGAAACCACATTCTTTTTTTAATCTTGAAATCTTTTTTTTCATCATTCAAATCTAACTTTAAGCAGAGCAATAGAATAAACGTTAAAATTATGCCAGAGAGATGGTAACAACACAGAGTGGGAGAGGTTGGAAGTAGTTGTGCCAAGGAGAGGCATTTTATTGGCCTCTACCATTATGGGAGTCCTAGGTGCCCTCAGCTCTGGGCTGGACAACGGCAATAGCCTCCTAACTGGTCCGCTTGCCCCTCTACATACGGCACACATAAATCTTGTTTCTCCCCTGCCTAAAACTTCGATTTCCCACTCAGACTCTGCAACAAATACCATCCCTTGGATCATTCTCCTTGCTCACAGTGCTCCTGCCACACGTGGCTTTGGAGAGGCTCTTCCCTCTGACTGGAAAGCCTTGCCCTGATCTTCACATGGTGGCCTCCTTCTTGTCATTCAAGAGCATCACCTCCTCCAGGAAGCCTTCCTGACCACGCTTTGCTACGTTTGCTCAGTTCTCTGCACAGCACTTCTATGACATTGCTTATTATCATCTCTCACCTCCTAGAACATGAGACCGAGGAGGGCAGTGTCCTTGTCTATCTCACTCTCCACGTATCCCCAACACTGTAACAGTGCCTAGCACACTGAGATTGATAAATACTGGTTTGATGATGATCAAGATTACCTCACAATGTTTTTCTCTTTTCCTGAATATACAGTGATTCTCAAGCTGGCTTTGTGACACTATGGTGACATTAAGCTGATGAGTGGAAAAGGGAGGCAACTTTGGATTCTTGGACTTGTGGGACCTTAGCCAGGTTCTTCAGCTTTTCTCAACTTCAGCTCTCACCGATAAACTGTAGGAATAATACCTGCCCTGCTTTACCTTGTGGGCTGTGGGGATTAATTAAATAATAAATGTGAAAGCTCTTCTGAACTATAAAGCACTGTAATAGACCATTACAGCTGAAATGCTCCCTCATTTTAAAGATGAAGGAAGCCCAGAAAAATTAAGTGATAGCAAATGAACAGATGATTTGCCCACTACTCTAAGCTGTACAGCACAAATACTAAACCATATGTAAATGCACTGGTTTTAACTCAGTAAGATACCAGATACACTTTTAGGAGGGGGAATAGGTGTTGGACAACAATGGGAAACTTGCTTTTTTGTGGGTCTTTTCCTTTTGTAGATTTTCTCCCATTTCTCATAGTGCTTGGTCTTAAAGATTTTAATGAGCCCACAGCAGTCTTGTCTAAACGTTTTTCAGTCCTTCCCTACAGCCAACAGTCTACATACCATGAAATGCCTTCAAATATCTGACAACTGTAACAACAGAAATGGCTATAATCTTTTATTTTCTACTTTTTACCTGGGATAGAATTTTCTAATATTCTGTTCAAATACTCAATTACACAAAGATTATTTTAAATTTCAATAATGGCTACAGAATTATTTTTATAATGTAATGGAAATGCATGACTCTTAAGCCTTTGGGATTTTTCAGTGCCAGGATTGTGGTAGAAGCACAATAAGCTCTGCAGTTAGGCATCCTCGGTTAGAATTCCAACTCTTTCACTCACTAATACTGACTTTGATTAATTACTCAACCACTCTGAACTCAGTGCCCCCATTGGAAATACAGGGCGAATGAAAATCTTATCTCACAAGGTTGATGGGAGGATTTAATGAAAATATACATGCAATGCTTCACACATAGAAAATTTCAATGGTAACTACTCTTTTCTTCAGATTTTGCCTCCTTACAATCTTATATCAATAAAATGTTTCACGTTTTTCCCAATAGAGTATATATTTTCCACTCAATAGTGCAACTATATGACTTACTAGCAGTGTGAAAAAAAATGAAGGCATAACTAGTTTTTCACTAACATACTAACATAATGATGTTAAAATTGTACTAAAAAGTTCTGAAGAACACTGTTCTATAGATGCAAAAAATCAATTTTACCATGAAATCTGAATAATATGAAATTGAAGATCTGAAAAAAGAACTAACCCCAACTACTACTCATTTGTTTAACTTGCCATTATATTCCATTTGAGTCAGCATAATCTTTATTTCAAAATAGCATTTTTATTATATAAAAATGTAAAAATCCAGCAAAACCAGAAATATGGATATATTTTCCTGGGCTTTCACATTTGTTGATTTTTATTCGCAATCTCTTTTTCAACACAATTTACAACCTCATCCCCATTACCTGTCTGATTATACAAGTGCTAAGTGGCAGAAAGATCTGGAATAAATACATCAAAAGAAAAAAGACAAAGCTGTGAAGCTAAATGCATGCAAAAGGTTCTATGAAGGTAGGGGAAAGTGTCTTGGAAATTAAATGGAGTAAGACAAAGTAACTGGAAGGTTTTAGCTAAAGTTCTTTCAGTCATCCTTGTCCTTTGCTCCGTGTTTAAGGATGCGCGTGAACTCAATGTAGTTGAAGTTCCCCTTTTTGTCGATAGGTGCTTCTCTGTACAGCTCGTCCACCTCCTCATCGGTAAACCGATCCCCCATGGTTGTCAGCAGCTCTCTCAGGTAATCCTCCTGGATGGTGCCTGGAAGGCAACAGAAAGAAGGGAGTAATGAATCCTTGCCTAGCATTTTAATAGTTCATTTCTAAACCAAGTCAGTCTTAAAAAAATATTTCAGAATATCAATGTCTACATGAATAAAATAAATTAGCAAACTAAGGCAATATATGACTATATCATGTTTTCTAATTACGTTGAGTCCTTTATTAATATTAAATTAAATCATTTAAAAAGTTCAGTAATAGATTATGTGTTTAAAAAATTATTTTCTAGAAGAAAAAAAAAACCAGTATTTTCAGATATAAAAATAAAAAAGCAGTTAAATTTGCATATAAAGGGGCAAAATGACTCAATTTTAAACCATTTACTCCCATCGTTTTAAGAAAGAATTATATTTGAACAATTAGAAAGACCAAAACATTCATGAGCCTTAACCCTAAAATTTACTTATTCATCAAAAATTTATAGATAGCTTATTATATGCCAGGTTCCAAGAGGATACAGTACTTGACGTCATGAAACTGCACACTATTTTTACTTCTGAGTATATTCTTCCAGTCCTTATCCAGATGTATATTTCTCTTTTTTACATAACTGAGTCATATCATACATATAATTTTATATTTTGCAATTTCCATTTGAAATATCATAAATCTTTTAAAAACCCACAGCCTTTTTAAATAAAAAAAATAATGCATTAACAATATACAAGTATATAAAGCAAACAGTGATGATTCTTGCAATTTCATTTGTGAATGTAACTGACACTCAGTTTGCTATGTATCCATTCAGATAAAAAGATTTCTTAATTACAAAGGGCATAGTCTGTAGCCTCCTCATCTTCATGCCCCTTCTACCCTATACTCAGGGAACTCAACCATATAGTCTGTTATGGTGCAGAGGGACCAGACTTTAAAAAATTTTAATGCATATTATAGAAAACCAAAATAACTTTTTGGAAATTACTGTACATAGATTTTAACATTCTTTTTTCCATATCAGAGTGATCTAAACTATACTTACTTCTGTATTATTTGGAGCAATAAGGAAATGTAATGATTTTCTCTGAAAAAATATTTTTAAAGCTGTCAGCTGATTTTTCAAAATGATTTTTAGACTGCTTTAAAAAACTGAAAACTCACATTGGATAGTAAACAGTGATTCTTACCTTATCTGTATAAAAAAAAAAGTTAATATTTTAAATAGATTTTATTTTATGAGCTTGATGACACTTAGATTAAAACAAAAGTTTCTCCTCCCCACCCCTTCCCAAATCACTGAGGAGGGTAATTTAAGTATTTAGAAAGATTTCCCTGTAAAACAAAATGATTAAGTTGGAAGTTAGCAAATAAGTCATGGGTTGGATTAGGGCCAGCCATCTACCACATGGGAGACGTGAGATGTGCCCACAAGAGGAGGGGAAGACCCCATCTCAACTGTCAGACTATAAGGCAGAATTGCCCAGAAACCAGACCTGATAATTACAGGCACACTTTAGTGAGCAATGCCAAATTCTACATTAAGTTTATAATTTCTAATATATTTTGCTTCACCAATTAAACAACAGAAGTAAACAATACAAATTGTACACAAATTTCTTCTGTTGAAATATGACCTTTTCTTAAATACCATACTAACATTTACTGAATATCTACACAGGGGAAAACAGGCTCAGAAATGTTAAGTAATTAATTGTTCAAAATGATGTCGCATATAAGGGTTAAAGGAAATGTACAGAACTGGGTTTAACTTAAAACTCTAAGCCATCTTTCTATTACTCAGACTCTTGTAACAATGTAAAAGTATAACCATCACCTGACAGAAATAAAAAAGGATCTGGGTTCTAGATTCTGCTTAGCCACCCAGAAACTAGCTACATGATTGTGGGTAAGTCATTCAAATTCTCTGGGCCTAATTGAGCTCAGTGGTTCCTTCCAACTCCAAACTAGGATGGCATCTTCTAAATGTGTTCCATGGTATTGGACTAGAAAGATACTGCTCTAAAACCCTGTTCCTAGGTCAAATGAGTTGGAAAATGTGGCTTATTAATATGCCCCCTTGGGGATGAATGATGCAGTACTTTTCACAATCCAAACGCCTTAAGGGCTCTGAGGAGTCCTATAGTAAAGAAACCTTTTAAACTTTGCTGAACCCAGTGTTTCTCACACTTAACTTATCACAGAATCCTTTTTCTAGTAATGCCTATTACTACTGCCCTTGGTGGAAATATCTGCATGTTGAAATGTGGGTTGCAGCAAGTTTACAAGTAACTATCAACGTAAATACTATTTATCACATAATATATAAAAAGTCCAGAGAAAGTGGAGGTGCTGTTAACTTCTATGAGCTACCATTTTCCCTTTTATGAGAGAAGACCTGTTAAAATTTAGCTTCACACAAGATTAGGTAAAGAAAAGAAATATTTTCAACTTTAAGTGACATGGGTTCTAGTCTCAATTCTGTCCCTAAGAGGTTGGGAGACAGGTGACTCTGGGCTTTCAGCTTCCTTATCAGTAAATGAAACAGGTCTGAATGATCTCTAAGGCTCCTTCCAGCTTTATGGTATGTCTTTGAAGTTTTAGATACAAATCCTTTAAAAAACACATCAAGTATTAGTCCATAAAATATCATAGGAAAAACAAGTATATGCAACATATTTTATTTATATTTTTATTAGAATGTTATTCCAAATGTCATATTAAAAAATACATGGCAAATTTAAATATGATTATTTGATTACTTTGGTATAGCTATCCTAGAAATCACCTTTTGGGAATATTCATTCATCTAATAAATATTTCTTGGAGGTACACTATTGGATAGTGTGCTAGGCATTATGAGGAATAAAAGTTGTGTACAGAGGTCTCTGCTCTTTAGCTATGTCTAGCCTAGAAAGGGAGTTGAGATATGTGCCTAAACTTCAATAAGAATAATCAGTGGTGTGCAAATAGGGACCAAAGCATTCTAATCAGAGGAAAACTCACGAAGGGAAAGGGTTGAGGAATTAACTGAGCACTTACAATGCACCAGGCACTGTTCTCAGAGGCAGGAAGGCTTGGTGTTTGAGTATCAGCTCTGGGGTCAAGTCTGCCTGGCAATGAATCCTGGTTCCACCTTCGGTGTAACTAACTCAACATCTCCAAGCCTCTGTTTCCCTATTTGTAAAATGAAATAATGGAACCTGCTTTCCACGGTTGCTGTGAAGATCCGGGAAAAGTGCTCAGCAGACTGCTTGGCACAGAGTGAGCACTCAGGGCATGTGAAGGGAGAGAAGCAACGTTGTGCGTAGTCCCTCAGGTCCTGCGACTTGTCAGTGACAGAACCCCGGTAAGCAGACAGGACTGACGTGCAGCAGAGCTGGTGATCTTTATGCTGCACCATGATGCCAAAAGCAAATGTGCATGAAGGGAGGAGCAGCTCTGAAAGGGAGGGAAGGGAGAGCAGGAAGGCAGGTACAGCAGGGAGGTGTATGGCTGAGGAAAGGGTTAACAGGGAAGAAGTGAGGAAATAAGGCTGAAGAAACAAAGATGAGGGGAGTATGAAAAGTGAATATTGAGGCTTTGTACACTTTTAAAAAACAATTTCAGGGAAAGGATGTGGCTCAAGCAGTTGAGCGCCTCCTTCCCACATGGGAGGTCCTGGGTTTGGTTCCCGGTGCCGCCTAAAAACACACTGTGGCTCAGTGGCTGAGCACCAGCTTCCTACATATGAGGTCCCAGGTTCAATCCCTGGCCCCTGGTACTTCAAAAAACCAAAACAAACTGAAAACAATTTCTCTATGGATGCATTAAAATGAAAAAAAAAATCTGATTTTAATTTTTCATGTTAGCTAACTACTTTTTAGTAAGATTGACAGTCTTTGAAGGCTACTTTCATTGTTTAAGAAATACTATTTTACAGGTAATAATTCTCCCTTTGGCTTTCAGGAAGTTCAGAACCAAATTCAAAGATTAATAATACGAACTGTGAAGCTTTATAATCTAATACCTGTGTCCTTCCTGTTCCCAGGTTATAATGTACTATTGTAAATAACAAGTTCTCTTTACTCATTTCCTAAAAGTACTTCATAAACCTTATGCAATGAGGCTGAGTATAAACAAACAAACAAACAGCACTTACCTGTTGCTTCTTCATCAAAGCAAGCAAAAGCATTTCTGATGACATCCTCTGGGTCGGTGCCATTTAACTTCTCACCAAACATTGTGAGGAACATAGTGAAATTTATGGGACCCGGAGCCTCATTCATCATGGCATCAAGGTATGCATCTGTTGGATTCTTCCCTATAAGAATTCACATTAACAACAATGAACTAATTTTAATACGGAATTATTTTGCCAACATATTTTTAAAAGTAACATCACCATCATTTGAAACTAATTTTTTGACTGACTTGCATTAAGAACATTTTAAAAAGATAAATTTCAGCAACAAAAAAATCTTTGATACGCTGCACTCTGGGCAGCGGGTGTAGCGCAGTGGTTGAGTGCCTGCTTCGCATATACAAGGTCCCAGGTTCAATGCCTAGTACCTCCAATTAAAAACAAACAAAACAAAACAAAAAAGCATTCTGGACTCAGGCCAAATGTTCATTCACTCATACTTTCTGAAACTTTTCCCTTTGCTATTTCTCATAAAAAAAGAAACAAACAAACAAAAAAATACCTGAAACTATGAATCAAGCAATACTCTATTATTACATCTTTTTTTAAAAAAGTTTTTTTTGAAGGAGGTACTGGGATTGAACCCAGGACCTCATACATGGGACGTAGGCACTCAGCCACTGAGCTACACCCGCTCTGCATATTACATTCCTGAATGCTGATAACAAAACTAAAGTTTCATCACAGGGGTCATTTCAATAGCAGTTATTTAAAAAAATCAAGCTATTCATATTTCCAATAGTAGTATATTAGCCTATAAATTGGTTGTGCTTCAAAAATTTTATAAATTGGCCATTTAAGTTATAACTATTAGGTTGGTTTAGAATTGGGAGCTTATTTCAGACCCTGTTATTTACTATTACATTGCCAGACATATTTCAAAACGCTGTTTACTCATGCCACTGAATTGAAACCTTATTTAGTAATGTTTCTAAGAGAAAATTTTAATCTCAGTCCCAAGTGAGAACACTTCTCCCTCTTAGAATGCTGTGGTTAGGGGAACTCCCCTGGTCCTTCCCTAGAGGGTGGGAGAAATCCTCTGGGACAGCAGGACGCGGTGGTAATCTTAAAGGGCTTTTCTTCATCCAGGCCACTGCAAGACCCCTGAGTGTGGGAAAAGCAGCTCTAAGGGTCTGGAACCTGGGCTGGAATCCCAATTCTGCCCCTGGTGGTATAACCTGAGGGAGGTGGCCACTCTCTTTCATCTGTAAATGGACTGGTTGAACCTGGTATCACTACAGTCCCTTCCAAAAGGAAGCCTGAATGATTCCACATGAAAAGATATCTCTTAGTTAGATATTCATATCTAAGGAAGCACTCAATATTATATCCAACTATTAGTGATAACCAAATCTAAAATTATGGATCATATGTAAGTTGTTTTTTTTTTTTTTTTTTACCGGGAGGTCCCGGGGATCGAACCCGGGTCCCTCCACATGGGAGACAGATGCCCAACCAGTTGAGTTACATCCGACCCATATGTAAGTTTTAATCCCAGGAATTTGGGTGAAACTTGAAGACATCTATTTCAACATATTACAATTCTACCTCATTAAATCTATTCAAGATATTAACAAAAAATAAGCCCAAAATGAATCTCAAGAGTCACTGAATAAGTGAAAATAGCTAAACAGATATACTTTTCTACCTTCAGATTTAACCTGACCCTTTAGTAAGTTTTTTTTTGAGGGGGTGGGAGGGAGGTACAGTATAACCCAAAGGTGTCATGAGCACCCTGGAATACAAAAAAGATATGGGGGTTTACTATGAATTGGTTTAGGCTAGGTACCTATGGACCCATTCAAGGTATCCAATAGGAATTGTTGATTTGAAAGGTAAATACGTATCTTTAAGGGTATGGTGGTTCCCCAAAACAGAAGGCCCCAAAGTTGGCCTCTTTATAACAGCACCTATTCATCCAGCACTCATTCATTAAACAAATATTTATTGAGCAGGTTATGGGTTTGAGTGTTAAATTTCTGTAATATAGCTAAATCCCTCAATTTCCTTTAGTAGCTTTCTTTGGTGATGATTTGCCCAAAAGAGTACACTGGCTAGCAATTCTGAATGTGAAAAATACTGGGAAACAAATATATGCAAGTCAACAAATCAGACCAATATCTTGATTCTACCCTCACAATGACTAAAGTAAATGTTGCAAACTGCTAACACTTGGTGAATCTAGGTAAAGATATACTGGTGTTCACCACACCTTTAGTTGCCCTTTCTTGCTAATGAACCAAGCGGGAGCACAACCCCAGAGTGCGGAGCTTAACTGTGGGCCCTCCCTGAGCTGCCCCCCTGACCTGCCACCCCCAGTTACCTTGGCCAAACAAGAACTAATCTGCTTGCCACTCTTTTACTCCCAACTGTAAAATCAGTGCTGATTCTGAACAGCACTGAGTTCCTCTTTCCCTCCCTTCCTTCTTTTTAAAACCAACACAACAATTAAAACAAAACAAATCATACAAGGAATAATAAATTAACACCCATGTACCCAAAATACCAAATAGCAATTTATGTTTGCTTTAACTCTTGTATCTTTATATTTTCTTTTCTTTAATTTTAAATGAAATTGTGGAAGTCCCCTCTCCATGTTCCCTTTCCAGTAGCACTGCCATCCTTTCCCAGAGACAACCATTATCACTCATTACTGTCACCTCTATAATCTGTTCTCAAACTTAATTATTAACGATACTATAGTATCAACTCTTTTTTGTTTGAAAATCTGATAGTTTGCTACTTAGATGCTCCCTCGCGTTCCACCTAGTAGGAATGTGAGTCAACCTGGCCACAGCACCAGGCAGCCCCACCCCCCAGGCTTATCCTCTTTTACGACTGGCCATACCCCAATACGGCAGCTCCCACCCCCAGAGCTCTCTCAATAGGCCGTCAGAGCTAAGGAGAGGAGTATCTGTACTGCATACAAAACATGATGCATAAAGAACTGAACTATTTTTGGGAAGCGGGCATATAAAGAATATAAAAGCCTACCCAGAGAAGCAAGCATATCGTGCAAATCTTCCTTGTCGATGAAGCCATCTCTGTTCTGATCAATCATGTTGAAGGCCTCTTTGAACTCCTGAATCTGTGACTGGTCAAACATGGCAAAGACGTTGGATGTTGCACGCTGAGGGCGCTTCTTGGTGGTCTTGGTCTTTGCCTTTTTGCTCGACATGGTGGTTGCTTAATTCTGGTGTAAAACGAAAGAAACACAAAGCAAAAAAGAACACATAGCACCTAAAATTAGTGAGAAAAAATACCTTAATGTAGAATTATTACTTCAGTTGTATAGGAATAAATACACATCTCAACTCTGTTTTCAATGTGACAATATAATGGCTAAAACACACAGTTTTGAAAGAATTAAGAAACAATAGAAATTATTTGTGTACTTTGCCTCCAGATTTCATGGGACCAATTTTTATTAAGTGGGAAGTAATTTAAACATATATAACAACAGATAGCATTTACTGAGTGCCAAGCACTGTTATGAATGGACAGGGATCTCCAAAAGAGAAAGGCTCCAAAGTTGGTCCCTTACTTTTTTTTTTCATTTAAAAAAAACTTTATTGAAGTATATAATTCATACATGAACATACATAAACAATAAGTGTACAGTAAAAGTTGTGAACTTACAAAACAAACATGTATAACATCATACAGGGCTCCCATACATCACCCCACCACCAAAACCTTGCATTGTTGTAAAACATGTTACAAACTATGAAAGAGTTTCATCAAAGTATTACTACTAACTGTAGTCCTTATCTTACATTTGGTATATTTTCCCCCCAATCCACCCTATTATTATTATTTTTATTCATAAACCATACAGTTTATCTAGACGTACAGTCAATGGCATTTGGTATAATCACAGGGTTGTGCATTCATCACTTCAATCAATATTAGAGTGGCCCCTTACTCTTACATGGATTGTTCCATTTAATCCTCATAACAATCCTGTTCAGCAGGTACTCTCACTATCTCCATTAACTACCAATAGAATATAACTTCTCTGAACCTCAGTCTCTTCATGAGTAAAACCTGTTACCTATTTCAAGGCAAGGTGGGAATTAAATGAGATAATGTATGCAAATAGACTAGTGTATGGTCTATCACTAGTCTCTCAGCGGGAAGTGGATGTGGCTCAAGCGGTTGAGTGCCTACTTCCCACATGGGAGGTTCTAGGTTCGGTTGCCGGTGCCTCCTAAAAACAAAAAAATAAACAACAAGCAAACAAACAAAAAACCAATTCGGGGAACCTATGTGGCTCAGTGGTTGAGCACCGGCTTCCCACATACAAGGTCCCAGGGTCGATCCCCAGCCTGGTACTTAAAAAAAAAAAAAAAAAAAAAAAAAGGCTCTCATCTTTAAAAAACCAAAAAAACTTACCCCTCAGTCTACATCCTACATTTCCCCTTTTCCTTGACAAAAGTTTTAGAAGAGCAGTTTCATACCCAACTGCCTCCATTTCCTCATCTTCCCCAATCACTCCCTGATTCTCTGTAATATGGCACTGGAGTTCCTCCAACACTCTACTGAAAGTCACCAATAATTTTAACATCAAATCAAATGGATGCTTTTTTATTGGTAGTTTTAAATGATATAAAAATATAAGTAAAACACAAAAATACTATTGGCTTTGGAGTTACGAAGTACTGAGTTAGAATTTCAGCTGGTTCATTCTAGCTACATATGACCTCTGAAACCACAGATACCATAGTAATTTTCTGACCCGACAGCTTACTCAATCTATAAAGGACTATGCTGGGTCTCTAGGAGTTCCAGTCCTGGACATTTTAATACTTACATTGTCTACTTCTCCTTCTCCAGACTAAAAAACACCCCACAGGGATTCAGCTTGCTTAGCAGTGTCATTTTGAAGCACACTGGCCTTGGGGTCTTACTATAACATCCACGAGTCTGCCCAACTCCTTTCCCTCCTCACATGCCTGTTCTTAACAAATGCTAATTTTCTTCTCCTTCCTGTTACTTGGTTTATTATCTGACCTTAGTTATATTGAGTATTAAAACAGAGGTAGAATGTAGTCCACTAGCAAGGCATCTGTTTTAGATTTTCTTCAGATCATAACCATTGGAGTAAGGCTTTTTTCTCATGCTAAAAATTCTATGATTCTATTTTTTCAAGATATAATATTTATAGAAGGGAGCGGATGTGGCTCAAGCAACTCAGTGCCTGCCTCCCACACGGGAGGTCCCGGGGAGAGTTCCCTGTGCCTCCTAAAGAAGATAAACAAACAACAAGCAGACAATGAGCAGACAACAAGCAAAAACAAGCAGGGAACAGATGTGGCTCAAGCAGATGAGTGCCCACCTCCCACATGGGAGGTCCTGGGTTTGGTTCCCAGTGCCTCCTAAAGAAAAAACAGATAGACAACTAGCAAAAAAACGAGCACAAACAACAAGCAAACAGATGAGGGAGCCATCTGGAGGGGGGAGGAAATAGTTACAGAAGACAATAAGTCTGAGGGCAAGAATTATTTCTTGTTTTTAAAAATCAGTTAATTGTATCATGCTAATTCTACTTCCAAAAAATATATATATTTCAAAATTGTTCAAGCTTAGTCTGAGTTCTCTAAGAAGCCAATGCCGAGGTGGGATTAAATGGGTAAGGATTTTATTACAGGAAATGCCTGTGAGACTAAATGAGAGGGTGCCTGGTAAGGCTAGAGGAGCTATGAGATGATGAGGCACATCTGAGTTCCAAGGGAAGGAGACAGGGAAGGAAGGTTAGTGGACAATTCACCAATCGTCCCTGTAAAAATATGTTATGGAGCAGATGGAGACTCAATGTAAAAATTTCTTAAAAAAAAAAAAAAAAAAGTTTTTTTTTTCTGCATACTTCATTTAAAAACAGTACACACTTGGGTTGTATATGTATATGGTACCTCCATATAAACTCTCTAAAAACGCCATACACATAAAATATCAGCTGAAAAAGTGAGACAAAGTTGTATCAAAGCAATCAATCTGAAGGGAACTCTGGTCCTTAAAGAGATGACTAAGCTCTTGGCTTTTTCCACTTTCTCACTTCCCACTCACTTTTCAACCCACCACAATCTGGCATTCACTTCTTTATTGCAAACGCTTTTCCAACTGCCAAATCCGGCCTAAATCTTCTTGGACTTTCTGCTCTATTGACTCTGTTTTGTCCCTCTTCAGATTCAACAACTCTTGGCCTTGGTGCTCAGTAACAGACATGAACTGTCCCAGACAGAAAGACAGCACATGGTTCTCAAACTTTAAGCCCGTACATTCTAATAAAGGAGACTGCTTAACACTGTATTGGAGAGATTGCTTTATGTAAAATGCTGTAATCCACTTGTTGACACCAACTTACTCTTTCCTGGGTCTCTGCCTCCATTTTCTTCACTCACTTAAATATTCATGTTTCCCGTGGCAAAAGTTATTTTCACTCTTTGTTCTCAATGGATGATCTCACTGACTCACTGTTCTGACAACACCTATGATTCCCAAGTCTGTATCTCCAGGCCTGATCTTTCCCTTGAGCTTTGGGCTCAAAATTGAAAGGCAACCACATGGACATCCTGTGTACACCTCATAATCAACATGTTAAGAATGGAATTCATTATCTTCCTCCTCCTAAACTTTCTCATCTTTCTATTTTCTCTCAGTTAATGGCACCATCAGCAAGCCAGAAAGGTAGGAGTCAGCTCGACTCATCCCTCTGACTGATGAATCAAGCCCTCCCTCTTAAAATATTTCTCAGATTTGCTCATCTTCCTGGTTGCTTCTGCTACCACCCTAATGTAGGCCTTCACCATCCCTTGTCATCCCTATTTCTATGCCTGCTAATCAGTGTCCTTGCCTCTTGGTCTCCTCAAAACTATCCTTCATATTCTAGCCAGATATGCCTAAAACATGAATATGACCTTATCATTCCCCTTTAAAAAATCTCCAGCTTTCTACTGCTTATAGGATAAAGTACAACTTCTTAAGCATGGCAATCAAGGGCCTCCTTTCCCTACTTAGAGTGACCTTTTTCAGCCTCATCTTTAGCCATTTTCTGCCTTGCTCTTTACCTTGGGCAACACTAAACTTCCCCAAGGTACCATAGGGTTTAACTTGTGTACTTTTATTCTTGCTATCTGTCCAGCCAAAAATGCCCTGACCCAATTTTCTGCCTTAGGACTGGAAAGACAATTAAAGGTCTACTCAACATATAGCTACTACCATTTATTGAGTGACTTATGTACCAGGCTCTCTGCTGGGTACATCTGCTTTACCAATGAAGAAACTGAAGATCAAAAATATTAAATGACTTGCCCAAGGTATCCTAGTGGCAGTTAGGATTCCAACTTGCTATTGGTTACTTTTACCTATATGCTTTATACTAAATGTTCTTTCCAATTATTTTAACATGAAATGTTTAAAAACCTTTCACTGCTATCTGAATATAATGCAAACCTATTTCTGAGCAGCTCTAAATTCAAATCCTAAGCAGATTGAATATTTAGATAAATTCCAACGACACTGGATAGTTGGTGGCGATGGTAGCACATTATAAGTGTAACTGACAGCACCGAATTATATAAATGTGGTTAAAAGGGGAAATTTTAGGTAGTATATACGTATACTGTACAACACAATGAGCCCTATTGTAAAAAAATGGGCTATTATTAATAGTACAAACATAATAATGTTCTTACATGAATTATAACAAATGTACCTCCCTAAAGCAAGGTGATAATAATAGGGTGGTATATGAGAACTCTATTTTATGTATTTTATGCTTAATATTTCTGCAAACCTATAACTTCTCTAACAAAAAAATATTAATAAAAAAAGACACTAGAGAAACCAATGTGCAGAACAGAACTGCATAATGTACATGGGAAAAGAATAAAAAGTGAATGGCATTTTCTGAAATTGTGCAACGTGGCAACTCTGGTTTGGATTTATTCCAGTGGCAACATTTTCTATCAGTCATCGTCTTGTTTTGAAACCTTTACTTAAGGATGGATAAATTATTGTTTAATCTATAAAGGTTAATTTAAAAAATCCATCACCCTACCCTTAAATGATAGCTACAGACAGAAAATATCCATATAGAATAGAGCACACGATGTAATGAATAATCCTCAAAAGCAGTAAGAATATTTCTCACATCCTCTTCAGTTTTATTATTTGAAGTGAACAGGGAAGCGGCTGTGGCTCAATCAGTAGGGCTCCCGTTTACCATATGGGAGGACCCGGGTTCGGTTCCCGGGGCCTCCTGGTGAAGGCAAGCCCGCCCACACGGCACGGTTAGCTGACCCAGTGAGCACAAGCAGCAAAGGGGGGATAAATGAATAAATAAATAAAATCTTAAAAAAAAAAAAAAAGTGAACAAAAGGATATATGTAGTGTACCTAGAGGTTACAAGGGCAGGGATGTAGGAATACTGGCATTAATGATGGTTGTGGTGTCAATCTATTTAGATGATAATCACATTAGAGAAGGACTTTTACTACCCACTCATTTATAAGTAGAAATCGCCCATGAACTTCATCCAGCCAATATGGCTTTATTGGAAGCCTGGGAAAGATGCCCACAGAGCATAATCTGTTAGCTCGCTATGAATTCCTTGACCTTCCTTTAAGGCTTCTTCCTAAGTATCTGAAGTCAGCTAAGTGCTATCCCCACATGGCAAGAACACATGGTTCCCACGGCAGTTAACCTTCCAATTTCAATCTTGGCTACACATTATAACCACCTTGGATATTTCCAAAAACTGATGTCTGGGTTCTAGCCTAACCAAAATGGAAAGTCTGGAGGTGGGGCCCAGGCATCTGTATTTTAAAAAATGTACCAGATGATTCCAGTGTACAACGAAGGCTGAGAACCACTGAATTAACCATTCAGAATATATTAATGGTTTATGTGTTTAGTCCCTCTTAGTTTTTCAGTGTTGGTCATTATGGTTAAATGGAAATGCTGGAGACCTGGATTCTACTTCCAATTCTGTTATTCACAAGTTGTATGATTTTAGCTCTCCTGGGTCTCATTTTCCTCATCTATAAAATAAAAAGATTCAGGAGATCAGAAGTCACAAATTGGCAGCTACCAGACTATATGCAATCTGCATGGAGGTTTGTTTAGTGCCCCCAAGAGGTGATCTTCAAATTTCCTTTTTAAAATGAGTTTGACATTTTAAAAAATTGAACGTTTTACATAAAAACTTAAGACTTCAGACATTGCATAACTGTTAAGATAAAGAATCACTGGCCCAGCATTCCCAAGTTCTGTGGATAATGAGCATCAATGAGCAATCTCCACCAGTCCCTATAGCAACCTGAGACAGCTGGTATTAATTTATGTTCCCTACTTGGCCCCTGAGAGCATTTGTGCCTATTCCCTGGCCTTGGTGGCAGCCAGACTTCCAGATGACCCTCAATGAATGTCACTCCTTGTCTTCATGCCCTTGTGCAGTCCTCTCCAACAATGACAAGTGTTGACATGTGTAACCCATAGGATACCATGAATATAATGGTATTTTACTTCTGAGGCTAGGTCATAAAAGACATTGCAGCTCTGTGTTGCTCCTTCTCGTGCTATTGGCTCTGAGGGAAGCTAGCCACCAGGTCTTGAGGAAACTCATGCAGCCATACAGAGGGGTCCATGTGGCAGGCCAACAGCCAGTACCAACTTGATGGCCATGTGAGTCAGCCATGCTGGAGGCTGGTCCTCCTTAAGATGGCTGCAGCCCTGGGGACATCTGGACTGCAACCTCAAGAGACCCTGAGCCCTCAGAAATTCCTGCCCCTCAGAAACTGCTTATTTTATTTTTTTAAGCTCCTAAGTTTTGGGATAACTTGTTATGTAGCAACAGAAAACTAATAAAGCTACTGTTTCCTTGACCTACTAAACAATGCATTATCTAGCTTTAAACAATCTTTAATGTTAAAATAGGGACAATGCCTTTGTTTTAGAATCAGAGTCACAGAATTTTATAAAGTTCGAGTTTGTACTGGGCAGGGATTTTTCCATTTCTTGCTAGAGAATTGTAACTCCTACTCAATTTCAAATGCAACAGATTCACCCCTTCCTCAATATTCTTATGACTACCATACTATTCCTTTGGCTGATATTCCTTTGCTGATGTTGGGTCTTCTTGTTTCCTAAATCAGGTTTCCCTCAAAGCTCTGTTCTTGAATGACTGTTTTCTTATAGTACTGGTTGAAAAACTGGCATCATGAAGTTACCACTCAAAAATGAGGTAAGGGATGGGGGCGGGGCAGAGAGTTGGTTTCATGAGCAAAGGGATGATAATG
This sequence comes from Tolypeutes matacus, assembly GCA_026826555.1. Classification (NCBI taxonomy): domain Eukaryota; kingdom Metazoa; phylum Chordata; class Mammalia; order Cingulata; family Chlamyphoridae; genus Tolypeutes; species Tolypeutes matacus. The sequence continues at coordinate 8,792,811 of JAKSZT010053813.1, forward strand.
AGTTCACTTTTTAGCCAAGCTACAGTAGAGGGGTAGTAGTTGTTTAGGAAAGCAGATTTGTGAGCAAAGGCACAAACGTGAAGCCCTGAGAGTAAATGAACTCAGACACACAAAAAAAGCAGAGAGTACTTCTTAGGCTAAAACCAAGGTCTGTTCTGGCTCAATTCTCATCTTCACCAAGATGTATCAGAATCTTGAGGGGAAAAAAACAAACAGTAATTATAGAGAGAATTTGATATGTAATTAAATTAAAACACCCACAAAATTAACCCCATATACTTAAAGACATCTTATTGTTTCTATGCTGCATATTTTGGCAGAAGAGTAATCAGTTCCATAAATTATTGTATCTAGTATTTCTTTTACAGAGCCAAACTCAATTTTCATGGTTCTTCTCTTCAACACCAGTTAAGCATTTCCCCAGCAACTTATACCACATACATTATTATTATTATTATTATTTTTTTAAAGATTTTATTTATTTATTCATTTATCCCCCCCTTGCTGCCTGTGCTCGCTGGGTCAGCCAACCACGCCGTGCCGGCAGGTCCGCCCCCACCAGGAGGCCCCGGGAACCGAACCCGGGGCCTCCCATATGGTAAACGGGAGCCCCACTGATTGAGCCACAGCCGCTTCCCTACCACATACATTATAATGCTATCTTTTTTTTTTTTAAGATTATTTACTTTATTTATCACCCCCTCCCCCAGATGGCTCTCTCATCTGTCTGCTCATTGTTTGCGCGCCTTCTCCAGGAGGCACCAGGAACCGACCCTGGGACCTCCCACATGAGAGGCAAGTGCCCAAGGGCCTGAACCACATCCGCTCCCTGCAGACTGTGGCATCTGTTGGCTTGTAGCATTGTTTGTTGCAGCAGGAGGCAGCATCTAGCCTGTGGTGGGAGGTGGCATCTGCTTGTATTCTTTTAGGAGGCTTTTAGGAGGCACCGGGACCAAACCATGTGGTAGGCGGGCATCAACTGGTAGAGCCACATCCACTTCCCTTCTTTCTTTCTTTCTTTCTTTCTTTATTTTTTTTATTTTACCGGGAGATCCCAGGGATCGACCCAGGTCCCTCCATATGGGAGACGGACGCCCAACCAGTTAAGCCATATCCACGCCCCCGCTTCCCTTCTTTCTTGATTCCAGTTGGTAGTAAATTTTCTATCTTCTAAACTCCCATATCACTTTTTGAAAAAAAGGTTTATTTCTGTTTATTTATCTTCTACCCCCCATTGTTTATGCTCGCTCTGTTGTTGTGTGCTCATCTTTTTTTTTTTTTAGGGGTCATTGAGAACCAAACCCAGGACCTCCCATGTGGGAGGTAGACACCTAATCGCTTGAACCACCTCCGCTCCCTGCCCGTTGTGTCTCTCATTGTGTTTTCCTCCTTGTGTCTCTTGGTTGCGTCATCTTGTTGCATCAGCTCACCACACCAGCCCATTGTGTCAGCTCACTGTCTTGCTAGTCTTCTTTAGGAGGCACCGGGAACCAAACCTGGGACCTCCCATGTGATAGGCAGGTGTCCAATTGCTTGAGCCACATCTGCTTCCCCCCATATCACTTTACTAGAGTGAAATTTACATACAGTGAAATATATAGATCTTCACAAAGTTTCTGTAAATGTATAACCCATGTATCACCACCTCAATCAAGTTATAAGTGTTAACATCCCTCCAGAAAGTTTCCTCAAAGACAATCAAACCCTCTCAAAGGCAACCATTGTTCAGATTTCTGTTACCATAGATTAGTTCTGTCTGTCTTTGAACTTCTTATAAATGGAATTATACAGTCTGTACTCTTATGTGACCAGCTTCTTTAACTTAATATGTTTTTGACACTCATCTAACTTGTGTTGATTAGTTTTACTGTTTTTGTTTTGTTTTGTTCTGGTTTTAACACTGAGCAATATACCACCATGTCATTTTATATATATATTTTTATAGCAGGGTCAAGTTGAATGCCTTGCACATGGCAGTCACTCGATAAACATTTTGGGGACAAATACATACACACGCTTCCTTCCTATCACATAAAGAATTACATATATTTATATTCCGTATAAGGCAAGTCCTAGATCTGACTCCCAAAATAAGGCTATTCTCTATGCACTACCCATAGTTAAATATAAACTCCATTGGACTTGTTCTCTTACCCAAGGGATCCTTAACAAAACGTATCAGTTACCTCTTGTTCTCTATGTGGGAGGAATAGTACTGACAATAGTCAATATTTATTGAGTGTTAAGTATGTGCTAGGCACTGGTCTAAGTATTTTACACATATTGATGTATTTAATCCTCACAACAACTTATAATATGGATACCATTATTATCCCCATTTCTCAGATGAGAAAATCAGGGAAAGAGAATAAATGATTGCCTACAGCCACACATCTAGAAAATGGTGAAGCTTAGAGCCAGGATCTACTCAGAGTCTAACTCCAGAGCTTGTACCACTAGCCCCTAATATTCTGTATACAGGCAGTTGAAATTCTTTACCATGAAAATAAGGAAATTAGCTGAGGGCAACAAGCTCTGCCATCATACAGCTAATGTGCAGAAAGAGGAACGAAGATCCCAGTCAAAGACGCTGGCAAAGAGGGTACAATGAAAACCATCCTAGATATCTAGAACCTTGATAGAGAGGGACAAACAGCCCAGTCAGGAGCTCGAAGTCCTCTTATCCTTAACCCCAGTAACCTCCACCTGGGGATCAGTCTGATGAAGTCGAGTTTATCCTGCCCAAACAGTTTATCCGCAGTTTATCTATGAAAGCATAAATGAAGTTCGAGTCAGCCATCACAGAAATCGTTTCATTCAAAAGAATCTGAACAAAACGCTGTGCAATTATTTATGAGGTCCAGGAGGGACCACCTAAAAGGAAATGGGTGGCACGGTGTGAATCCCTCAAGTGACCTCGAGCAAATTACCTCACCTTTCTGGGTTTCAGTTTCTTCAACTGTAAAATGAAAAAGGGTTTCACAAGATAATCTATAAGGTCCTCTTGAAGTCTAAGAGTCTTCTCTTACCAAAAGACTATCCTAAATCTATCTTACACAAAGGCTGCCAAACTAATCCTCCAAACACCCCTTTCTTTATATTATTCCCTTAGTGAAAAATCCAAAATAACTCCCTAAAGCCACTTACATAATCTTTTATTTCTCACCAAATTTTCAAGACATTCATAGTGCGTAGGCCCTTACCTATCTACCTATACTTATTTACAAATATTATTCATTAGAATTCTGTTCCATTCAGTGGTCTCCCCACTGTCTCCTATTTAAGCTCCCACCTTTGGAGCTTTTGCTCTTGTTACCTCCTCCCACAGATCAAGCGAGAAAGAAATATCCTCTTAATTCTTATTCTAAGATCTGAATCCAGACCTTCAATGAGGCCACGATTCTTTTTCAGGAAGCCTTTATTAATATCTGCTATTTGTCCTTTTCTTCGACAAATGAGCTAAATCTTTAAAAGATGCAAAACACAGTGAAGGTTAAAAGTCTGATGGAAACCATTGCACTTCAGCCTCTACCACCCATGCACCCCGGTACCGGTCCCCTGATAGTTTCTTCCACGCTTCACCTAAGACAAGAACCGTGTACTAGTAGCCTCCCGTAGCCCCCAAACGCAGCTAGCACCGTATGGGACACAGCACAGTGCACAACATGAACACAACCCGTCGACCCTAATCTGCTCATTGAACCGCCATGGGGACCGGGGGACGAGGCTCCGGGTGCGCGGAGTCACCGGGCCACGCAGGCCGGCTCCATTACCCAGGAGGTTCCCGGCCCCGACTTCCCGGTCGCCAACCCCTTCCCTCCACTCCGGCCCCGCGTCCACTCCCAGGGCCGCAGGCGGGGCTGACAGGACCCTGCTGCCGACACTTCGGCACCTGCGCGGTGGGCGTGCCCGGCTGCGAGCCAGGCGGGAGCGCTGGGAGGTGTCGCGGCTCGAGGGGGTCCGCGCGGGGACAAGCCCACTCACCCGTCTCAGACTCCGGAACCAGGTTGCCCTGCGTGATTAGACCAGTAGCGGCGAAGATCGAGGGGGGCGCCCGGCACTTCCGGTCTGGGGGGGCGGGCCGGAAGGCGCGGACGATCCAACTCGGAACTAGGGGGGTGCTGTTAGTTTTCTCGCTTCGGAAGGTGCGGAGACCGCTGTGGACACCGAGAATCGGGGCTTCGTGGACCAGGAGAACAAAGTGTGCGTTTTTAGTTGTTTTACTTTTCCCGTCGATTGCAACCCGGTCCCCTCCTCCTCGCCTCCGGTGATCGTTCCGGAGGCAGATCCTGCGGCCCTTCCGCGTTCCAGGGCCGACGGGCGGGGCGGCGGCGGAATTTGACCGGGGCGGGCGGGGCGCGGCCTTTCGAGGTTTGGAGGTCTCCCACTGTGGAAGCGGCATACCTAGGAGTGCAGATTTAGCAAATAAAAGTACAGCTCGCCCAGTGAAATGTGAGTTTTAAACGATTTTCTAGGGCATGTCCCTTGCAATATTTGGGAAAGTGAGAGGGCGGCGATCCGGCCGACTTGCTGCTCTGGAAAACCTTTATCTTTTTAATTCTCAGTCCAACCAGAGTTAAATCGTTTATTCCTACTCCTTCCTTCTCACCTTCAAATGGTAAGGTTTACAGATCCTTATCAGGCCACTGCCACAGCCTATATGTATCAGGGGTTCTTAACCTTTTTTGTTCCACGGACCCCTTTGCCAGTTAGGTGAAAACTACGGCCCCCTATCTCAAAATATAGTGGCAGATAGATTTGTGACACTCAACATCTGAGGTCGGAGAAAACAAAGTTGATTGTTTTCAATTCAAGCTCAGGGACCCCTGGTTAGGAACCCCTGCTATATATTCTATTCCATTCTCCTTTCTACCACAGAAACTTTTATTCAAATTATTTGCTTCTCTTTGGGTCATTTAAAAGGTAATAGAATTACATACACACATGTATACACATACACACTTATATAATGCTCTTGGCCAAAACAAAGGAAACCAGGAAGTTATGTGATTCGGATTTTGTTCTAGATATCGTCTGTGGTTATAATCTTCAAGACAGTTTCCCTCACCTCCGAATAACCTAGATGAATAGCTCTATTTGGGATAACGAAGGAGAGCAACCTGATAGCAAACCTTTGCTGAGCACTTACTGCCTAAGCCAATGTGCTAGATGCTGGGGAAAGGAGTGAACCAAAAGGCCTCCTCCTAGGGAGCTTATATTCTAGAATTCTGATCAGAAATTCCTAGATTCCAGGAACTGTGTTTGTAACTAGCTCAGCAATCTGTAGCAATAGTTCTTAAATAGTAGCATTCCTAAGAATAACCTGGAACACTTTATATGCTGACTCAGTAGTTTGGGGATGGGGTGATAATTTTCATTTCTTTTTAAAAAAAATTTTTTTTTTCAGGCCCTACCAGGAGATTGAACCCAGGACCTCCTATATACAAAGCAGGCGCTCAACCACTGAGCTACACCCACTCCCCTATTTGCATTTCTGAATAAGCACCCCAGGTGATGTCTGGGCTGTGGCCCAAAGTCCAGTTCATAACTGAATACATTTCTCAATAGTATTAACAGCAATTGCTGAGAAGTCACACTTGGTTCTAAAATATTTACTTTCCCTTAACTCCAGTTTGCCTTTTAGTTCAATAGTTTACATATTTTTTCCCCACTCAGGTTTTCACTTAAGTCTTTGTCACAGCTCTTTGGTCTATTACTACCCATAAAACCTCATCCTGACCACCTTAGCCAAGTCACCCTGACTGTACTTTGACTTTGATCTCTGTATTTACGTTTCTAGACTGGTGCTATCCAATAATCACTAACCACTTATGGCTATTGAAATTTAAATTAACTAAACTTGAAAATTCACTTCCTCAGCTGTATTAGACATTTTAAGTGCTCAATAGCCACATGTAGCTGGTGTTCTTATTGGACAGACCAGAGGATATTTCCACCACTGCAGAACATTTTATTGGACAGCATTCTTCTAAAATATAATCCTAAAGTATACCTTGTTTTCTCTAGACTCAAAAGAAAAAAATGTGGCATTTATTAATGAAAAACTGGGTATTTAAACATCTAGCACTTGAGAAATGATTAATTAGGGCATTTCCATGCCAAATATAATTGCAGTCATTAAACAGAATAGTTCAAAAAAAGGGTAATAAGTACTCAAAATAATGGCTATGCCAAAACATGAAAAATAACTTAAGAAACGTTTTAAAAATTGTATATTCATTACAACTATAAAATGTATTTGGATAAATAACGGAGACAAGTCATGACTCCTGCTATTTAAGTAGGCATATAGGAAACCGGGCAGTATTTCTTCAATGTGGGATTAGCCTCAGCAACCCCATTAAGGCCAGCAAAGATAAAAACCAGATTTCAGGGAAATTAAGAAATTGTACTCAAGGACTAAGTAAGACACACAAAGCCTAGTGTACTGGATCTTCTTAGGAAATCTAATTAAACTATTTGAGCATCTGCTAGGTGCCAAGAAAACCAAAAGGCATTTTTATGTGTATTCTTTTTAAATCCAAACAACCCTTTAACATAATAAAATTCTAGTCTGAAATAATTTACTATCAATCAACTATGGACCTTTCTCCAAACTTCAGCCTTTTACTTAATTCTCCAGCTACCACTAAACTGATGCATTCCTCTCTAAAAAGAGGGAGGTAGGTGAAAGTATCTCTTATTTTCCTAAAGATAATCCAACATGAGATCTAGGTTTCTAGGTTCTATCCCTTCCAATCTCCTGGCCATGATTCATTTTGTTTCAATTTTCTAGTTTACCTTCCCCTCTCTCTACAAACACATTTAAATTTCTTTATTTCCTAAGACATGCCTTTTGAGCCTTCCTTCCTTCCTTTAAAGCTCCTCTTTACTGCCAAACTTCACAACCCCCATTGATAAATAAAACAATAACTATTATTTGAATATCTGTTATGTGTCAGGCCCTTTACTTTTGTGTTTCTAATTTTAACAACAAAGTTTTAGGGTTTTATCTCCATTTTACAGGGAAGGAAACACACTTAAGAGCGACTTGCCCACGGACACATAGCAAGTCAAATAAATGAAGGGGAACTGAAGCTCAACCAAGTCTGGCTCCAAAACCTATGCTGCTCTTAATTACAAAAATGCTGCTTCACAAATTAGTAAGTTCCATACCTATTATAATCAATAGCATTGCTTCCATTTTACAAACAAATAGGTCAAAGGAGGCTAAATTAAATTATAAAGCCATGATGTAGCAAAAATGGGACTTACATGCATTCAGCCTAATCCCCAAACCCATGCATTGTCCACTATCCCATGTTGCATTTTGGCTTCCCCAATTAAAATTCTACCTAGAGGTAGTCACCAGTGTTTTGTCCAACCTACTGGCCTCATTTTAAACTTGCCCCTACTTGATCTTTCTGTGATTTAACTACTATCCTCCTTACCCTTGAAATTACTCACTTGGTTTCCTTAACACTGTTTTTGAGGCTCTAGTTACCACTCCAATACAAGTATCATCCTCTGTCTGATTCTTCTCACAATTTGCCCACTCATCCCAAAGTCTAGGTGCTACACCTCTCACTGTCCTTTCTCTTCATAGTTTGTAGAAAATGGTTGCCTTTCCTTTTCAGACAGTTTTTACTTGTCTCCCTCAGTCTGGTCTTCCTCTTTTTTCCCCGGTTAACATTCATTGATTCTTGCCGAGTCATGGGACACTTGCTCAAATAAAATTCAGGCCCAAGAGTGCAAATGACAATAAGCAGGAAGGGTAAGGATGCTGCCCCCCCCCCCCATTGGTTGGTTTCATCAGAACTTTTGAAATGGTTTTTTTCAAGTATGACTTTCATCAGAGACCATTTTTAGAGAGTGGTTTTACAATGAAACCCATTGTTGAAGTAAATGTTATTGGCTTTTTTTTAGCATCATAGTTTAAGCAAAGCCAAGTTACTAAGCAGAGACTGCTATTACTGAACTAGGAGATTTATTTCCTTCAGGGAGACATCCAATGTTCCTAATGGAAGCTGGTTCTTTCAGCAGTTATCTGAAATGGAAATGGAAAATGGAGGGAACTGTCATAATTGAAACCATTTTTTCCTATGGCAGAAGCAATATTAGGATTGGTTCCCCTGAAGATTTGTTAAGAAAGCAGAGGTGATTAACTTTTTCTGTTGAAATGGAAATTCAAATTCAACAAAGGAGATTTTAGGACATCTCCTTTAGCCTGGACAAAGTACTTTGTTTAAACCACTGAGTGAAAATCCATTAGTACATAAAAAAGCAAAGAATTAAGGCAGGTGCCAAGATTCTAGTCATGAAGGGGTAAGAACACTCATGTTAAACTAGTCCTCCTCAGGTTAAAGGATCTGGTTTACCCATCCTGTTGAGAACAAAGGCCGGCTGCCTAGAAGGCATTCAGTAATTGTTTGCTGAATGAGGTAATGGTTTGTCCAAGGATAGTTTTGTTAATGGCAACATAAAATTTGAAGTTATTAGAGTAATTGTCAATTACTACTCATCTTTTTAGGCTAATTTTCAACTCTTTCAATTAACTTTTTCTTCAACATTTCCAGATCTTTCTTAAACTTGTGAATTTATAAGAGTCAGATTTTTGCACTCCAAAGACAAGGAAATTGTCTACCAGTCCCTGAATAACTCTGAAAGAGTCCTGCATTTCTGCAAATAGCAGGTTATTTTTAGGATTGAAAAAATGACCTCACTTCCCCAGGCATGTAGCTTCAGCTGTTTTGATTGTGGGCAGGTTAGCAATGTCCAAAATTCATACGCAGACTCATGGTGAAATCTCTGCATAAACAAATACAGAATTTCAACAGGGATTATTGTGTTAAAGAAAAACTAAATGCAAAAAAAAATAAAATACTGTATTTTATTTCTAACACTTTGAATACAAAAATCTGTCTTTTTGGTAGAAGCATTTCACAGAACCCTTGGGGCCAAATTAGTTTTTAGAATTAGGACAAATTAAAATTTATAATCAGTGGCCTGGTCTAATTTTAAATGACATGAAATAAAGTACAAAAGTTTAGAACAGATGGGGGTGGGTGTTGGCAGGTCTGTCAAACTTAAGAATTTAAAGCTACCAAAAGCTGTCATATACATGCAAATTCTTCAGAAAATTATTTAAACAATTAGAAGATAAGGCAAAGGAAACTTGATTAAGGCAGTGAGAAGGGGCAGAGATGAATAGCAGTAAAAGAGATAGAGCCTTAGGAACACTGGAAGGAATAAGGGTGACGTGGCTAGCAATCAGATCATTTTCTAGGATTTATCGTACCCACCTTTCTTTGGAAGATATGATTAAAACTAATAAAAGCCAATTATGGTAAATAAGTTTTAAACAAGTAAGTATTTCATCAAAAAGTTTAATCATTCTTCAGAAAAAGCGGAGTAATTTTCTCTGAGAAAATATTCTGTGTAGGCTGCAGTTATTTGGGGGTAGGGCTTGGTAACTTCAATTACCCTATTTTTCTATTTTGAAAATGACAAAAATAATTAACATTTGTTGGAAATACTTGGGTCACAATGTTTGTTTTTAAAGTTTTTATTACCAAAAATTGTAAAAATCCAGTAAATATGAAAAATCTGAGAATATTTTCCTTAAGCTTTCATAAGGCAAAGATCTTTCCCCCAACTCTGTTTTACTTCATCTTAAAGTAGTCCCATTTCCAGTCTGATTATTGAGATGCATTTGCCCCCAAATGGCTGAGAATAAATACAAGAAAGGCAAAAGGTGTAAAGCTAAGAGGATGCAATATTTCTAAAAGAAAGTCTCAGAAATACCAAAAGTGGCAACAAAAAACATTTGGCCAGAATTTGCAGTTCTTTCAGTCATCCTTGTCCTTTGCTCCGTGTTTAAGGATGCGAGTGAACTCAATATAGTTGAAGTTCCCCTTTTTGTCAATAGGTGCTTCTCTGTACAGCTCGTCAACCTCCTCATCGGTAAACCGATCCCCCATGGTTGTCAGCAACTCTCTCAGGTAATCCTCCTGGATGGTTCCTAGAGAGAGAGAGAATTGGGGATCAGAAATCATACCACTCAGTCAGGAGTACCAACAAGGAATATCTATACTTGACTAAGCACACCCTATATATTAAGAACTATAAACATGCAAATATATGAAATACAGGTTTTCCTCAGGCTTAAGCCAGTTGTCTAGAAAAATGCCCAGCTACCTAGCATTATTTGGCTCTATCCACCTGCCTCCATTATGTACCTTCTGACCTTTTGATAATAGGGGCCAAACCTGTGTCTGAACAATGGCAATATAGTTCCTTATAGTAGCATGAACGATCACACCTATTCTACAAGCAAATAGCAGTTCTTTGCCACACTAAAACCAATACCTTATCATGAACATCAAGAAAGTGCTGCAGTGGAAAGAATACTGGTGAATTGAGGTCCAGTTTTAACAAGTTAAAGTACTTTAGGCATTTCCTTTTTTTTGACTTTGGTTTTCTCATTTGTAAAATGAGGTTTTTAATGTTCTTTACAAATCCAATTCAGATTTAATAACAAATATGGCCAGGCTCAGGATATGCAAAAACACTGAATGAATACCTAAATACCAACTATGCTGCCAAGCACTGGGGATATGGAGTGGTGTGCTGAAAGGTGTACTTTTTTCTCTGGATTTTTGATACTGGGATTCCCCTAAAACCCGACTACGTATCAGAATCATCCAGGGAGCTCTAAAAAGATGCCCAGGTGTCCTATCTGATTCTCTGATACTGTTATTTTTAAAAGGCACCCTGAGTAATTTAATTCTAATGTACAACCACTACTAATGTACTACATCAAAAGTGGTAAATGACAATCCAAGTACAGAGGATTTTGAAATCCATGAAGTAAAAAAGGAAAAATCTGACAACTTATTTAGTTATGAATAATAGAATTAAGCTAATATATATGATAACATATTTCCTATAAAACAATTTAAAAGCACAAGGTCAGTTCACAATAGAAAGTCTAGATTTGTACTTTTTTGCTAATTCAATCCTAGATTAAAAAAATGTTTTCCTCAAATGCTATAGAATGCTCTATTACTTGTAGAAATAAACCCTCATCTCCAGTGCATATATTAATCATCTATGTGCAAGGGGCAATAGGGCTACAAAGATGGCAACACATGCTGTTTCTGACACACACAGATTCATTACCCCCTAGCAGGGTGGTTGTGATGACTAGGAATAAGCACAGAACTAAAATTTAAGGACAAATAGTGTATATGCCAGGAGCGATAATACAAATAAAAACACACTGCAATGGGAGAAGACAGGAAAGGCTGTGGTTTTCCTTGGGGGACAGGAAAATGGAAGAAAAACTCAGGTAAGGCTGTATAAATGATGTGGCCACTGAGTGAAGTTTGGAGAAAAGATAAGACATTTTATTTTTTTATGGTTTTAGGCCCTTCCAATAAAATAGTAACACCTGCTCACAGTAAAAAAATTAAGCAAAGTAGAAGTGAATGGGGGCTGGGGGATAAATCTCTTCTGTCTACCCCCCACCCCCTTCCAGAAATAATTATTAATCGTTTGGATTTTAAAAGGAAAGAGGAGAAGGTGGTATGACAAGAAAGGCAGAAATGGTGGAGGTAAGCCATGGCAGCAATGCATAATGATGCTTAGGAAGTGGTCAGAGAGATTATACAAGAGCAGTATATTTGAAAAGACAGAATGAAGCCATATTGTGAGTAGTCTGGAAATCTAGAGTGAGGAGACTAGGCTTCCACCAGCAGACCTAGTATTTAAACTAGTCCAAGTAAGGCAAGTAATCAAAGGGTGTGCCTTCCTTCTCTAAACATTTACCCACTCCATGTGAGTTGGGAGTCTTAGAAAATTCCACTTTATATGTATCTATCCTCATATTTCTGCCAAAGGAACATGTAGTTTAAGGCTGTTTTTTTTGTTTTTAAAGAATTAACTCTATGCTAGGCACTTTATATACATTATCTCTTTCCTCATTTAATCCCCACAACTCTATGAGATAGGTAATATTACTGCCCATTTTACTAATAAGGACATAGAGGTTTCAATAAAGTAAGTATCTTCCTCAGAGTTACAGCTATTGTGAGACAGGACAGGAATGTGAAACCAGGAAGTCTGATTCCAGAACTCAAACTCTGCTCTGTTTACTTTCCAACAGAGGTTAAATATCAGATTTAAACAATTTTAGAGCTGAGAGATACCTGGTAAACAAATCCAGGATTGTAGGATGTCACCAACTACAGCAATTTACATGTTATCCAGGATTGCTCTGGTAAAAGTTATTCATTCAACACATATCACTGAGAGCCTAACCCTTGTAGAGCTAACATTCTACTGAATGAGGAACATAGCATTCCCAAAGAGGTTTCAAATACAACTTACTGAATTGTAAACTACTAAATATTTAAGGGCAGAGGCAATGAAGTGAGTGATTACAGGATGAAGGAGAACTCTGTCCAAAAGTTAATAGGTGTGTTATATACCTGAGGGTATATTTCAAGTTATTGTATATTGTAGTTACCATAACTAAAAATTAAGTCACTTTGAAACTGCAGGTTATTTCTAACATACCAGTTGCTTCTTCATCAAAGCAAGCAAAAGCATTTCTGATGACATCTTCTGGGTCCGTTCCATTTAACTTCTCACCAAACATTGTAAGAAACATGGTAAAATTTATGGGTCCTGGAGCCTCATTCATCATGGCATCCAGATACTCATCAGTTGGATTTTTCCCTAAATGAAAAAGAGGAGCATAATTTTAATTACAACATAAATACATTAGCAATTATAGTAAATACTTTGACAAGAAAGATTATCACTTATACAGTCTGCTGTTTGCATTCAAGATAGCAAATCTATTTGGGAAAAACACCTTAATCTTAATACAGAGTCCTGAGCCTGAAGATTCTATACCAGAAGGAATAATGCTGCTTTCATAATCAAGACCAGTGTTTTCAACACACACATGGCTCCCAGTCCAATCCTGAGAAAGGGCCAGGAATCCGCAAGTAATCCAAGGACCACACTCTGGGAAACCCAGCTCCAGACCCTAATTTGAATCTTAGCAGACTATAACATCATTAGCCTGGCTTCACAGAGCTTTAGCTAAGGCTTAAATAAACACAAAAAGCACTGCATAAACTCTATCTAATATATAAATAGTAAAACTGTTCTTTACCCAGGGAGGCAAGCATATCGTGCAAATCTTCCTTGTCGATGAAACCATCTCTATTCTGATCAATCATGTTGAAGGCCTCTTTGAACTCCTGAATCTGTGACTGGTCAAACATGGCAAATACGTTGGATGTTGCACGCTGAGGGCGCTTCTTGGTGGTCTTGGTCTTTGCCCTTTTGCTCGACATGGTGGTAGTTAAATCCTAATTAGGAAGGGAAATACAAGAAAAACAAATTCAACATTTAAGATTACTTAAGTTTGAATCAAAATGACAAACAAAAGTAAATGGAACCAACTGATATGTCTGAGCTACTTAGAGTACGATGTGTCGAAAAAATATTCAGCAGGACTGTATTGCTTGACAAAAACTTCTCAACTAATCAAAACCATTACTCGTTGGGGGGCAGTATAGTTCAGTGGTTGAGCACCGGATTCCCACATATAAGGTCCTGGCTTTAATCCTAGGCCCGGTACCTCAAAAACAAAAAACAAAACAAAACAAAACACAAACAAAAACCCATTACTCATAGTACCGGACTACTAAAGAGAAAAGTCAGACTCATGCTTTGAGTTCACTGACCCTTAGAAGTTTTGATATTTTATAAACGGTCCATCACTAACTTCAAATTCCAAACTACCGGTAACATTCAAAGCTCACAGCGTACCAACAAGATGACATAGCCCCAGCACTAATATATAGCCTAACAACACCTGATAACCAAATCTACTGATTTAACAATTAAAAAACAAAACAAAACAAAAAAAAAAAAACCAACCAAATTTAGGTACCCAGGGAAACAGTGCCAGTTCTATACTTCAGCATTACAGGGCCTTAAGAAATACTAATTCACCTTCAATAACTCCACCCCTCTGCAGCCCCAGCCTCCCAAGCTGTTCCATTCTACAGTGGACAAGGTAAATGAGGAGGAAGGAGACTGAGGAAACAGGTCTTCATCTCCTTATCTCTACAGTCAAACACTGTTCGTCTACTTTCAACTAATGTATCTTATTGTACCCTCACTTTTGGAATTAAGAGTAAAGAGAGGTATTTGTTGGAAGGCCAACGGAAAAGTATAGAAAACTCTGCAGTTAATTCATCTGAATAACTACAGACATTTCCACTCTATTCAAACCATTTTCTTGCACAGAGCCAAGGTAAATCACTTGGACTAAGTCCACTATACAGAAATCAAAGTGCAAGTTATTTATAGCAATTTAATTTAAAAAACGCAAATTTTAGAAAGTGCCATAAGAACTATGAAAGTACCTTTGTTCTCTGATAATCTAAATTTATTCTTGTAAAATTTAAGTTAAAAAGAAAAAGAAAACCTAATAATAAATACCTAATATGAAGTCAGTTTTCAACACTCACAATCTCTAAAACATTATATTAAAAAAACTGTTTCAAGTTAAAAAGCCTATATTCATCAGATAATAAAAATTTTACCATACCATCCTGCAAGCTGAGGTGGAGATGGCAGTCTGCAAAACCTCTAACCAGCAAGAGTGAGACGCTGTATTGAGTTATATTCTTCCAGGCACGTCTAAAATAGGCACCACTGATTTCATTCTCTGACCAGGATAACAATTTTAAAACTTATGATCTGAAAACAACATTTAGCTATGATGTAGCAAGACACTATGCCCTTGGTCTAAAAATAAGTCTGTGGACTGCAAAGAATGAACTACTACCTAGATCTCAGTCCTACAAAGTAACCCTTAAAATATAATGCTTATGACTTTAAAAAATTATTTCTGACATTCTTTCTTTGTTTATAACACATCACCCAGATTTTAGTGAGAAATTCCACAAAAGGTAGTCACAGATCCTAGTCCATCTTTGGATGTTTTGGAATATGCTGCTAAGAATATGGACCCTATATGCCTCAGAAATCACAATATGTACAACACCTCCCTACAGTCCTAGCTTCCTTAATTACTATTTAGAAGGCTGACATTCATGAACTTAAATAATTCATAAATGTATATTTTCAGTCTCTGACACTTTGGGGGTCAGTAAATCCTATTACTACCTACATAAACCATATAGAATTGCATTTTTTCCCTTCTATTTTAAATGTAGTTAAGAAAAATTTGAGTATTTTCCCCCCATCTCTTATATGTACTCAAGGACTTGGGGTAAGTTGCTGAAACCAGGTAAGTGATACATATTTACCATTCCATATCTCTTTACTATTTTCAGGCATGCCCTATCTTTGCAAACCAATGGATGTCTTTAAAAAGTCTGTTTTGTTTGACAACACTGTCCTCTCCTAATAATGCAGAAATATCAGTTATTTTAAGAACAAAGAAACGGATAAGAATTATAGGTCAAATGATTGACACAACTTATTACTTAATCTACAAAATCTCATACTACTAAATCTGGTGGGGATCAAATAAATACCTTTTAAAAATTCTTGGTTTTGGTTGTAAAATAATATATATAGTTCCAATTTCTGATGTATTTCCTTTTAACCTATTTTCTTCACACATGTGTTGTTAAATGTTTTTATAAGGTATGCAATTTTTTGGTCAGTACTACCAGTCTCATAGAAATTTTCTTTAGCTCAACCATTTGTATGATCAGTTAATTACACTGAAGTGCATCAAGTTTCATTAGTGTCTAATACTATTTAAGAGTTAAGAAATGGAAGGTATGGGTTCTATCTTCAAGGAACTTAAAATTTAGTTGGGGAGGCAACTATAAAAAAAGGAGATGATTGGTTCAGCTTATGAGACGAGTCACATAGTTTTCATTCCAGAAGTATGACTCTGAAGCTAAAACAATGTGTGACAATAATGAAAACTAACTTGTGGACATGACTATCAAATACTGTGAGTTCAAAAAAAGATCTTTGTGAGCTTCTAAAAGATTCCAGAGGGGGGAAAGAGGGTCTTGAAAGATCCTGCCTGTACAATGATCCTTACAAGAGATTCAGGTTTTAGTTTAAACTCAATTCTACCAAAAACTGACAGCATAACTTTGGGCATATTACTACGAGTGTCTTTACTTCTTCAAGAAGGTTGAATTCAGCTCTATGAGTCTATCTCCCACCAGAAACCTGGCCCTTTTCCATAACAAGCAATTCAGCTTCACAGTGGGTTCCACAAGGAAGCTGTAGCTTATTTTTTCCTGCCAATAAACACTGGAATAAACAATGGTGGAGAGGGAGTCAAATCAGGATCAGTGCTACGATCCCAAAGAGCAGATAATTTTTGCTATCATCATTGTCCCCTTTACCATGCTTCTAATTTGCGGTCCATTTTTATGTTCTCCATACAAGTGAGGCACTTTCTTCACATAACAGGCCTTCAGCAAATGCACAACTCTCATAAATTTAGAAAGCTACTAGGTAAGATAAATTTTATTTCTATACATCAATGTAATTATTTAGGATGAGAAGCTCACCATGCAACAGCAAAGACATGAAGTTATGAGGATCCTCACTCTTCCTTCTAAGTCTTTATTTCTGAAGCACTTAAAGAAAAATGGTATGAAGGGATATTTGTTGTATGAATAGGAACGTGGAGATCTAGAATGTTGAACATAAATCACTTGAAAACTGGGTGACTTGCAGAGCAGGCTTCACACGGGAAGATGTCAGATGCATGAGGTTTATGAAGCCCGGTCAGGGGTGGTCAAAGGAGATTCAGTTTATAGATATGAAAGAGCACAATCTTGGGTTTTTGTGTTTTTCATTTTTTTGTACTTTAGGCCAAGTGTGTGGGAACAGTGAGATAGCCAGTGTCACTGCAGCCAGCACACAGGAGCTGGGAGAATCTTAAATCTTATTTTAAGTCAGGAGTGGGGTGCTGGTAGCAGCGACTTTGTGACTTTTTAGCGTGATGTGATAAGAGAATCATTAAGGATATGACAAAAGGAGGGATAGGAATCAAGCTTAAGGAAGATGTGAGACTAAACAGGGACAGAAATAGAAAATATAGATGGTCAAAGTGGCTTTCCCACTACCAAAGACAACCAGATTTTTTTTAAGTCTCTAGATACTATGTTTTCATTTATAAATAATGGGATAGAGCCATATTAATATATACATTAGATTGCTCTAATTAAATCCTAGAGTCAAGCAGTTATAAAGTAGTAATAAATGTAAAATACTCTAGAGAATTTTTCTACAGAACACCCACTTAAACTGATACTACTTGGGAAATTATATATATATACACACAATATGCTTTTTTTAAAAATGTAAAACACCCATTAGAAAACAGTCTGCATAGTATAATAGCATTTAGTGTTTAGGTCTGTTTTCCAAATCCAGACAAAACTTACCATCTCATTTATTCAACGCACCCCCCCCCAAAAAAAAAAATTTTAAATTTTTGGCGCTAACCACAATTTGGAACACTGCCTCGGTTCCAACTAAGCCAAGTTTTATTTCCCACAAAAACTTCCGGTTGAAGATAGTTTCAGACTGCCACACCCAAAAAGTTCTTACCACTTGACAAAGGCTATTAACTGTCAGGGTTGACTCGTCAGTAAAGACTCTCTTATGAAAATAAAAAGCTTTTACGGTTAAATTTTATCAAATGCTTTCTAAAACATTAAGCAAATACTAGTAATTTTAAGAAATACTTTCTTCACTTTTTTGCACTGAAGTTAAAACCCCAACTGAACCTGTATTTCTGTTACAAAGTTCTGCCAAAGAACTGATACATCCTTTCATATACCTACTCAATTACTTTAAAAGGAAACTTTTTTGTCCCCACCCAAAAGGGTCAAGGTGTTGTATCTGAGTTTCTCTTAAGCAGCGAAACTAAACCTAAACTCTTCTTTGTCCAAACATCACTTAATAAAAATGCTCTAATTACAGACGCGGATTCTGAGCTGAGGAAGTTCCTAATTTAAGTTGGTTTTTCCTACTAAACGTAACCACACAGCTGCAACAGCAGCTGCTGCAAGGAGAAACAGTGGACTGTGTGTGTGTGTGTGTGTTGTTTTTGCGCAAACTCTTGTATCGGACAAGTTTATATTAGAAACTAAACATAGACGCGGACTCAGCGACGACGGGCTCGAGTTTCGCGCGCGCGGCTGCCGCCCAAGCTCCGGGCGCCAGCGAACTAAGCCATACGCCCAGAGCTCCAAGTTTGGGCAAAGGAGCGAAGTTGGCGTCTTGGGCCACTTCCGGCCGCGGCCTTCCACCCCGGAGCCAAACTCGAAAGCTCAGAACCAGCTGGAACACTTGCCCGAGGGCGTCCCGGTGCGGGGTGCCCGCCGCCCTCCCGGCCGCTCCGCGGAGATAGGCCCCGATGGTTTCGCGCGCACCACTCACCCTACGCAGCCAGGAGAATCCGTGCACTTCGCCGCCGCTTTCACCGCCCTTCCACCCCAGGAGTCGCCGAAACAGTAACACTTCCGGCATCCGCTTCGCAAGCCGGAAGGAAGCCCATCACCATTATCTGCAAAAATAGTGGGCCTAACCTAGTGGAAAGGCGAGAGGGAGGGAATTTGCCAGTATGGTCAGGGGCCGCAATACTGACTGAGTGAACTCGAAGGAAGTATAAGGCAGATGATATAAAACATACGGGGGTGCGTAATGGCGCGTAGATCCGATTGAGTTTCCGACTTTATTGTATCTGTTCTTGCAATGGAATTCTCTTTTCCCCCTTCCTGGTCGGCAGGTGGTTGAGTCTGCCTTTTGGGCGGGCCTCACCGCACATTCCAGAGCACCGCGGGGGAGGGGCCGGTGAGTTCCAGTCCTTGTAGGGATATCGCCGAGAGGGCTGCGGGGCTCACGTGACTCGGCCTTCGCTTCGCCCCGCCCGGGAGCGTCGGGCGTCTCTCCCGGGTGCTCGTGCGCCTGCGCATAAGACTGACCCGGGGCTCTGAGTCTGTTAAAGCGGTTCGCGCAGGCCCGGAGGGGACTTTGTGTGAACGACTTCATCTCTGCTTACCGTGTTATTTCATGAAAGACCCACACTTCCCACTTAGGAAACGTTGTGAAGTCTCAGGGGCCTCCGCCAAACGGCCACTTAACTTTGGGGCCCAGATGGATTCTCTAAGGTCGCTAGTGGCTGAAGGCGTTACTTCAGAAACGTTTGCTGTTTTTTTCCATCCGGATTAACCAGAAGAACCTGACTTGGATCCGACTAGGAAGAAAGACTGCCAGCCACAGGGTTCACTTGCCCCACCTCTCACTGTGATGATGGCTGGCGGCTATTGAAAACGGATTTTAAAAATCGGGGCCTATTTTTCTCTCCGTTTTCCTCGACCGGGCGAGCTTCTAACAATGCGTGTGGTTACAGGAAAGGAGAAAGCCTTCCCCGATTCTTTAACTTTCCATTCAGTCTGGTGGGGAAGAGGTCAGCACCCTGGTTTGGGATGGGACCGTTCATGCTAGTCTGACCTCATCCATGAAAGGAGTGAGTGGGCCTCGATGGTACTCAGGTCCTGCTCCCGCCACTAAGGCTCCGTGACTAGTTTGGCGCACGTGGTCAGAACAGTTCTGAAGGGTGGGGTTGTTTTGGGGTCCTCGCCTTAGAAGTCAGCTGCTCACTTGAATCACCCTCTGGAAAAGGAAGGTATTATTCTAAAAGCTGCAGAGCAATATACTCTAAATTTTAATAAGATACAGCTGCTTCCTTCAAGGAACTCAGGAGTGTTTCTTCTATTAACCGTTAATTTAGCAGTAAAATCCCTGGGGAAAAAATAGCTGCCCTAGTTGTAGGATAATTGAAACAAAGGTGCTTAGTTTCCTCAAAGTTCCCTGATAGTAACAATCGCCTGGGGTTACTAGTCAAAGTACAAGTTACTGGGTGCCCATCTCCAATCACAAATTCAGAATCTTCAGGAGCAGGTCCTGGGAATGCATGGGTTTAAGCGACTCTTAGGGGAAGGTGGTGGCACAAACTAGACAGCTCAAGGCCGGAGGCCGCGGCAGTGAGAGCTTGGACTGCAGTCCGCTCCTGGTCCAGCTTGGGCAGCAGTGAGCACCGTGCAGTGCACATCACCTCCACAGAGTGGTGGTCTACACCGCCGACAGCACTAGCCTTCCTCCAATGTACTGTCTTTCAGAAAGACGGTTTAGAGCACACTGATGAAATGGACCTTTTAGTTTTCCCTTTAGCTTGAAATGGAGTAGCAACACTTTTGTTTGCTTCTGTAGCAAGGCAGATAACTGCCTTGTTTGCCTGTCTTCTTTCCTTTAGCGCTATCAATCAGGGGTATTAACCTGTGCATTGCCAGGCACTGTGATAAGTACTCTTGCTGTGGTTTTAGGCTTTTTGAAAGAGACCACAGTTACTACCTCTGAGAAGAGGGAGTAGAAGAGGTGCAGAGGAATAGGGGGTGCCAGAGAACAAATGTGGAAAAGATAATTAGAGTACAACTTGTGAGGCCTGTAGAAGGAGCATAGGGGCCGAAATGAACTTCTCTGGGGACTCATGGAAGGTACTTCCAGAAAACTATTGAAAAGCTGATTCTGGAAGCCAGCAGGGAAGAAGAGGAGAGAGATTCCAGGTGGAGAGAACAGCATGCCTGATTGTCTGCAGGGGATCAGAGAGCCTTGCTAAATGAAGATGAATAGCAATTGTGTGGTCCAGATTCATTTGTTTCTTCCTTCCACAGATAATTCATTGAATGCTTGGCACAGGATTAGGTTCTGGGCGGGTATACAAAGGTTAGCAAGCTACTGTGGAAAAAAAAAATCTTAAAATGTTCTCCAAATTTCCATCTAACGTTGAGATATTAAATTTTAACGATTGGACTTGCCAGTAAAGGCTTCTTTCTGATATCTCTATCCATGTCTCTGTCCTCTGATGGGATAGAAAAGAGGACAGGGACCAGTATTTGTTCATGTATCTCTAACTCCTAATACAGTGCCTAATTATCAGTGGGTGTCCAGTAAGTATTCAGAGATCTTTGTCCTCAGGCAATAACCTCCTTTCTACCTTTTCACTAGAAGTTTGGAGACTTGGTTTCTGCTCCAAATCCCTTCTTTCCCCTGCTGGGAAGTCATTCAGCGGATCTGAGGTTCAGTTTTCTGATTAGGAAAATGGGGATAACATAGGTCTGCCTACCTTATAGGGTTTCCAGATTAGATAAACCCCTTTTTATGAAAGTTTTTTGTTAAGCATAGACTGGCTTTGAAACTTTTGAAACTTGCAGTAAGAAATTGATATCACTAAGCAATACTTGACTACCTATGATGCTTTCTAATATTTTCTATTCTATTCTTTTCAGGTCTATGCTATTTAATTTTTGAAATATGCTCCCCAAGACCCACAAAATAAGAGTTTATGATCCCTAGTTCTCAATCCAGAGATGATTTTGCCCCTGAGGGGACATTTGGCAATGTCTGGAGACATATTTGACTGTCACAACTAATTGGCTACTGCTACTATCTAGTGGGTACAGACCAGAGATGTTGCTAATCACCCTACAATGCACAGGACAGCTCCCCACAACAAAGCATTATTAAACCCAAATGTCAGTAGTGCCGAGATTGAGAAACCCCTGCATTAATAGGTTAGAGACTCTTAAGTGTATAGTAATGAATTATTTTGGGGTACTATAATTATGAAAAGGACTCTTTCTATTGTTCCTTCCTTGGTGTGACACTTTACCCTCCCCCTGCCCCCCCCATCAGATCTAAAGAGAAATAAAAGAAACTGACAATTAACATGTGACTATTATGTGCTAAGCATTTCTATTATTTAATTTCTACAACAATCCTGTTTGGTAGGTTTCAGAAACTCAAATTAGGAAACTTTAGTGAATTGCTCTGCTTGAACAAATAGCAGTGGAAGAACCAGGATATTAACCATGTCTATATCCTCTGATGGGATAGGAAAGAGAACAGGAACCAGAATTTGTTCATGTATCTCTAACTCCTACTACAGTGCCTAATTATCTGTGGGTGTCCAGTAAGTATTCAGTAACAGGCTACTTGTTCCAATGCACATAGCTAGTAAGTGACCAAACCCAAAGCCCATACTTTTACTATCCTATGGTAACTCTTTTGATTCAAGGAGGGAAACTCCTTACCCAAACAACAAAGGAAGCATTGCAGAATTGATCCTTGGTATTTACAACCTCAGTCAATGATTTTATATTGTTCATTTGCAATTTTTGTTGCATATAAATAACTTTTGAATGTTGAGAGAGATAGCTTAACATTCTGGTTTTGCCTACATGAATGGAATGCTAATTCTTTATACATGAAATGTAAGGTAACAATTAGCATTTATCTGGGGAAACAGTAGGAGGAGCTCCTTTCTTTTAAATGAAATAAAGGTGTTCAATGTGAACCTGTATAGGAATTAGTTTTAAAGCACCACAACTACAAATAGTGTATTAAAAGGTTATTAAAACTTTTACATAGATAAAGAATTGCTTGTTTTAAAATTTTAATCAAAATTAATATTAAATTCAGGAATGATAAACAAGGTAAAAGAAATTTATGTGGAATTAAATGAAGGATATTTGGGAATACTTATTATTTCCATACAGATAAATTTGAAAGAATTAGTTAAATGGATAAATGCTTACAAAAATTAAAATAGTAAATGAGATGTGAGAAGAAAGAGAATATGAGTAAAAATAAGAATTACCTAGAAAATAAGTTACCTGGCCCTGATAATCAATTGAAGAAATGCTGCTCCAACTGTTGGAAGACAAAAATTCCTAATATCATAAACTGTTCTGAAATATATAGGCCAACACAGTTGATACTAATAATAGTTTGATAATGAATGTATTAAAATATGACTTCCACAAGCTCCCACCACTACATCTACCCACCTGCCAGCATCTATCCTTGTTTGGCAATGTTGTCCTCTCCCTTCTCTCCTATTAACTTTTTTGCTCTTCTAGAAAGCTGGTTTCTCCATTTGCTCACTCGTGTCACTGCACAATTCTCCTGTCTGCTTCATCATCAAGTTCTTCCTCTCTGTTGGATTATTCCCATCAATAAGTATGCTATCATGTGTCCCATTTGCGGTGGGCAGAATGAAGGCCCCTCACAGATGGCCACATCCTAATCTCCAGAACCTATGGATATGTTAGGGTATATGGCAAAGGGGAATTAAAGTTGCAGGTGGAATTAAGTTTGCTAATGGGCCTACCTTAAAATCGGAAGAGTGTGCTGGATCATCCAGGTGGGCCCAGTGTAACCATAAGCATTCTTAAAAGTGGAAGAGGGAGGCAGAAGAGTCAGAGGGAGATTTGACTACAGAAGAATGGTAAGAGCAGTATTGGTGAATTTAAAGAGGGAGGAAGGCGGTACAGGCCAAACATAACCCTGTAGACCCTGGAAAAAAAAGCGAGGAAACGGATTCTCCCATAGAAACACAGCCCTGCCAATGTTTTTGTTTTTTGTTTTTTGTTTTTTTTTTCCTTAAGAATTTATTGGCTCACAATTTTGAAAGCTACAAGTAAAAAATCAAGGGGACCATGACACCCAGTGACCCCTCTGCTGTCAGTCGCGCTGCGCCCTCCACTCCAGACTTTGCTCCTGGTGGAAGGGGCAGGGGATAGAGAAAAAAAAACTTGACCTCATCCCCCAAACCCGGATTGGTGTCAGACAAGGCAGCACAGGGGAGATGACTGGGCTATCACACCTGGAGAAAACCTTCCTCTGAACTGAAAGATTGCTCCTCATATTGGAGATGAAGAAGCTGAGGATCAAAGAAGCTGAATGACTTTCCCAAGGACGCATGCTGAGAGCTATCAGTGGCATGCCCAAACTCAAAGCCACAGGAAGAGTAAATTTCAAGCAGGCAAGGCAGGGCCCTCTTGTGCCCAGGACTTGCCAATGAGCTGAGAGGTTCCTTTGGCCCCAACCTAGCCAGGCACCATGGAGAAAATCAGCTCCTTCTTTAGCTCCGTGTGGGACATAATCTCTGCCAAACACCAAGAGGGCATCTTGGGCTGCCGATATTGGTGGTCATCACACTCATCTTCATTTGTTGCCGTTGCTGCTGGAGCCAGCCAGGCAAGAGCAGTCAACAGCCAGAGCAGAACAAGAGGAGGAAGAAGGATGAAGAAGACCTCTGAATCTCTGCTCAGCCCAAGCTTCTCCAGATGGAGTAGAGGCCATCACTGCCTCTCTAGAAGCTGAAGTGCCCACCCTCTGGGGCTAAGCCTCCTTCCCAACACACACAGGGTCTGGAGCAGGAACCCTGAAGTGACACTCTTGTGTCCCAAGGGTAACTACTAAACTGAGGCTCAAGCTTCAGATTGAGCATCCCAATGGAGAACACTCCCAAAGGAACATGTGGACAATTCTTGGCTACTGTTCTGGCAGCTCTGTGTCCAATGCAATGCTCTTTACTACAGACCCAAGTATGTACCTGCAAATGTCTTAGCTCAGTAAGACTCAGTTCAGATTTCAGACCTCCAGAACTGTAAAATAATTAAATTTTGTTGTTTTAAGCCTCTGAACGTCTGGTAATTTATTACAGCAGCAATAGGAAATTAATAAACCATATTACAAACAAACAACAACAAAAATCCCTCTTCTTGTATGTACTTTTCTTCTCCAGCTATTTTTCTATTTCTTTGTTCCTCTTTATAAAACTCCTTAAAAGAGTTACCTACATACACAACTAGTTCCAATTCCTCTTTTAAATCCAATGTAATAAGGCTTTCCCCGCCCCCCAACCACTCCACTGTACATGTGCTTCTCAAGGCCACTAATAACCGTTATGTATCATGACCAGTTCTCAGTCCTCAGACAACATTCAACAGGGTGATCACTCCCTCACCTTTGAAACACTTTCTTCACAGGCTTCGATACCACCATCTCTTGTTTTTTCTTTCCTTATGGCTACTCTTTAGTCACCTTTATCAGTTTCTCCTAATTTTCCCAATCTCTGTGAAGTCAGGGGAAGAGAGGGGTATGATGAATTCCTCTGGTTCTTGGCTATGTTACATAAAAGAATTTAAGAACAGGCTGGTTTAGTTAGGCCAGTAAAAAGAATTTATTGAGAACTGGGAGAAAAGAACAGGATTATCCACTGAGATATTGATGTGGACTCCTCTAGGCAGTGGGGTTATCTTTATTAAGCTATTACTCCTCCCTTCCATAATGTTGGGGGAGGGGCCCCAGCTATTTGCTGTTCTGATTGATTACAGTACCCATTAGTTCCACAGAGGGCCAATGGTGAGGCCCCTTGAGGTTATCAACCCCTTGAGGTTATCGACCCCGAACAAGATCTCGTTCCAATTTAATTCCAAATTGGGTTCTCATGGGGTTCTTCAGGCAGCCTTCTTGGTGGCGGTCTTTCCCTCAGAAGGTTTCCAGGGAGGGGGTGATCCATGGCCACATGTTTTGCAACCATATTTTTCTGCTAGGTCTTAGACTCGTCTTCCCTTTTCCTAAACTAACCTGCCTCACCTGGAGTACCCCTGGATTCAGTGGTTGGATCTCTCCTCTTTTCTGTCTACATTCCTTCCCTTGCTTATTTCGTCCACTCTCATGGCTTTCAGTTGCTGATTAGGCCCGAATGTGTATTTCTAGCCAGGTACCCCAGGCTCATTTATCAATACTCGCTTGGCATCTCCACAAGGAAATCAAATAGGCATCACCTGCTGTCTTACCCATCTAAGTTAATGGCAATTCCATTTCAGTTGCTGAGGTCAGAAATCATCTTTTTATTTTTTTAAATTATTTATTTATGTATGTATGTTTGTCCCCCCCCCCCCCCCCCGCTGCTTGTGCTTGCTGTGTCCATTTGCTATGTGTTTTTCTGTGTCGCTTTGTCTCCCTTTGTTACATCATCTTGCTGAGCCAGCTCACTGCGCCCCGCCGGCCATCAGCTTGCCCTCACCAGGAGGCCCCAGAGAATCGAACCCGGGGCCTCCCATATGGTAAACGGGAGCCCAACCACTTGAGCCATATCTGCTTCCTGAGAAATCTGACTCATCTTTGCCACCTCTTTTTCTTTTATGTTCCTCATCTAGCCTTTCAGTCAATCCTGGTGGAATTTTTTTTTTTTTTTTTTTTTTTTTGTCAATTTAGTTCATGAAAGTAACTAAAAAAGAACATTTTTCTACTTAGTCGTGAAAGTTCTTCCAGGGCCTAGAACAGTACTTAGCACCATCCTATTTGGTCAAATCCTTCAAAATTCTGAATTTGACTACTACTCACCACCTTTACTGCTACTATCCTAATCCAAGATATCCTCATCTCAAGCCTGAGTTTTTACACTAGCCTTATAGCTGGTCTCCCTCTTTCCAGGTCCTCCTGGTCTATTCCCCAACAGCAGACAGAGTGATCCTTTTAAAATACAAACCAGATTATGTTCTTGTTCTGCTCAACACCCTCCAAGGTGTTGGCCATTACAATGGCCTACAAGGTTCTGAGAGATCAGGCCCTGGGAACTTCTATGACCTCATCTCCTACTTCCTGCTCTCCCTGATCTATTTAGCTTCTTTATGTTTCTCTTGAAGAGGTCAGATAATTTTCCACCTCAAGTTCTTTGCATTTGATGTTCCTTCTGATTCTGATGCTTTTTCTTCTGACATTTTCATTGCTCCCTCCCTCACTCAGCTTCCTCAAGTCTTTGCTATTCTGTTTAAAATTTTATCATCTATCTTCCACTCTCAGCATTCCCTTTCCTTGCTTTATTTTTTCTGCTACACTTTTACCTTCTAACATACTATGCACTTTCATTTTTTCATTTTGTTTACTGCCCACCTCCTCACTAAATTCCATGAAGATAGGGTTTTGGGATCTGTTTTGATTACTGAAGTATCCCAAGGTCTAGAATAATAATTAGCATATTATAGACAGTCAATAAAAATACATAATGAATGAATGAATAGCTGAAAGGTAGAGTGTGGGGGGAAATGATAGCAATATGAGGTCAAAGGGGTAAGCAAGAGAAATATCCTGAATGACCTCTGTCATGTTTACAAAAGTCAATGGGATACAACTGATCTGTCTAAAGTGTGGGATTAATATGATCAGAATTGAATTCTTTAAAAGTTGCTCTGGTAATAATATGGAGGATTAGCAGAGGGGAAGCCTAGGAGAAAAAGAAATCATGATTTCTGGAATCTTATTTCTAAAATAAGAAACATAGGAGAAATAGTTTGGGGTATGGCGATGGTAGGAAATGACAATTACGATTTTGGACATTTTGAGGTAGTCTATTAGAAGACAGTATTGAGGCCTTCACCAAAACATAACACAAAGAGATCAAAGGATAAAAAAATAGGGAAGCGGCTGTGGCTCAATCAGTAGGGCTCCCGTTTACCATATGGGAGGCCCCGGGTTCGGTTCCCGGGGCCTCCTGGTGAAGGCAAGCCCGCCCACACGGCGTGGTTAGCTGACCCAGCGAGCACAAGCAGCAAGGGGGGGATAAATGAATAAATAAATAAAATCTTAAAAAAAAAAAAAATAGATTACTCAATGTATATTTAATTTGGAATCTAAAATAAGATAAAAATGGGAATGATTTTTAAAAATGTAAAGAATGACTGTTTTCCTGAATTGGAAATGTCATAAATTTTAATTCAGATTGAAAGTGCACTCTGAATATCAAGCAGGAAATAAATATCAATCTATATCAAGTCATATTACAATGAAACTTCAGAACATCTAGTTCAAAGGAAAACAGTAAAAGCTGCCAGAGAGAAAAGTCAGATTGCCTACAATGGAACAATAATTAGACAGGCAGTACGCTTTCCTCTAGCAAATGATACATGCTGAAGGTGGTGTAGTAATGTTTTCAAATTGCTACGGGAAGCACCCCCCCCCCAATGTGGGTATGGGCTCCATGCACAACACACTGGCGACTCTGCAAAGAATTGTTGATGCTGTTCTCTCTAGAATTTCTGGGTCTAAAAATTGATCTCACCTCTTATAATTCCTGAGTGGATAATTAACTAGGTGTCACAAAACTGATTTCACAATCTTGTAGCATGTCCTGAGTAGATGTTCTCGCAACTAGTGCTCTCAGCCTTTGGGATATCTGACAAAATTTGAGATAACAAGAATGTCACATTTAATATCCTATTACCCATTTTGGATTGTTCTCTAGTTTTTCATGTATGTTTGACTTGTTTACCAACTAGCCTGTAAACATATCCTATGTTACTTTTATATTAGCTAAGTAGATGTTTTTCCATGTATACTTTCCCCAATAATATAACAATGAATTATTATTAATTGAGTACTTACTCTAAGCTAGGCACTTGGCTAAATGCTTTATTAACATTACCTCTCAGCCATTACCCAGCAAGTAGTTACCTCCATTTTACAGGTAAGTAACCAGAAGTTTAGAAAATAAGTAACCTGACCAAGGTAGGTAAGAAAAGGCAGGAATCTGATGCAGGTAGATATGACTTCAAAGCCCAATCTTTCAGTCTCTATGCTATATTAATTGGTGAAGATGCTAGTTACTGATAAAGAATAGCTGTGTTAATATTTTGGAGTGGGAATATTTATCCAAAATGTTGACTTATTTCTCTGTTCTTCCTAGGAAAGGAAACTCTATGGTCTCTTGCAGATTTCCCAGCAAGACTTAATTCCACTGAAATTGGTGCCTTGGGAAAAAAATGTCTGCTTTGCCAACCACAGGTAAGTATATTATAACTTTTGATTCTGAGTTTTCTGAGTCTTTTTTTTTTTTTTCAAGAAAATAATGGTAGGTGAAAGTAACTGTCATGGGAAGGTTCCATTTCATAACACTTTTCAACATTTAGCAGATACTTTGTTTTGCATTGCCCCATGGCTTGCATTGAAGCCCAGGTCTGGCCGTGCTACCCAGCCGTCCCTGAAAGGCTAACGGAGCTTGAGGTTCTATCTGAAGGGGCCTCACCAATATCAGTATTCTTCCGTGTGCTCCAAATTCACTGCTTGCTTCAAGAAGAAGAGAGAACACTGATATGAAGGTGAAGGTGTTTCCCAAGATTGTCTTATTCCTGTCTGCATTCCTAGCACCTGATACAGTGTCAGGCACCCCATGTGTGCTCATTACAACCTCAGTTAAAACAGTAAGCTTGATTTAAGATCTTTGGGGCAAAGGCAGTAGGAGAAAACAAGGGAGATTTAGGAAGTGGTTAAATGATGAAAGTAGTCCTATGCTGAAACACAGCTAGGTGGATGTTATCAAACTTGCGTATGGCTTGCTACGTCCAGAATGAAATTTTTCTTGGTATATATAGGTAGTTGAGGGGCTTAATTAACCATAGACAAGTTAAAGTTTGCATATATAGACCCAATAAAAATGATTGTCCAAGGCAGTGGAGAACAATGAATAAAATCTTTAATATTATTAACTCAGTCAATTCTTCCTATTTTATACTGTTTTCATATAAAATGCCTCAGATGTTAATTAAAATAATGAATATAATAGGTGAAATTTACATTTTATAAGTCAGCAAGAAAAACAGTGTATGCATGTATATGTGTGTGTACTAACCTTAGGGTTCTTGCCTTATATGACTTTGAAACATTACAAAGGAACAAAAATCCAAACCTCCAAACCATAGGTTATGAGATGTAAAAACGGGAAAATTAGCCAAGGAATGAAAAATATTAATAAAACTTGATTTAAAACTATAACGACCAATATATGACTTTCCAAGTGCAATAAACAATGATGAAAGAAATAATTCTTTATGAAATGCATCTGGAAAATAAAATATTAAAATGGAGAAAAATAAACTTAATCTATCTCTCATAGCATATACCATAAAAAATTGTAGGTGTGTTATAGTCAAGAATAAGTATAAAAATAATAAATTAAACAAATAGAATTATATAAATAGTTGGGAAGAAGAATATAAAAATTTAAACTGGCTTTAATTGAGGTATAATTGTTATACAATAAACTATACATATTTCAATGTATAATGTGATAAGTTTTGACATATGGGTACACTTGTGAAACCACCATCACAATCAAGATAACGAACATATCCATCACCCCCAAAGTTTCCTCATGCCCCTTGGTAATCCCTCCCTCCCATTTCCTCCCACTTCTTACCCTCAGGCAACCGCTGATCTGCTTTCTGTCACTAGAGTTGGCAAAAATATAATTTTTGACTGTTGAAAATGTTACTGATTAGAAGATTGGCTCTTTTTTTTTCATTTTTAAACTTTTTATTTTGAAATACTTTCAAAAGTATTATAAAAATGGGAGCAGATGTGGCTCAAACAGTTGAGTGCCTGACTCCCACATGGTTGGTCAACAAACAGTGAGCAGACATCAAGCAAAATGACAATGAGCAGACAACAAGCAGACAATGAGCAAAAACAAATGTGCAGGGAGCGGATGTGGCTCAAGCAGTTGAGTGCCTGCCTCCCACATGGGAGGTCCTGGGTTCAGTTCCCAGTGCCTCCTAAAGAAAAAACAACCAGACAATGAGCAAAAACAATGAGCGCAAACAACGAGCAAACAGATGAAGGAGCCATCTGAGGCAGGGGGGAGTATTATAAAAACAATACAAACCCCATACAGGCAACTCCAAATACTGCTATTTCTTCAGATACCCAGATCCTTCCATTTTTTAAAAAAGATTTATTTTATTTACTTTATTTTTCTTTATTTATCCCCCACCCTTCCCCCATATGGTTTCCTCCTCTGTCTGCTCATTGTTTACTCATCTTCTCCAGGAGGCACTGAGAATGAATTTGGGACCTTCCGTATGAGAGGGGAGTGCCCAATGGCCTGAGCCACATCTGCTCCCTGTGGGCTGTGGCATCTGCTAGTTTGTGGCCTCTGCTTGTGGTGGGGGCAGAGTCTAGCTCATTGTGGCAGGAGGCGGCATCTAGCTGTTTGTGGTGGGAGGCACAATTTTAAATATTTTGCCACATATGCTATATCTGTCTATCTTTTCTATCTGCCTATCTTTTCCATCTGTCTCCATCTTCTCCATCTATCTTCTCCATCATTTGTCTATCCATCTTTCCCATCATCCATCTTTTCCATCTATCCATCTATCTATCCATGTTCTCAATACTTTAGTGTAGATTGTAAACATCACATTCCTTGAACATAATACTGCCAGGTACTTTTCCTAAGAACAAAGATATTCACTTATGTGAATATCAAGTTCAAGAAATCTAACATTTCTCTAAAGCTTATAGTCTGTATTCCAATTTTTTCATATGTCCCAAAATGTCCTAAGGTTCCATTTTTATAAAAGTCAAAATGTAATGGAAAAAAGCAAGGAAAGAATTGAAATGGAAACTTTTTGTGATAAATATGACAGATAAAACTTAATATCCAGAATATAAAAAGTTTAATGAGAGTATTTTTCTTTGGTGTATTTCAGAGCAAGGTCAAGTTAGCTCAAGAAAAGGATACATACTTTAGAGATACATATCAACTGGATAGAAACTGAAGAGTTGCTGAAAATAGAGGTCACTCCAGGGACTGGTTCTTTTCTGTCATGGGCCAAATGGTTGTTCTCTGATTGAACCTCTGCTTCTTCAAGCATATCTGCTTTGTTTCTCTCTCCTCACTGCCTCTCTCTGTTTACCCCTTAGTCTCTGGACCCTCATAATGTCAGCTTGCCATGGCTCTTCTGACTCCAAATCTACTTTTGGCAGCTCTTGGTTCAGGCTTTTGACTTTTGTTCCTTCTATTAAATGTATCAATACTCAGTATTTCCAAATTTAAATTCTCAATGGAGGGCTGTGATTGGATTGGTTCACTTTTTTGATCCAGGCCTTACACTATAGGTCACTGGCCAGAATATAAATTAGTTACCTTTGGATCTGAAACAATCCATTACCTGTGGTCAGAGAGCAGGCATTACATGATACAAAATGTCAGCTGGAGCTGTGAGCAGGACAGCTTTTCTCAGAAAGGGGTGGGAGCAGAGTAGTCATTGAATGCTTACTTGC
The DNA here is from genome assembly GCA_026826555.1 of Tolypeutes matacus. NCBI lineage: Eukaryota > Metazoa > Chordata > Mammalia > Cingulata > Chlamyphoridae > Tolypeutes > Tolypeutes matacus. The sequence continues at coordinate 8,824,818 of JAKSZT010053813.1, forward strand.
CTGCTTACTTGCCTGGATAAAGAGAATGAAGCTTTAGAACAGATGGAACTGTGTTCAAATCCCAGCTCCATTATTTACCAGCTAAGTGACGTAGGATAAGTTGCTTGACGTCTAAAGCTTAGTCTTCTCTTTTATAGCTTGGGAATAATAACTGCCTTGTAGGGTTTTTAAATTAAAACACATAAAGCATTAGTATAGTATCTAGTGCACAGTAGGTCTCAATGGTAGCTAATTTATTATTATACTAAATGATTAATAACAATCTCAAGAAAAATTAACTCCATGGACAAGGGTTAAAAAATAGCTCACACAAGAAGAAAACCTAATAGTGAACACTTAAGGAAATGTTCAGGCTTGCAAAGAATTTTAAAAATAGCTATGAGATACATCTGTAAACTTGTGAAGATAAATTAAAATTATACATTTCAATATTGGTGGAGAACTGAGGAAAGACTACATTACGTTAATGTTTGGTCGGTGGTAGCCTAATTATTCCAAATAGCAATTACATAAAATATACCCTTGAATTCATAGTCCCATTCTTGGAAAATACTTCCTAAGGTAGTAAATTAAAAAGAAAAACTCCTATTTGTATAAAATATTACATCTCTGTCTTTAATTTGGAGGCTCTCATCAGTTTAGAAAGAGGCCTGAGAGGTTATTTATCCTCTAGCTGCACATTAGAATCATTTAGGGGCTTTTAAAAACACTCTTCCCACTCCCAGAGATTCTGATTTAATTGTCCTGGAATATGACCTGAGCCTAAGTATGTTTTAAAAAGCTCCTCAGGTAATTCTAATGTGTAGCCAAGAATGAGAACCACTCTTCCAGTCCTACTCCATTAGGGGAACTATGAAAAACAGAGCCAGATGATATTAAAAGGCCTCTCAAGGGATCACATATAGAGGTGGTAAAAGAGCTGGGTTGAAAATGAAGACACTCCTAATTCCTACTCCTAATTTCTAGTCTTGGCGAATAGCTGGAAATATCCACGTGCTCAACATTAAAGACTAGTTAACAAGTTATGGTGGAACACTGCGTTCATTAATTGCTATTGAAAGGATCTCTATGGAGTAGGTTGGAGGTATAGCATGTAGTGTGTACACATTGCTGCGAACCAGTAGGACATGATTTGTCTACTCCTGCCCCTCATAGAGAGATTCCCACCTGGAACTGTTGAGGTACCCCATGATCAGGGGCATAGTTCTCCCTTCAAGCTTTTCTCCTCCTCACTTGGTAGCCAAGTATCTCATCTCTGTTGTAGAGGGTGGGTCATCAGTGTCCAAGGTTGCAGTCCAGATGGGGTGTTCATTCTGAATCGGCAAGAGTTCATTTTTTTTATAAAGATTTATTTTATTTATTTATTTCTCCCGTACCCTCATTGTTTGTGCTCGTTGTCTGCTCTCTGTGTCTCTTCATTGTGTGCTCGCTGTGTCTGCTTGTCTTCTTTTTAGGAGGCACTGGGAACTGAATCAGGGATCTCCCATGTGGGAGGGAGACACCCAATCACTTGAGCTGCCTCCGTACCCTGCTTGTTGTGTCTCTCATTGTGTTTCCTCATTGTGTCTCCTTGTTATGTCATCTCGTTGTGTCAGCTCGCTGCACCAGCCTGTTACATCAGCTCTCTGTCTTTCTCGTCTTCTTTAGATGCACCGGGAACCAAACCCAGGACCTCCCATGTGGTAGGCAGGCACCCTACTGCTTGAGCCACATCCGCTTCCCTCAAGAGTCCATTTTTGAGAATAAGTAGTTCTCTTTCTCCCTACTCCATTGTTGTTTTCACCAAAGATTCTTTTCCTTCCAGGTTGAGAGTCACCCCATCCCTTCTGTGATGGTTAATTTTATATATCAATTTGTCTAGGTTATAGTATCCAATTGTTTGTTTGACCACTGGTCAAGTGCTACTGTGGGGGTATTTTGTAGATGGGATTAGCATCTATAAGCAATTGCCTTTTAGTAAAGGAGATTACTCTCAGCAATGTGGGTGGATCTCAAATAATCAAACGGAGGTCTTAAAAGGGAGAACTGAAGGTTTCAAGAATCAAAAGGAATTTGTAAGCAAATACACATATATGCATATATATTTATATATCATTTTGCAAATGTTTGTGTGTATTGTGAGAATTTTGATTTTTACCCATTAAAAAAAAAAAAAAAAGCCTACCCTGGGACCCCAGCACATGCTTCTCCCTTGAGCATGCCCGCATCCATGTCTCATGTGTGTACTTTCCCTTTCTCTCATTTTTCAATAAAGTCTTTACTTGCTTGCCTACCCTAAAAAAAAAAAAAAAAAAGGAATTCTGCCTTGAGATTACACCATCCACTCCTCCCTGATCTCCCCTAGAGACTTGGACTAAGACTTCAACATTATTCCTCCCAGGATTTCCAACTTCTGCTCTGCGATAGGAAATTCAGATTTCACAGTCCCCACATCACGTGAGCCAATAATACCTTATAACAAATCTCTTAACACATACACACACATACCCTCCCGCACACACATCCTGTTGATTCTGTTTTTCTGGAGAACCTGATAGATGTACCATCTGTCAGTCTTTCCTCTCCTATTCAAGGCTACCCTGCCTTACTGCTCTTCTTTCTTTAGGTCAAGTCTTACCTAGTGAGTAGGATAGGAAAAGCTAGCTCTGTAAGCATGCATCAGAAACTCCTAACTCTAAAGGGTTGTTTTGTTTTTTTGTATCTTTATTTCTGCTTCATTGTGGACGAGGGGTGAAAAGAGGGCTCTGAGGTTATGAGGGGATGAGAGGAAGGAAGGAAATACACAGAAGATAAGCAAATTAATACTCAAATGTAAAAGTGGTATCTACATTATTAAAAGAATTGAGGAAGTTATAGAATTTTATCACAAGTGGTTTATTTTAATTTATGAGGCAGTATTGCATGCTGGTTGAGTAAACTATCGGTTTTCTCCATTTGAATACTAGCTCTATCACTTTTAGCTGTGTATCCTAGAGCATTTTCCTGAACTTCTCTGTACCTCAGTTTTCTCATCAGTGAAAAGGACATAATAATAGTATTTACCTTATAGGTTGTTGTGAGGAATAAAGAACTACCTGGCACATATTAAGTACTATGTAAGTGTTGGATATCAATACTTTTTCTCAGTGTTTGGATGCTTCTGTTTATCTGTCACACTAAATTTGGTTAACCACATAAGGAAAAATAGATTAAAAGCTCAAGTTATCATTACTCATAATAGCCAAAAACTAGACCTGAAGTAAACATCCATCAATTGATGAATGAGTAAATAAAATGTGGTGTATCTTTCAAGGAATTACTTCTCAGCAATAAAAAGAAACAAGCTACTGATACACACAACAACATAAATGAATTTCAAAAAACATCTTGCTAAGCGAAAGGAGCCAGACACAAAAGATTGTATGATTCCATTTATATGAAATTTCTAGACAAGGCAAAACAAAGAGACAGAAAGCAGGTTGGTAGTTGCTTGGGCTGTGGATTAACTACAAACAAGCATGAGGGAGCTTTTTGGGGTGGTGGAAATGTTTTAAAACTAGTTTTGGTGATAGTTATTCAACTGTATAAATTTACTAAAACTCATACATTTTACACTTAAAATGGATTAATTTTATTCTATGTAAATTATACTTCTGTAAAATGGTTAAAAAGAAATTCAAAATAAATTGAAGCTAGAGACTCATATCTGCTGATCTTTAGTCTGTTTGGTTCTCAGTTAGAATAAGAAAGAAAAAAAAAGTTTGTGTTTGTAAAAACAATGCTTGTTCATTGTTAGGAGATAATTTTCTGAGAGTCTCTAGTGTTTCTCCACATCTTGCAAGTAAAGCACTGGCTGTCCTTTGTTTCAGGCTATCTTTTCAGAGACATTCATCTAGTGAACTGTCTTTGAATATCAGAATACTATCTCCTCCAGAGCAAAGGACATTCATGCCTAATGCTAATTATAAAAGATTCAGGTTCTCTAAGCACAGGGTGCCTTTTCTGTTATGTAATCTATTGTATATGCAGGTGTCACTTAGCCCTTTTTATGTTGCCCTGCAAAACTGGAGGTTGGTGAACCAGGGAAGAATATTCTGATACTCTGGCTACTGCTATAAGTATTAAAGTCCTTTGACTCTGACCCAGGAGTCTTGTATCTTCTGCCTGCATCCATGAAACTGTAGCAGGCCACCTTGTTAGCATGCAAGTAGGGTAAAATCTCTGCCTCTTCACAATTCTTGAAGAATTGTGATTGATTATTTTGATTATTGATTATTTGATTATTTCTTGATTATTTTTTTAAATCAAGCAATAAAGTAAAATAGAGACAAGAAAGGAAAAATAAAAGAAAGAAAAATATTCCACTATTTAGACGTTATCATCATCAACATTGGGTGAGCATCATTCCAGTCACCTATTTATGAGGAGGCAGATAGAAAAATAGATAGATAGTAATAATGTTAAAAAATGGGATTTGGGGCCTGCTCTCCAATACTCACCTAAGACTTCCTTGGCTGGACTATAGGTGTAGGTGGGCTTGTGGGCTTCTGGGCTTAGAGACTTTGCCCACTTCCAGAATCCATCTACTACCAGAAAGTTCACACATCTGTTAAGAAGTAACTTGCAGCAGTTTCAAGGTACCTCCTTCTCCCATCTCCTCAGTTGATCAGTTGGTCCTTGGCCACACGAGCTCTTATTTGTTCTCATCTCTCAGCAGTCCTTAAGTCCTGAAGAGTCTTCCTACACCATATTTTCCCATTTTCTTCATTCAGCACTGTGATGGTATGGAGCTGTATATACCCCAGAAAAACATGTTCTTAAAAACTTAATCCATTCCTGTGGGTGGGAACTCATTGTAAGCAGGACCTTTTGATGAGGTTACTTCAGTTAAGGTGTAGCCCAACCCAATCAGTATGGGTCTTAATCCTATTACTTGAGTCCTTTATTAGTAGAATGAAATTAAGACACACACAGAGAAAGCCACAGAGGCAGCAGCCAGAAGCTGAAATCAACAGAACCTGGAAGGGAAGAGAGAGGCCAGGAGAGGCCACCATGTGCATTGCCATGTGACAGAAAAGCTAAGGACTAAAGATCTCTGGCAGCCAGCCCTAGAATGCCACAATCTTTGGGGACAAAGTGTCGCCTTGATGACACTTTGATTTTAGACTTCTCCTAGCCTCAGTACCATGAGTTAATAAATTTCCATTGTTTAAGCCAACCATTGTATGGTATTTGCTTGCAAGGCAAAGGAAACAACAAAAACAAACACATATTTATTAAATGCATGTAATGTGTCAGGAGCTATGCTAGGTACTAGGAGTACTTAGACAAAGGATTCAACCCCTGCACTCAAGTAACGGACAGTACATAAGGAGAAAGGAGGCCAATGGAAAGTAGATACATAATTTGAATACAGTTGATAAATTTTCTAATCTAGAGAATTAGAAAAGTCTTCTAGAAGGAGATGATGACATGGAGGCTTAAAAGAATGGGAGTTAAGGAAGTGAAGGAATGTGCAGTGCTGGGCAGGGGCAAGGGCAGATCAGACTGGAAAGGAATAACATGAGAAGGAATGGAGACATTAGAGAATTGGCGTTGGAGGAAATAAAAGGAGTTTCTTGTGGTTTTAACTCAGGAAGCAAGAAGGGCTGTGGAGAGGAGTTGAGCTGGAAATTCACGCAGGGTCAGGTAAAGTTCGCCTTACACCATGCCAAGGAGGTCAACTAGTAAAGAACAGGCAATGAGGTGTCATTAAGGTTTTAAGTAGGAGAGGACAAGAGCTCTTCTTGAACATGTTCTCTCTCATTCCATAGCTACAGACCTTATTCTGCTCCTCACTACTGGTACCTGTTTGCTGTGGTAAAACTTGATCTTCCTCTAGGTTTTCTCAGACATAGCATACTCTTAGTGCTAATGAATAAATGAATCACTATTTTTGATAGGTCTTTGGCAAGTCACATATATCATATCTATTAGGGTCAAATGAAAGCTTTTTAAATTTTACCATGTTTCTGGAAATTCAAATGCATCATTTACTGACAAGCATTAGTGAACAATGAAAGGAAAGTACTTTGGTCCAAATCAAACAAAGATTCTAGCAGGCCACAGGAAGGTAAAGAAACTGAGCAACCTTGACTGCCTGCTGGTTATTTGTTCTTTGTTCTTTGGTCATGATATAATATGCAGATTACACTTCATTAACCAGAGTAGGGGGCAAGAGGGGGCATGGTGAGAAGAGAGTATGGCTCAAGGTTAAACATAACCACAGTCAACTTCCAATTATCCTGGGGTATGTTAAAGATGGTTAAGGTTCAGCTGGGTCTCAGGCATGCTTGACATTTGGGATTCTACTCATTCATGCTGACTTCTGCCCTCCTTCATCTGCAGAAGGCATAGTCTAGAAAGAGGGGTGATAAGTCTTGGTTCTGGGGTTTGGGGGAGGCCAAGGTCACCCTTCCCCCACCTTGGCATCAGTGAGCACTTCAACAGGAGCTGCTTCCTATCCTCCTCTCTGCCTGCTTGAAGGGAAGGCCAGTCAGTGTTTTATCAGCCTCTACCCAATTACCCAACAATCTTAGGGCCTGGTACACCTTACCATTTAAGGGCTTCACTCCCTTTTCTTGTGAACAGGGCAAGGAGTGGGTTGTTGTATTGGCTAGGGAATTGAAAAGAGGAAAGAGATAGGACACCTAGTAAAGAACAGAAGGTCATTCCATGTCTGTAGCCATGAGAGCAGCATTCCACAGAAAACCAAGGCAGCCGGGGAATTATGCTTGTGCTTTCCTGTGGCCCAGCATCTAGTCTGGGGGACAGGACGGCAGGCAGGGATCTGAGCAGAGGATGGGACCCTATTCCACCGGCTTTTCTGCCACTGTTGCACCCTCGCCAGCTTGTCCTTTCTAGTACCAGGCTGTTGGCCCCAGCAATTCTTCCCCCATCCCCAGCCTGGAAGGGAGCTCACACAGGGCTCTCGCAGCCTGCAGGTCCTGATGCAGCACACTGACTGCATTAGCTTAATTCTGCCATTGCCCAGATACGCACAGTTAGAAGTAGATCTAGTTCATTTAATAACTAGATGAAATTTGGCTCCTGATAAGAGTCTTAGGCCCCATTTTTAGCCCTTTCCTACCATCATTTCCTTTTCCTTCCTCCACCTTCCTCTAGACATAACAAACCTCAGACTCCGACCTGTCACACATAGATTTAAAGAATTGATGTGGGAGGTGGGGAACATAGGAATCCCTGTAATTTTTGCATAACATTTATGTAATCTAAGCATCTTTTAAAATGAAATAAAAAAATGCCATTATGAGAGGTATTGCATATATGACTGCTTTTACAAAATATAAATACAAATAAACTAGAGAGTTAGAAACAGAATTGCAGAGGAAGCATAGAGATGTTGAGAAGTGGTGAGTTTTTCTTTGTTTGTTATTTGTTTATTATTATTACAGGAATAATGAAAATGCTCTACAAGTGATTGAAGTTTTGAAGGCACAACTGTATGATTGCACACTTTGGGTTGATTTATGTTTTATTAATATGTATCAATAAAATTGATTTGTTAAAAAAAAAGAATTGACAACATGTTGAAATGTAATGTTATTCTGGATTATTTTCAGTATAATAAGGATCAAAGTCATAACACTCTTAGAAGGGGGCATTTCAGGCCTGAGCTAGCAGGTACAAGCAGACTTTATTTTATTTTATTCTCTCCAATACTGCTCTACATGGGATGTTACTAATCAGTTTATGAGCAAAGCAAGAATAGAACAGACATTTTTTGAATTACCAGTACAGGATATTAGAGCTGGAAAGCACCTTGGAGAACATCTAGTTCAAACCCTTTAATTTATAGATGAGAAAATGCAGCTTCAGAGAGGCAAAATGATTTTTTTCAGTCATTCAATGAACAACAGGACCAGATGCCAAATGCCCAATGTAATTTTTAAATTAAACAACTCTGAGATAGGAAACATACAACAAATTTACAACTTTTCCTTATTTAAGCTTTTCCCTCTATTGAAATCATCTGTGTTAGAAAAATATTGCTCAGAATTTGGAAATAAATCTAATAACTTTAGATTTGCTCCTTTAAGTTACATCTTTTAAAGGAGAGGGACTCTTTTTGGTTTTGCTTTGCACAGACATAACAATAAATCACATCTTTCTTTGGGGTTGTATTCATTGTTTCATTATTTCACTTACCACATTGTAATGTAATTATATTAAATATTTTTGTCCCTCTCTCCCAACTACATGTTAGATACATTGAAGACATGAGTTAGTCATGTCTGTATACTAGAACATAGCACAGTGCCTGGCACATTAATAGGTGTTCAATAAAGCCTTTATGTACTTAGCTGAATAAAGGCAGCTCTTCCTTTTTCTCATATTGAGGCTTGAGTTTTATTTGTTAACTGAAACCAGCAGCTTAAAAAAAACAACTTTCTTGATATCAGTTGGAATACAGTTTTGTTCGTTTTGTTTACATTTCATTTCTAGAGAATAGTTCATTTTCTCATGCATGCAATACTTGATTTACTAGTAACTACTTTCTCTTCTACTGTAAAATGAAAATGAGCTGGGAAATTGTTAGGTGTAACAATATACTTTATACATTTATTTTGGCTTTTAAGGCACACTATTGTTAGTTAAACTCATTACTTTCATACTAGAAGAATATTAACATTCTTATGGTTAGTTTGAAGAGAGGATGAATCCACTTTAAAACTATTTAAAAAAAAACCTGATTCTGGAAACAAATATTTTCTGAAGTTTCCAGACATTTATTATATAATTGTATACTGTATTAGCCAGCCAAAGGGGTGCTGATGCAAAGTACCAGAAATCTGTTGGCTTTCATAAAGGGTATTCATTTGGGTATGAATGTACTACAGTTACAAGGCCTTAAAGAGTCCAACTCAGGGTTACTTTCTCAAACTATCAGGCTAATGGCTCATCTCTCTTCCCAGGCCTCAGGATCAAAGTTCTCTCCTCTGCCGTGTCTATGGAGCTCTCTCTCTCCTCCTGTGTTGTGTCTTCTTGAATGAGTGTCCTGTTTATATAGCCCACCAGTGGAGGTGGGGGAGGGGAGGACTCAACCCTGAGTTTTACCTTTCTGATACAGTTACAAGGCCCTAAATAGTCCAACTCAAGTTACCATAAGAGGTACTTTCTCACCCAAGTCAGTTGCCATGTGTTGAAGCAAGATGGCGGGTGATCTCTGCGAGGGTTCAGCCTTCCTCTCTCTCAACCACAGGCTGGCATAGGGCTTGTCTCTTTTCTCGGGGCTGCAGGACCAAAGTTCTCTCCTCTTCTATGTCATGACAAAATTCTCTTCTCTGGCATCTACGGAGCTCTCTCTTCCATGTATTTTCTGTGTTTTCTTGAGTGAGTGCCCTTTTTATCAGCCCACCATGGAGGCGGGGACTTAACCTGAGTTACACCCTACTGACATGGTCAAATCAAAGTGCTAATCTTAACATAATTTAATCAAAGACATCTCAGCTGAATCTAATACAATCAAAGGGGTCAAACCCAGAGGAACAGACCAGTTTACAAGCATAATCTTTCTTTTTTGGAATTCATAAATAATATCAAACTGCTACTTACACCTTTAAAAGTATTTTGTATTAGATGGTTTTCCAGGAAATTTGAAATTATTAGCTGATTGGCATTCTATTAAGGTTTCAGAATAATTGCACATCTATAAAGAAATCATGCTTAAATCACAATGATTGATTTGTATGAACCCGACTAAATTTTTCTTTTTCTTCTTTGATTTTGATTCTTTTGATTTGTTTTATTATTCAGTACTCTACTGTATACAATCTATTACTCTAGAGAGTTATATTTTGGATAAAATGCTATTAGAAAAGGCTGAATCTAGATGATGCTACAGCAGAAAGAGCACTTAGATGAGTTTGGGTCTACCTTCTCCTTTTGTCAAATCTTATTGTGAATTTGTTTGGAATTAATTCTTTGGCTTTAACTGGTGTCCTTGGTGTCAATGAGTAAATGATATTTTACTTTTTCCACAAGTGTGTGTGTACTTTTCTTAGTTTGCATTATTAACAGTGATCAAAGTTCAATAAATACTTTAATGTTTTGACACTTGTAGCCAATATACGGTCTTGATCTAATAAACAGTTGTCTGTTACATAGGAAATAAAAACAAAACTCTGCTTCAGTAACAGCTTTTCCTTCTAATGGACATTACTGGCAAATGGAGCTAACTCTTTCATCTATCTGTTTATATACGCACACACACAATAGTTGAGGGACAGCATAGTATGATATATGAAAATGTGGGCTCTATATAGAGCAGACCTGGATTTTTTAAAATTTAACAAATCAATCTTATTGATACATATTAATAAAGCATAAATCCATCCAAAGTGTAAAATCAATGGTATTTGGAATAATCACATAGTTTTGCATTCATCACTTCAATAATTCTTATAGCATTTTCATTATTCCAATAATAATAATAAACAACAAAAAACAGACAAAAAAATTCATCCTCTTTCAAGCCCTCTATGCTTCCCCTGCTGTACATAGCTGCTATTCTGTTTTCATCTTTCCAGTTTATTTGAATTTATATTTTGTAAAAATTGTCTTATATATGCAATATCACCCATATTCATATTTCACATGAGTTTTCATTGTTATACAGTCCCATGTTATATTTTTTACTTTCCTTCTATTAATATACATGACCTTAGACTTTCCCTTTCAACCATTGTCATACCCATATAATAGCTCTGTTAGTCACAAACACTATGATGTGTTTTCACCATTTCTATTCATTTCCAAAGATTTACAAACAACCTTTTCACTAATTCTGCACATATTAACCCTCGGCTTTCCATTCTCTACCCTCTTTCTATTTTTCTGGTGTCCTATATGCTAATTATTAACTCTATGAGTTTATACCATATTTTCAGTTCATAATAGCCCAATCATACAGTATTTATCCTTTTGGTCTGACTTCTTCACTCAATATAATGTCCTTTAGGTTTACTGTTTGGGGTGTGTTGTCCTTCTTGGATATTGATATTTATGTCTTTCATAAAGGTAGGAAAGTTTTTGGTCATTATTTCCTCAAATATTCTTTCTGCCCCTTTTCCATTCTCTTCTCCTTTTGGGATGCCAATAATATGTATGTTTTTGCGTTTCACGTTGTCATTCACTTCCCTGAGACCCTGTTCCATTTTTCCCGTTCTTTTCTCTTTCTGTTCTCTTGTCTTTTCCAGTTCAGATGTTCTGTCTTCAAAATCACTAATTCTTTCTTCAAGCATTTCAGATCTGCTCTTATGTGCCTCTAATATATTTTTAATCTTGTCCATTATGCTTTTCATTCTTGTAAGCTCTGTTACTTTTCTTTTCTTTTTTTTTTTTTTTTATTATGGGTAAAAATAAAAATTCTCACAATACATACAAACATTTGCAAAATGATATATAAATATAAAAGCATATTTTATAATTATATATATATATATACACATACATATATTCCAAGAGGTGCTTAGATTACCCAAAATATTACACAGAACCCACTGGGTTCATGTTGCCCACCTCCCACACCTCCCATCACATCCCACACAAACATCTCCCACAGTGTGGCCCACCACCCTCAATGAACTTACACATCCTGGAGCCTTGCCACCAACCATAGACCACAGTTCACACTGTAGACCACACTCTCTCCCACTCAGTTCTGAGTGGTGTGTGCTGATTTAAAATGGCCTACATCCATTGCCACAACAGTACTCAGGACAACCTCCAACTCCCAAAGAAGCCATTGTATTTCAACTGCTAGTCCCCTCCCTACCCCAAAAGTGTCAAGTGGCCACTGGCTCCACCTCATTGTTATAATTTCTTGCATTGCTAGAATCACCATATGTGAACAAGAGAATACCATCAAGTCCACTCTAGTCCATAGTTCTTCCCCCAATCCTGAGGGGACTGGGATGGTGATGTCCACTCCAACTCCAAGTGAGAGAGGGTCTGTTACTTTTCTTTGCAGGCTTTCAAATTGTTGTTTATGCTCACTCAGTGTTTTCTTAATATCCTTTATCTCTTCAGTGATATTTTCCTTTAATTCTTTTAATTGATTTAGGAGATTTCTGTGATTATCATTGATTAGTTGTCTTAAATCCTGGATCTCTTCAGGATATTTGGTTTACTCCTTTGGCCGGGCCATTTCTTCCTGTTTCCTAGTATGGCTTGTAATTTTTTGCTGATGCCTAGGCATCTGAATATGTTGGTGAATTTACTCTGATAGTCAATTTCTCTCTCTTGCCTAGTGTTTTTTTTATTTTTCACAGCTCTTCTTTGATTTTGGTTCAACTTATTCTAAGTCTTTAAATTTTCCCAGCTTAAGTTATCAAAATTGGGCGAGGGACTCACTAATGGGGTACAGATTTTCTCCCAGGGGGCTTAAGAGAGTCCTAAAGCAGTTTTTCTCCATGCTGTTTTTTGACCGGCCAGCAGATGGAGCTCGTCAGCAAACTTTTCCATGGAGTTGCTTCCTTTACTCTTTGCTTTCCAGTGTTAGTGGTCTGGCCAGAGCTGAGAGTCAAAGCAGGCTGTGCTGGCCGAATTCACTGAAGAAAACCCTTTCGACTCACCCTCCCTCTTCCCTTGTAACAGCTGAAAGGGAGGAAGACGTCTGTTCCCCTCTCTGTTGGCTGCGGTGAGCCAGGCATTTTATCCAGGCTTAATGTCTTAAGGGTGGGGGATGGGAGCCCTTCCCAGCTGCTGCAAGAGTTTGGTAACTCGGTTGTTTCCAGTTCTTCCTCTTTCTGTGTGTCACCCTCCTGGGAGTTGTGCAGCACTTTCCTGTTCTGGTGACCCACAAAACAAGTCCCTCAGACAGCTTTTGGCTCTTTTCCATAGTTTTTGTGAGAGGGTTGAGCCCTGCCTGCCTACTCTAACACCATCTTCCTGGAAGTCCCAGACCTGGGTTTGGATCCTCTATTAATTTCTAGTTGTGTGACCTTAATAATATTAATCTCTTTGAATCTCAATTTCTTAATCTCTAAAGTGTTTTTATGTTTGCATGATAATCAAATCAGATATTGGAAAGCAGTTAGCTTTAATGCCTGGCATATAGCAAATGGTCATTAAATGTTAGCTAGACTTATGTTGATTTTTATGTCTTATTTTGTTTTTTTCCTCTTTCTTGCTTCCAGAATATTTGAAGCAACTTACCATGTTCTCTAGGAAACAGCTCAGAGGGACCTATTCCAATGATGGATAAAACTTGGGAAGGACATTTGTCACTCTGGAAATCAAGTACCCTGTATTGGATGGTTTTAGAACAAGTGGATTCTTGGGGAACATAAAACTTGGAAAACTCTCCTATGGATTCCAGACATCTAAAGTGTCTATATGCACACTAATAGTAGATATATGTAGATAAGGAAGTGTCGATTAAATTTTACTGGGAAACTGCATCAGGACTAAGTGGAATACTCTCTTTCTGTAAACGAAGGGGAGCTCAGAAGCTGACCCTCTGTTATCAATGACATCTCTCTTGCACTTGGAAGGCCATTTTGAAATATTTAATCTCTTATTAGGATAGAGAAAGCCCCATGCGAAGTTCATGGGCTTTGGTATCCAAACATCTCTGAAAGAATTGCATTTATATGATTTACTAGCTATGAGATCTTTGGCAAATGACTTCATTTCTTAAAACCTCAGCCTTATAATGGAGCTAGAGAAACCTACATTGTAGGGTCTCATGAGAAAAAATAAGATCCTGTATACAAAATGCCTTTCACGGTGTCTGGCACTTGATAAGTTCTCAACAGTGTTAACTGCAGTTACCATCAAGAAAATAATTATTAAGTATACTGTAATAGTGAGTTTGTTCAATGTTTTGATAGAGGCAACTAGTCTATATTCAGCTCATGTAATGTCACCATCAGAACATAAAGCCAATACATCGGAATTCCGACCTAGTCAATGTCTACAATATGAATGATGAGCTTTTAAATTGTTACTACTACTACTACTACTACTACTACTACTACTACTACTAGTTGACATTTACTGAGTCTTTACTATGTGGCAGCCACTGGGGTAAGTGCTTTATCTGCTTTATCACCTTTAATCTCCACAGTAACTATATAAATGTGGACATTGTTATCCCAGTTTGTTAGATAAGGAATTGGAAGCTTAGGGAGAGAAAGAAACTGCTTGGGGTTACATGGCTGTTTAGTATCATCAATGAGACTGGAATCCAGGTCTGCTCTGAACACCAAGCCCAGGCTAGCCGCTATATTAAACCACCTCTTAACTATTTATCTAGTCTAAAAACAAAGAGAATCTCTTTTTAGGTAGACTGACTCTGCTCTGAGTTTAGGAAAGGTAAAACATACTCCTTTTCAAATGCTTTAGTTAATGAAGAGGGACTCATATATTCAAGCTTGAGGCTCTGACCAACTCTGTAAATTTTCCTGAAATGAGATAAACGGTGAATGTGTATCATTAGGCCAAAATTGCAGCATGTGTAACTCATATCTTACTTGTTTTGCCTCTCATTAACTTCAGGGTCTTTTTCACTTGGATTTTTTTTTAACGTACTGTACATGTGTTATTAACAGCACACCCAGAACCATATCTTGGCATTAAAATTCCATGAAGTCCACTTTGAGAATCAGATTACTACACCTATTTTTAGCTCTCAACACAAACCACTCTTTCCATTACACTTTTAAATATCTTGTAATAAAGTGATATTGAAAATAGTCCTTAGAGCCAAATAAAAATCTTATATTTGTTCTAATCACATAAGACCCATCGAATGGCATTGATTTAGTTACACTATTGGGCAGTTACCTGTCGGTGTCCCTCTCTTCGCCGTGGTTTTGCACTGCCCACCCCACTTGCTGCTATTTTTATCTGCCTTCTTGGCCATAAAAGGCTGGCTGAGTGGCTCTGACAGGCTGCTGCCTGACCACATGCATTATTTTTGAACTGCCCCCAGGGTCCTGTCTTGAACCCTGCCTCTTAACTTTTTCCTGGATTCTGCAGAGGTGGATTTTTCATTCTTTCATCCGGTTCCACAGCTACCTCGGAACATTTCCATCACTATTACTCCTTTGGAAACAGGTAAGTGTGACATTGAGGCAGAAGAAGGCACTTGAAATTTCATGTACTTAACAGCACTGGGATGTGTGTTTCTTTGTCTTCTTAGCTCAGCAGTTTGTTCAAAAGGATGTTAGAATAGCAGAGAAATAAGGAAGTGAAGCTTCTGGGAAGAAAAATAGGAGCTGCAGGGGACCACATTTTGCTGGCACAGCTATTCCCTCAGATCATTATATTCTTTTTAAATTAAGGTACTGGCCTGGAACTTTTAGGAGATAATATTTGTCACAGATTGAACTGTAAGTGTGAGCTAAGGACTCTTTCCAAGTTTACACTTCAGTCATTTGGTTGAAATCTGGAATGGACGAGGTGACAGCAAATCGGGGTGTTTTCATTCTTCCATATGCCTGTTGTACTTCCCAGTTTTAAATTAGACTAAAAGGAGGTGAATTAACCCGGAAGCCACTCATTTATCATTCCTTGGTTTGCTCTGACAATGCAATGTGGATAAGTATAAGAGTGCACTGTGGTATTCCTAACCTGCAAATGGCTAATATTTCATAGGCTACATAGGGCCCCACATAATGATCCTAAAGTTAACCCTTTCTGTGAATAATTTCTACCAGCTTTTGGCCTCTAATGCCTGTATGAAAGTATCATATTAGTATCACAACTATGGAGTTACTATTTCTTCCTAAATTCCCAAATGACTTTCAGAAAGAAAATTTAGTTCTTAAAGGGACAGAAGATGCCACCACCATCTTTCTTCCCAACATACATTAGCTGTCATGTGTTGGGGATAATCCTCACTTAATTTATGAAGAGAAGGGAGTGGTGCTTTGTTCAGAGGTCAGAGCTGTGACAATCAGCTCTACTGACTTAAAGTCAAACTCTGTCTACTTACAGTACACTTTCTATGTGCTTGGAATAGTAAGTGTTATATGAAATAAATATCTTTGGAGAAAAGAAAAATAGAGTGGAAATAGGTTTGGGGCACAAGATTGAAATATTTTATTTTGTGAGAACAACAGTATTTTAAATCATCTGGGTAATGAGCTTAGCTTCTAATACTTAGGAAGGTAATTTATTCTTTATTTAGAAATCATTTAAATAACAATTTTCATGTCACAATGTAGAATGTATCATTAAAGAAAAACATCTAATATCTTTATGGCTGCCTAACATAATATAATTCTGTAGTAACATATTTTAATTCTTGTATTTTATGAAAATCCATCTAATAATT
Organism: Tolypeutes matacus; assembly: GCA_026826555.1. NCBI lineage: Eukaryota > Metazoa > Chordata > Mammalia > Cingulata > Chlamyphoridae > Tolypeutes > Tolypeutes matacus. The sequence continues at coordinate 8,841,142 of JAKSZT010053813.1, forward strand.
ATTTATTACACATGATAATTCTGTTTATTTTACAGAAATAGCAATCTATTTAAAGATTGAAACAAAGTTGCTTGCTAGTAGCTATTTTTTCCCTCTTAGGAAATGCCATATCTTCCAGGAGCCTTCAGATAGACATTTCTGGAGTGAAGTTTGCTGGATTTTCTTCTCTAGGGAATACATGCTGACTTTTTGAAGAGTTTAAATAAAGAGTAGTTTTAAACTCAACAAAAAATATAGCAAGTTTAGAAGGCGTCACTCTTCATTTAGAATTAAAAACAAGGTTTGGGAAAAAAACATTACTTCAAAGCTATTTTTATTTAAAAATTTTAAAATAACATTTCAGAACATGCACAAAAGCATTAAACATTTTGGAGGCATCCATAAAAATATTATTTCATCCCAAGTTGTCAATGTGGCTGGTAGGCCTCCTGTAACGGACAGATCATTCATGAAAGCTAATGCAATATCAAGTCTCCCTTCCTTGTGCTGGCACCCATATCCTTGACTTTCAGTAGAACTCTTAGCTCAAGTTCACAATGTAAACGTCTACTCTGTTGACTGCCTTTCTTATCTGTGGGAGGACTCCCAAATGTAGATCTCCATCCTGGACCTCTACCTCATACTCCAAAATGACATATCGAACTTCCCACTTAGCATCTCCACTTGGATGTGTAACAAGTATCCCAAGTGTGTAAAGTCTCAGACCAATCTCCTGTTCTTCTATCCTGAGCAGATACCTTCTTGCACCCCTTCCCATCAAGGATAATAGCACCTTCACCCTTCCAATTACTTTGGCCAAAACCTGGGACTCATCCCTCATTCCTCTCTCTTTTTTCACACCCAAATTCCAAACTTTCAGCAAATTCCATTGGTTCTACCTTCAGAATAATAGGGAGTCTGATCACTTCTCACACTTCCTCTGCTCTCTGGATTACTACAATGCCCTTCTACCTCCTATCCCTGTTCCACTCTTGTCCCTCAACAGTCTATTCTTCAGACATCAACCTGAGTGATTCTCAGCTCAGAACCTTCTAACAGCTTCTCAGCCCTTTTAGAATAAACCTAAAGCGTCCTTAAGTTGACTGTTGGATCGTATGCTATTTGCCCTCACCACCACCCCGTACCCCTTACCTCTGTGACATCATCTGCTCTACCTTCCCCTGCTGCCCTCTACCTCCCCCACCCCATGGCAGCCTCATTGTCCTCTTTGCTCTTCCTGGAGTACAACAGGCAGGTTCTGTTCACACTGCAGGGACTTTGCATTGGTCTTCTATCTGGAACACTTTTACCCCAGAGAGTCTCATGCTCAGTGAAGCCATCCCTGAAGATGCCATTTAAAACTGCATTCCGTGCCCCCTTCCTGCTTTATTTTTCTCCATAGCATTTAGCACAAATATACCTTATACCTGACATTTATTTTATCTGTTGTATACCTCCTACAATAGAGTATAAGGTTATTCAAACAGGGATTCTTATTTATTTATTTATTTATTTGTTTATTTATTTATTTATTTGTGTGTGTGTGTGTATTGCTATATTTCCTCTGCTGGTGCAGTGCAAGGCTCTGGTAGTGCTCAATAATTATGTGTTTAATGAAAACCATTATTGGCTGTTTACTGACTCTCTGTCATCCAGTCTTCTCCTAGATGAAGCTCTCATCGGAATGGAATGTTAGAAAATTAGAAACGGTATTATGAAAGGTCTGAGGGAGGAGTACAGTTGGCAGGAAGTACAGGAGTACAGGGAAGCTTTGTAAAGACACCCCTCCCCCCCCCGAGAGAGAAAGAAAAAAGGCACAATGACAGGAGAGGGCAAAGCTGGGCCACAAAGCGGGCAAGTTTACCAAGTAATTACCTAAGCTCAACTTCACATCATTTTCCATTTACCCTTTTGGAAAAGATATGTGTATTCATTTTTACACATCCGTTTAGATGACTTGTTCTAGGAAATTTGTTCCTGAATAGTTCACTCCAAGTGTTTTGTTTCCTCATAGGTTGCCTGATCCCTCCAGGGGCACATGATGTCTTTGCCTTTTTATCAAAAGCAGTATGATGGCAGCTACTACACCCGGGCGCTGGGCACCACCACGAGCCAGTACCAGCAGGAGAAAAAGCGCTCGGCCATCTACACCCACGGCTCCACGGCCTACAGCAGCCGCTCCTCGGCCGCCCACCGTCAGGAGGCCCAGGCCTTTAGGCAGGCCTCCTCCACCTCCTACCAGCATGGCTCCCAGGCCTACAGTCTTGGGGCTGTAGAGTATTCCCTCGGCTCTGAAGTCAGTCGGAAGGCGGCCTCAGCCTACGATTATGGCTACTCCAGCGGGTACGTCCAAGCAGCCTGCCAACCTCGGAGGAAAGGCCCTCCCACATCATTTGTTCCTTTCTTCTTCCATATGGCAGCCCTATTTCCCTTTAGCCTCTTTTTGAGTTTCACAAAGAGTGTCACAGCCACACTATGCAGTCTCCCTTGAATTGCACACTGTGACATTTCTAGAAGCAGAGAAGTTTTGCCACAGGTGACGCTAGCAGGTGCAGAGCCAGAAAACATCATTTCAACACTCCCAGCAGGTTTCCTGGCTCCCAGAATGTTCCTACTTAGGTGAGAAGCCAGGATAGAATTTGAAATTCACAGGTCAGGAGACTAAATGACAGCAAAAATGTATTCTATTTTTTGAGCTCTGGAAGCCAATACTTAAAATCCGAAGTTATTATTCAAGCAGTAGACATTTTCTTTAGCTGGAGCATTTTATGGAAACATGGCCCTATCTCAGTCAGCCTTAGAATACCAAGAGCAAGCCTGTATTCCAACAAAGTTAGATTTATTGATCTGTTGCAGTGACACACTAACTGAACTGTGCGGCACCTCTCCAGAGAAAAAGAGAGTTATTGCAGGATTCTAGGAAGAGTGTGGAGTTTAGATGCAGGTCTGGCCTACAGAGTGGAGCCAGGGTCCTGTTTCTTTAGAAACAATAAAGTTGAGATTTGAACTCTTATCTGAAGCTTTGCTCCTGGGTTGGAATTCCAGACTGCTTCTGTGTGTCAACAAGTGACTTAGACCCTGTAGACAAGAGGGCCACATTTCATTCTCACTCAGGGAATTTCAAGCAGCAGAGTTACCGATAGCCTTTGCTTTTAGAGAAGAAAGTTTAGGGAGTCTAAGGTCTTAGAGAAGAAGGTTAGTCCTACATTGCACAGTACAGTATGCCTGGGAGAAATATGGTTTCCTGTTAAAATTGCAGTGACTTGTCTGTATCTTTTGTTCCTGCCTGATGGATAGTTGCTTTTTCAACCCAAGCTATTTTTTTCCCCTTAATATTAAAAAATAAATGCTAGTGTTTCATAAGGATTTTTTAAGAACCTTGCAAGATAGTCTGATTTCACACAAAAAATCTATAGTCAACAAAAATAATTGCTGAACTTCAAAAAGTAAAAATTTCTGGGTTAAGTGGTAAGTAACCGCCTGCTGCCTCTAATCCTCCTCTCCAAAGCATCAGGCACAGGGTGCATTTTTTTTTTTTTTTTTTTTTTTAATGAACATAATATAATTTTGTCTTACAAAATTTAAGTCCACAAAATGTCTGTTAGGGCAACTGGAAAAAGTGTTTACCTCTGGGAATTAAAAAAATTATTGAACAAATAACTTGGTTTGAATGAAGCAAAGTGAGGAAGGTTTCTGAAGGCAGAAAGTCCTAAACCTCTGTTGGATTTGAGCAGGCCTGATCTGCAGCTGGCGTTTTGTTAGCACCGACAGTGACCTCTTAGGAGCTGCTGCTATGTTCAGTAACAGAGCCAGCATCCTTCGGGGTTTACCTGGAATGTGTGATGGCAGCGCTCTGAAATTCCAGTTAAAATGGAACAGGATCACTTTGCAGTCTCACTTTCATGGGTCATCTTCTGCCATAGGATATTCATAAGGAACTTGCCTTGGCTGCAAATATGGAAATATAGTCTTTGAGGCAAATTCATCTCTTTCAGCACTTGCTTCATATGAACAGGCTTCCAAAGAAAAGTTGGGAGGTATTAGCAGCACATATGTATGACAGCATTGTTTTGTTCTTCTGAAAAAATGTTCCATCAATATGTTTAAAAACCTCATTTAAGAAAGCAGCTGCCTTGTAATAGGGGAGTATTACATTTTAGATATCCATTTTCCTGGACTGTCTGTGCTGAGTCTATAGAAGATGGGCATTTCATCATCATGTAGTTATTAATGTAATTCCTTGTGTGTTTATTTCTTTTCTTCAATTCTATAGAATCCCTATAGAATTAGATGGATTTCAATTTTAAGTGGCCTTTATTTTTTAACTCTTGTTAAATTTTATGTTAAAATTATTTCAATTTTATACAAACCCTTCTTTTAAACACATGTGCAGAAATGTGATGCATTACAACAAGCACTAGTAATGACCTCTTGAGCATTTTTATATTTTATTCAGAAGATATTTTTACCCATATAATCTTCGAAACACTAGTCATTTTTTTTTTTTTTTTTAAAGATTTTATTTATTTATTCATTTATCCCCCCCTTGCTGCTTGTGCTCACTGGGTCAGCTAACCACGCCGTGTGGGCAGGCTTGCCTTCACCAGGAGGCCCCGGGAACCGAACCCAGGGCCTCCCATATGGTAAACGGGAGCCCTACTGATTGAGCCACAGCCGCTTCCCTAAACACTAGTCATTTTAGCTATAAAGAGCCTCAGATAATATGCTCAGAAATGGAACTCTTTTCTTCTATGCTCAGCCTCACAGCTTGTTCTTTCCTACATCGTTTGTTTGGTAGGTATTTATTAATGACTTGCTATGTTTAAACAACTCAAACTTTTTGGTAGAAATATGTTGACCTAAAAAAGGTGACCTAGAAACAAGAGGGGGAAGAAAATTCCAATTTTTTCCTCTTGTATAATGCAACATAAAGGACAGAAAATCCAAATCAATCCTGAGGGTATTTTCATCCTTCTTATTTTAGACCTAGAAATAACAGGTGCAGATAATAGTCTTTGAACATTTCAAAGTAGTAATTCCTTCTGCTTGTATTTTAGATTGTTCAAAAAGGAGAAAGTATACATTTTTCCCCTGCTAAATGATTTCTCTCTCTCTCTGGATGGTGAGCAGCAGTGTTGTTGATTAAAAACCATAAGGTCGGAAATGCAAATCTGTGGAATGTATGTCAGCGCTGGGCTTGGTCTGTTTTTAGCCTCTGCCTTGTTGTTAGATGTCCAGTGTTAAAGTGGAAAGTATGGAGATTTGTGTGAGCTCAGGGCTTGGCTGACCTCAGTGAGGCTTCGCAACAATAGCTAGTTCAGTGTCATTGTGGCTGAAACACAGATCGGTTACTAGTTGCATGCCGAGCCATGGGTTATAAAATACATTCTCTGGAAGGCCTAGTCTAAATGCCTTTATTCTTGGTCATAATGAGAAAAAAAATCTAAAGTAAGGAAAGTAGCCATTTAATTGTTTGATTATAAAGAAATTAAAATTCAGCCTATATGATGCAACTTGGCATCCTCTATCTGCTGGAGTGTCACAACAACCCTGAGAAGTAGAAATTATTATCCTCAAATTACAAATGAGGAAATGATGATCAAAAAGATTAAATGATTTTCATTATTACACTAAGAAGTGGCGGAGTAGCAATTTGAACCCATATCCTACTCCAAGTCCCCTGCCCTTTCCACAGAAACCCAGTGCCAGTTATAGTCAGCAACTCCCCTCTGCCACACTGCCACCCAATTCTTCTTGAAGCATCAAATGTGTAGTTTTGTTTTCTGCTTCCTTTATTTACCCTTCTCCTGGTGATACCACTGAGCACCAGAAAACCAAGATTTAGAGATGGAAACAATAGATGGAACAGTACAAATTCTAAGAAAAAAAATAATCCAAGGGGTGTTTATGGGTGCTAAACCTGGAATGTTACAGACTCTTTACCCCATCGTTTAGAACTAGACATAGAGGCTCAAAAGTCTCTAGAAGATACCAGGTTGGGGATGAGAACCCTGAAGTTCACAGTCTTGCCCAGGATGTTCTGACCAAGTTGAAATTGTGCCTGTCACCTACACTCATGTCTCCTTGGGAGTTAATCAGACCATAACTTCTTTGAACATTGCTAGAGTGTGTGAAGAATATGCTAATGTTTTCTAATGCAGACAGAAGATACCAATGCTAAGAACAGCACTCACTAACACAGGAGCCCCCATCTTTTATTGATGGGTCTGATTACAGCAAAGACTGAGGGGGACCAGAAACCTTGTTCCATACCCACCTGCAATATGGGTTCAAAAGGTGGTACCAAAGAAATCTACTGCCTGTGGGCATTTTTGTGTCCTGACTCCAGCTATTGACATCTGATCAGAGTCCATTTCCTACAACACCCATTTCCAGATGTATATTTTTTACTGGGAAGTAGATAGACTTTGGGGCTCAAACAGTCCTGTACTTACTTGCAATTAGGCGTGTGATCTCAGACAAGGGCTTTAACCTCTCAGTTTCTTCAACTGTAAATAATTTCAACAATAAAATGATTGTCCCTCATGTCGTAAGGTCTGAAACAGATGGTCATGGCAGGTGTTTAGTGTAGTGGTTAGCACACGGGAACACTCAGCAAGATTTAGGTCTTATTATTCATTCATCCAATAAATATTTACTGAGTGCCTCCTATGTGCTAAACATGGTCTGAGGTGCTGGGACTAATTAGTGAACAAAACTGACAAAGATTCCTGCATTCGTGGATCATATGTTCCAACAAGGGGAGACAGATCATAAACAATAAATATAATAATAAAAAAGGGCATTGAATTCTATATTATGATAGTCAGTAATGTAATGGAAGCAGTAGAAAATAGAGTAGGGTAAAAGGGATCGGGTGTGTGGGATGGGGGTATAGGTTGGAATTTTACATAGGGTGACCAGGCCTCCTTTTCAAGTTGACATGGGAGCAAAGACCTGAAGGAGGCGAGAGAGGTAGCCCTGAAGGGACCTGGGGGAAAAGGTGCCCCAGGCATCAAAAACAGAGTAATAGCAATAAGGGCACTGCGAGGGGACAAGTCAGAATGGCAGTGGATGGCACAGCGCCCATCACGTAGGCTGCTGGAAGGAGTTTGTAGTCTGGGTTAAATGGGGGAGCTGCGGCAGGGTTTTGAGCAGGGGAGTGACATGATCTAAGTTGTAAGGGGATCACTGTGACTCTGTGTGAACAGACTGCAGCAGGCAAAAGCAGGAGGAGGCTGATGCCACAGTTCAACCTGGAGCAGATGGGAAGTAAGAGAGGCCTTAGTGAGCAGTGCTCAGGTTTTGGGATATATTAATGCTGAATTCTTAATTCCCTCAAGTATTTCGCAGAGCTCTTCAACACCCTTAGCCATGGAGTGTTGAGACTGTGAAAAGATCCATGTAGATTTTTCTGTGTACAGTGAATTTTTAGGCAGTTTGGTGATAGTAAAACCATATACTTAGTCTACAGTCTTAACATAGTGTTTAGAGAGTAACTTATCCTGTTAGTGCTTTTATGGTGGTCAGTAAAAACCAACCAACCAACCAACAACAAAAATTAGTGCTTGAAATAACCACAGCTGTGTGGAGATTCAAGCCCATCTGTAGATCCAAGTGGCTGAATCTGAATTGCAAAAAATTATTGAGCCAATAGATTGTTATGGGAAATGAAGTTTGCATGGAAAGCTGCTGATATATCAAGGTTTTGTATTCTTACCTTTTTTCCAGAAATGAGAGAAAATGAGCTTCTTCTCTAAATAAAATTCTAAGTATTATATATAAGGGGAAAACAGTGTAGTTTCTGGGTAACAAAAACCAGTACAACATTCTGGGGTTTGTCTTCCAGTACTTAAGTACCAACAAAATGCTGAGTCACATTACTTCTTGTATGGTATGAGAAGGTCAGAGAAAAATCTAATGATGAAGATAGAAAGGCCAGAGTTGCTTTTTTTTCCTTTTTAAGATTTATTTTATTAATTTATCTCTCCCCTGCTCCTCGTTGTTTGAGCTGTCTGCTCACTTTCTTTTTAGGAGGCACTGGGAACCAAACCCAGGATCTCCCATGTGGGAGGGAGGTGCCTAATCGCTTGAGCCACCTCCTCTTCCCCAGAGTTACTTCTTTAAAAGACAATTGAGTTATGTTCTGAATCTCAAAGACAAACCTTGACTCCAAGGAGAGTAGTCTTTACCATGTACCAATCTCCTAATCCACTCTCACTGCTATAAATATTTGGCTTCTTTGTGGAGACAGAATGAGGATTCTCACTTGGTAATTCCAGTCTTTATAGTTGGCAATTTATAGATTAATAGAATTGTGGAATCTTAAAGCAGGAAGAGAACAAAAGTTCACCCAATTCAAGACCCTCCTCCACAAATACTTAAACTGAGGCCCAGAAAGGTGCAATTCATTCTTTGTTACAGTACATCGAAAATATTTTCCAAGCTCTTTTGCAGGTCAAATTCAAGTTTAGATGATATAAGAAGCCCCCAGAATGGCCTGAATCTTCCATAGGTAGGTGAATTATGCATTGAGAAAGAAGGAATGCCCTTTTGTAGAGTGGAACAGAGTGAGTCAGCCAAAGGTGGAGGAAGGTCAAAGCGGTTCCCTCCCTGGGACTCAGAGAGGAGCATTAGTTCTGTCCCTACAGAGCTTTGGCCTCCACAGAGTCTGTGTCTTCCTGCTGGCGGGCAATGGGGTATAACTGAGCTCCCCTGCAGAGATCTCTGAGCTCTGGAAGCTCAAGAGAGCCATTGCAACAGGTTTGGCCTTTGCTATATCGATCTTTCCAGATGAAACAGGAGAAAGCAGGTGCACCTCAAATGAGTAAGGTAACTTTCATGCAATGTCTAGTCATCCACAGTGCTACAGTGACTACCCCTAAAATGGGGCCCGATGTGGATTTCTCGGCTGCTTTGGAAATAAGTTAAGACTAACTTTTAATAAACCCCAGGTGAGTTTTTAATCCACTGAGAGACAACCTTAGATTGCATAAAGCATCTGCTGAAACTGTTGTCAGATGTCCTGCATAAAATAATTTCTAGGATGTATGGAGTAAACTCTCACTCCTGCTTGAAAATGGGCCATAATCTAGTCTGGTTAAATTAATTTCTGAAATAGTCAGAAATGGATAGAAACTGAAGGATGAATATAGGTAAGAACTATAAAAGATGTAAAATCCCTCAGTGTGTGACACATCTGCTCTTTCCTCTCAGTCACACATGTAACTGTTCTAGGTTCATGCTGAAAAGTGGTTCAGAGCCCTCTGGTATCTGAAAAGGAGAATTAAGTGTTATTTGTCAGTGGGAATTTAAATAACAGAAAAAATAGTGATACTTTCTAAAAATTGTGCTTATTTTCCTGTTTATGTGGTTGAAAATAACTCAAAAATGGGTTGTTTCTATGGCTGAGATAGTGAAATGGAGAGAGAGAAAACAGATAAATGCAAGGTTGATGCAAAAATTTGAAAGCCAAGGAATGATTATTTAATTTGACACTCCATGTCAGTAAATTTGATGGGTGATGTAGATTAAACTAAATTTATGCTTGTACCTTATTGGAAGCTTTTCTGCAAAGTGTAGTAGCAAAGAGGACTTTTCAGCCTCTTACTTGTCCATTAACTTTGATGTTCTCCTGAAACCTCCCTAAGTATCCAGATTGGGAAATAGGAAAATCGAAGTCAGTGGAAACTTTTGAGGCCTATATGATGCCTTAATGAGAGGAGCATAGAAAGCTGCTTTATTCTAACAAACATTTTGAATATTTCTATTCAAAACCAGGACCTGGGGAGCGGATGTAGCTCAAGTGGTTCATTGTCTGCTTCCCATGTATGAGGTCCTGGGCTCTATCCCCAGTACCTCCTAAAGAACAACAACAAGAAGAAAAAACCAGGACCTGACCAAACTTTCCACAGAAGTCCGAAAGATAGTGGGGAAATGTGATTGAGAGAAAAGTAGAAACGAGAAAAGAGAACGCAAACTCCGAACTACTTACTCTTGACCCTCAAGGGGTTCATGAAATGAGAAAGATGGACCCTCCAATATCAAAAGCCCTGAGGAGGTGCAGTTGACTAAAACAGCAAAAACATCCCCGAGGAAGTGTGGTCTCTAGAAGCTGAGTGTAATTAATTAATCCACTGCCTCTTTCTCCTCTCTGGTAAACAGCTGTGCGTTTTGTGTATATGGAACTGTACTAGGCTATAAAATATAAAGAGATGTAGTTTTGTTTGTTAGAATAATAAAAATAGTGTCAGCTTTTTATTGGCACACAGTAAAGTCTAATGGCAGCATACAGATAAATCAGCAGTTAGAATAGAGTTTTTATTTTTAAGCTTTTGCACATACCACTCTGTCATCCTGGGATGTCTGTTCCATCTTTCAATGCCCAGCTCTTCCACAAAGGATTCTCTGATAACCCCAGCCAGAAATTCTCTCACAGCTTGTGAATTCAAATTTTGTTTGTACTACTCTATTTTACCCTGTCTTCCAACTTTACATCCTTTCTTCTTTCATTGACATAATGTGCCAGACCTGATAGCATTTATTCCCTACTCAAATGCAAAGTTCTCAGAAAACGAAGGTTTCAATTTATCTTCATATCCTGCCCCCAACCCTAATGCCAAGCATGGTATTTCACACATTGTAGATGCTCAGTAAGTCTTTGTGGAATAAACGAAACTGCTACAGAAGTTTGCATACCTGGAATAAAACCCACTTGATTGTGATGTATAATTTTTTTAAATGTGCTTTTGGATTCAGTTTGCAAGCATTTTGCTGGGGATTTTGCATCTATGTTCATTAGAGAAATTTTCTTTTTTGAAATATCTTTATCTGGTTATGGATTTAGGGTGATGTTGGCTTCATAGAATGAGTTTGGCAGTGTTCCTTCCTGTTCAATTTTTTTTTGGAAGAGCTTGAGCAAAATTGGTAATAGATCATCTTTGAGTGAAGGATAGATCATCTTTGAGTGAAGCCATCTGGTTCTGGGCTTTTCATCTTTGGGAGGTTTTTGGATGACTGTTTCAATCTCTTTACTCACAATTTGTTTGTTCAGGTCTTGTATTTCTTCTAGAGTCAGTGTAGGCTGTTTTTGTGTTTCTAGGAATTTGTCCATTTCTTCTACATTGTCTAGTTTTTTGGCATACAGTTGTTCAGAGTATCCTCTTATAATCTCTTTTATTTCTGCAGGATCAGTGGTAATATCTCCCCTCTCGTTTCTGGTTTTATTTGCATCTTCTCTTTTTTTCCTTGTCAGTCTAGCTAAAGGTTTGTCGATTTTGTTGATCTTCTCAAAGAACCAACTTTTGGGAAGCGGATGTGGTTCAAGTGATTGGGTTCCTGTCTACCATATGGGAGGTCCAGGGCTCGATTCCCGGGGCCTCCTGGTGAAAAGCAAGTTGGCCCACGTGGAGTGCTGGCCCATGAAGATTGCTGGCGCAGCAAGATGATGCAACAAAAAGAGACACAGAAGAGAGACAATGAGAGACACAGCCTATCAGGGAGCTGAGGTGGCGTAAGAGATTAAGCAGCCTCTCTCCACTCCGGAGGGTCCCAGGAATGGTTCCTGGTGCTGCCTAAAGAGAAGACAAGCAGACACAGAAGAACACACAGAGCAGACAGTGAGCGCAAAACAACGGGGGGTGGGGGGGATAAATAAATAAATAAATCTTTAAAAAAAAAAAAAAAAAAGAACCAACTTTTGGTTTTGTTGATTCTCTCTATTGTTTTTTTATTCTCAAGTTCGTTTATTTCTGCTTTGATCTTTATTATTTCTTTCCTTTGGCTTGGTTTGCTGTTCTTTTTCTAGTTTCTCCAGGTGTGTAGCTAGGTCTTCAATTTAAATATTTAAATATTTTTGTGTCTTTACATCTGAGGTGAGTCTCTTGTCAACAATGTATAGATGGCTCATATTTTTTTTATCCATTCTGTCGATCTGTGTCTTTTGATTGGGGAATTCAATCCATGAACATTCAATGTTACTGTAAAGGCATTACTTACTTTGTCCATTTTATACTTTTGCTTTCTGTTGCCATATTTTACTATTGTCAGCATTTTTTGGCATTTTTTACTTCAATTTGTTTTATTTAAGTTTAATGTCAATTCCAAAAAATATGGAAAGCTTCATAAATTTGTGTGTCCTCCTTGCTCAGGGACCATGCAATCAATTTTGGTATATGCACTGCTGAAGCGAGCACTATTGTCTGCATTTTTGCCCTTTAAGTTACCCTTAATAATAATCTTCAATTCTACACTCTTCTCCAAGTCTCTCACCCTTGTTTTTTTCTTTAAAGAGATGCCTTTAGTATCTCTTGTAAATCTGGTCTTTTGGTAACATACTGTCTCAGTTTTTATTTGTCTGTGAAGACTTTGAACTCATCCTCATTTTTGAAGGACTGTTTTTGCAGGATAAAGAATTCCTGGCTGGCAGTTTTTCTCTTTTAGTTACTTAGATACATCATACCCCTTTCTTCTTGCCTCCATGGTTTCTGATGAGAGATCAACATTTAGTCTTATTGTGTTTCCCTTGTAGGTGATGAATTGCTTTTCTCTTGCTGCTTTCAGAGTCCTCTCTTTATCTCTGGTATTTTTCATTCTGAATAGTAGATACCTCAGAGTAGGTCTACTTGGATTTATTCTGTTTGGGGTGTGTTGTCCTTCTTGGATATTGATATTTATGTCTTTCATAATGCTTGGGATGTTTTGATCATTATTTCCTCAAATATTCTTCCTGCCCCTTTTCCATTCTCTTCCCTTCTGGGAACCAATAGCACATATGTTTGTGCATTTGTCATTGTCATTCAGTTCCCTAAGATGTTGTTTTATTTTTTCCATTCTTTTCTCTTTCTGTTCTCCTGTCTTTTCAAGTTCAGATGCTTGCTCTTCCAAGTCACTAATACTGTCTTCCATCAATTCAAATCTGCTGTTATATGCTTCTACTGTACTTTCAATCTCATCCATTGTGTCTTTTATCCCCATAAACTCTGTTACTTTTCTTTGCAGGATTTCTTTATTGATCTTTATTAAGACCCAGTGTTTTCTTTTTTTTTTTTTTAATTTTTTTATTTTTTTATTTATCAATTCAGTTTTATTTCCACTTTAACAATGAGCACATTCTCCTTGGCCTTAGGAAAAGGCTCTACCAATTCTATGTCTTCCCAAAATAGAAACCTGTGAATACATTTAAGGTCTAGTAATTCAGTTTTTTCCTTCACAAAGTGCATTCTTTAAACAGTTTCAAATAAAGTCTGAAAAACTAGTCACTAGAGGCTCAGAAATGATTAGAATGAACTATAGCTGTGAAAAACAATACCAATCTTTTAAAATCAGCAAACAAAGCTAAACTGCCATTAGGTATTTATTTTCTTCTTTGTAGTTTACAGGTCTGTGAATATCCACCCACCATGGATTAGGACTAAGATCCTTCATATTCTCAGCCTTGATTAGGATTAGAAGCTTTCTTTTCTAATAATTTAATTTCTTGGCTTTTTAATATTTAAAATTCCAATGACTGAATCCTAAAATAAAAATATATTTATACCAACAATGAACTCAATTTGCTTATATTTTAGTCTTTATAAAGTTTTAGTCTTTTGGAAAAACCTACAGAGGTAGATATGGTGAAATGATTTGCTGAAGTATTTTTTTGCCCATTAAGCTAATACTGACCACTTTCATGTTTTATACGTTACCAACTATATCCTCAAATTTCCTAGACTCCTAACAAATTAATACCAGTTCAAATCCAAAAGTCTTAAAAATCCATTTGTATTCATTTTATATATAAAAGATCATCCCATTTTTCTTAACAAAAAAGTAAGGTAGCAAATAATTTTATAGAACCTCATCTTAGTTTTCATGATCAGTCTATTCCCCATTTTTGAAAATGTTATCTGATAATGTCTTTAGTTTATGATCACGGTTTTTGCTTAGCTTATACACTGAAAATTCTTAGAAGTAAGCACTTAGAAACAAAACCCACCATTAGTGCAAAAAGGGGAGATAATATTTTAAGTCATTAAAAATATGGAACACTTCATGAATTTGCATGTCATCCTTGCGCAGGGGCCATGCTAATCTTCTCTGTATCGTTCCAATTTTAGTATATGTGCTGCCGAAGTGAGCACCCAGTGTTTTCTTAATATCCTCTATCTCTTTATTCATATTTTCCTTCAACTCCTTGAATTGATTTTGGAGATTTGTATGATTAAACTCTGTATCTCAGTCAGGATTTTTGGTTTGTTCCTTTGGCTGGGCCATCTCTTCCAGTTTCTTAGCATGGCTTTTAATTTTTTGCTGATGTCTAGGCATCCAAATATGTTGGTGATTTTACTCTCTTGGTAAATCTCTCTCTTGCCTAGTGGTTTTGTTTCATGGCTCTTCTTTGATTTTTGGTTTCAACTTATTCTAAATTTTTAAAATTGTCCAACTTAAGTTATCATAATAAGGCCAGGAACTCACTAATGGGGTGCAGACGAGATCAAGGGAACTGGGACAAGAGACTCCTAAAAGCAGTTTTTTTCCTTGTAGTTTCCCTGCCAGCCAGCAGATGGCACCTGTGGACAAATCTTTCCATGGGGATGTCTCTTGCAACCTCCATTTGCCAGTGACTCTGGTCTGCCCAGAGCCAATATTCAAAGCAGGCTCTGCTGGCCAAATTCACTGAAGAGAAACCACTCCCTGCCCTCCGCTGCACCCTTCCTTTTCCCAGAGGGAAGATGTCTCTTCCCTCTCAGTTGGCTGCAGTGAGCCATGGGTTTTATCCAGGCTGTTTGCCCTGAGGGTGGGGGGTGGGTGCCATTCACAGCCATGGGAATTAGCAATTCACGGTTTACATTTTGACTTCTTTGCCTCTTTGTCCCTTGCCCTCCTGGAAGATGCACAGCACTCTCCTGGTCTGCAGATACCCAAAGCAGCTCCCTTGGAAAGCTCTTTGCCCTTCTTCTGTTGTTTTTGTGAAAGAGCTCAGCCCTGCCTGCCTATTCCAATGCCATCTTCCAGGAAGTCTCTCCTACACCCTGGGCTGGCTTTTAACAATAGGAATTTATTAGCTTATAGTTTTGAGGCTAAGACAAATGTGCAAATCAAGGCATCATCAGAGTGATACTTTCTTCCCAATGACTGACTGCTGGTGATCCTTGGGTCCTCTGCCACATGGCAAAGTGCATGGCAGCATCTGATGGTCTCTCCCTTCTCTTCTAGGTTTTGTTGTTTTCAGCCTCTTGCTTCTGTGGATTTCTCTTTCTCTTTCTGTATTCATCCCATTTATAAAGGACTCCAGTAAGAGGATTAAGACCTACCCTGGGCCAAACCTTTACTGAAGCAACCTCATCAAAAGGTCCTACTTACAATAGGTCTACACCCACAGGAATGGATTAAATTTAAGAACATGCCTTTCTGGGGTTACATACAGCTTCAAACCACCACATACTGTGACACATTGCTTCTCTCTTGCAGCTTTCAGAATCCTCTCTTTATCTTTAGCATTTGACAGTTGGTTATAATATGGTAGGAAGTGGGTCTATTTGGGTTTATCCTTTTGTGTGATGATCATCTTGGATGTGAATAGTCATGTCTTTCATTAAATTTGGGAAGGTTTTGGTCATTATTTCTTTGAATATTTCTTCTGCTCCTTTCTCTCTTTCTTCCCCTTCTTGGATCCCCACAATGCATATATTGGTACACTTGATGATTTCCCCAAGGTTCCTTAGGCTCTGTTCACATTTCTTTATTCTTCTTTCTACTCCTCAGATGGTATGATTTCAATGGTCTTATCTTCAAGTTCACAGATTCTTTCTTCTGCTATCTACATTCTGCTATGGAATTTTTTCCCATCTTTCAGCCATTTCTTTTAAAGTTTGTGTTCAATTCAAATAAATTCCATAACATGAGTTGTTAGTGTGAATCAAATCATACATGCACAAACACAGTATACAATCCAAAACAGATGTACATCATTCTGATATGAGGCAAAATTGAGTATTCATTCACACATACACAGTAGCTTGAACTCTGTTGTTTTGGTTGTTCCTATATAGATTTCTAAAGGTGGGAAAAAATGTCTGGTTATCAAGATTACTATGGCCATATACAAGATACTGAAACATTTAAGCATCAGGATATGACCATGTGGGAAAAAAAAAACCTTCATGGTGTTTCTATTCTTAAAAAGGTTCTGTGCATTGAGGCAGTTGTAAATGATTTACTTTCCAGAATGAAGCCCACATTAGGCTTAGGAGCAGGTTCTAACTATCTAAAAATATGAACCTATACAGGAAGTGTTCTTAATGTGGCTATTCTGATTCATAAAGTTAAAAAAAAGTGTTAATAGAAAGAATATAAAATTTCTTTGTGAATTTAATGTAGGTTAGGTTCCAGTTTTGACCTCTCAAAGACTTGATTTATATTATTTTTATATCCTTCAGGTTTCCCTTTTTAAATTTCAAGACCTATCAATTTTACAGAAACAGCATCCCCAGTCCAATCCTGGCCACCCTCACTCTGCCCATGTCTGCTTCATCAGGCAGGCACGTGGCACATCTGGCTAGATGCTTGGTATGGAGAATCACTGGCTAGGAATGGGCAGGGGTAAGGGCGGCCCTCTAGGGAATTTTTAATTTCTTTTACTGTGGTGTTCAGCTCTGTTTGGGTTCCTTTCTACAATTTTCATCTCTCTATTGATATTCTCTTTGTGTTCATCTATCATTTTCCTGGTTTCCTTTAGTTCTTTGTCTTTATTTTCCTTTAGCTCTTTGAGCATCTTTAGCACCATTTTTTAAAAAGCCTTCGCCTGATGTGTCCCAGGTCCTGTCCTCCTTATTGATGGTTCCCAATGCTCGAATCTTCTCTTTAGCCTGTGCCATCACTTCCTGTTTTGTAATCTTTTCTTAAAATCTAGAGTTTTTATATTTTAATGTGTTATTGCTGGAATTTAGACTCTGAGATATTTGTTCCTTAAGCTTGTATCCAGCTAGTGTTTTGGCAGAGTTTTCTTTGAATGGAAACAAACAAATAAAGGAAGGAAAAAAAGAACACACCATTTCCAGTCTTTTCAGGTTGACCTGTTTGAGTGTTAACCATCAGAATTTATCCATACAATGAATAAGAGAATACTCCAGGCCAAAGGGTAGGAACTTCCCTGGGCCTTTCTGCACATGCATCTTGTCTTTGGCATGCTCATTTGACCCTAGGAATTCCCCTATTTATAAGGTTCTAAATGTCCTCTATTCCCTGGGAAACAGTTTCCTCATGGTCCTGGGTACTGCACTATATGTCCTTCAGCAACAATCCCTTGCCGCTGGTATCCACTTGACTGCTCTTCCTCTGTAGGGTAGTTTAGCGAGCCACCTTCTACATGCAGGGCAAGTCTAGGACAGCAAGTCTCTTAGGCCACTACCAGACAAATTTGGGCAAACATACATACTCCCAGTATGTACACAACGGTTACTCTGCTCCCTCTGGAACTGGGACCAGGGATCTGCATTGTTAGCCTGGGTCCGCTCTGCATTGAGCCAGTGAGGGGTAGGAGAGGGGCCATCCAGGGTGCCATGAAGTCCTATCACTTTTAAGTAGCCTTTTTTTTGATTTGGTGTTCACCCTGTTACTGCAACCTTTTAAATCTTTTCTGGAACTTTGAGAAAGATATTTCTGCCACTTCTTGCTGGTTGTTCAAAATTTGTGTGGGGGAACAGAGCCCTGAAGCTTCTCACTCTGCCATCTTGATCAGGGCTTCTTCTCATTTTATAATTGGATTTTTTTCTCCTTGTTATTGAGTTGTCAGAGTTTAAATATTTTAAATACAAGTTTTTTTTAAATCAGATATATGTTTGCAAATATTTTATTTCATTTTATGGCTTATCTATCAATTTTTTTCTTTTTTTGATCATTGTGTTATATCTAAGAACTCTGACTGGCATAACACCTGAAGAATTTATCTCACCTTTTCTCCTGAGCGTTTTATGGTTTTTAGCTCTTACAATTTGAACTATGATCCATTTTGAACTGATTTTTATGTATGATGTGGGTTCAGATTCTAAATCCATCCTTTCACAAATGGATATACAATTGTCCCAAAACCATTTGTTGAAAAGACTATTCTTTCCCCATTAAATTCTCTTGGCATCTTTGTCAAAAATCACATGGCCATAAATGTGAGAGTGTATTTCTGGATTCTCAGTTCTGTTCCATTGATCTATATGCCTATTCTTATACCAGCACTGCAGCCTTAATTACTGTTGCTTTTTGTTAAATTTAGAGATTAATGTACATCCTCAAACTTAGTTCTTCCTTTATAAAATGTTTTTGGCTGCCTAGATCCCTCATATTTCCATATAAATTTTAGAATCAGCTTTTCAATTTTTACAAAAAAGAAATGCCTCCTGGAATTTTAAGGGTCATGCTATAGCTGTAGGGCAATTTTTAAAAATGTGCCATCATAATTTTGATTCCTCCATGAACATGAAATGTTTATTTAGATCTTTTTTTCATTTATCTTAATATTTTGTAATTTTCAATGTATAAATCTTATACTTCTTTGTTAAAATTATTCCCAAGTATTTTATTATTTTTAAATTTTTATTTTGTCTTGTCTTTTTTATTGTTTATTTCTTTCTTATTTTTTTGTTTTAGTATTTTATTATTTTTGATGCTATTGTGAATGGAGTTGTTTTCTTAATTTTATTTTTAGATTGTTCATTCATTGCTAGTATGTAGACATATTATTGATTTTTGTGTTTTGCCTTTGGTTCCTATGATGTTACTGAATTCATTTATTAGTACTAGTATTTTTTGTGTGTGGATGCCTTAGGATTTCCTACATACAGGATGATGTCATCAATAATTAAAGGTAGATGTCTTCCTTTCCAGACTTTTTATTTTATTTTATTTTTACTTTTTTACCCATTGCCCGGGCTAGAACCTCTAGTACAATGTTGAATAGATGTGGCAAAAACAGACATCATTGACTTGTTATCAATTTTAGGAGGAAAGCATTCAGTCTTTTAACATTAAGTATGATGTTAGTTGTAGGTTTTTCATAGATGGCCTTTATCAGGTTGATATTTCTATTTTGCTGAAAGTTTATAACATGAGTGAATGTTGAATTTTGTCATATGCTTTTCTACATCTATTGAGGTGATAATGTCGTTTTGTTCTTTATTAATGTGGTGTATTACATTAATTGATTTTCAAATGTTAAACCAATCTTGTATTACTGGATAAATTCCACTTAGTTTTATATGCTTTATATGTTGTTGGGTTCAGTTTGCTAATATTTTGTGAAGGATTTTTTGCATCTATGTTCATGAGTTAGTTTTGGTAATTTGAGTCTTTCTAGGAATTTGTCCATTTCATCTAAATTGTCTAATTTTTCTGTCATAAAATTGTCTATAGTATTCCCTTGTGAGCCTTTTAATTTCTGTAGGGTTGGTAGTGATGTCTCCTCTTTCATTCTTGATTTTGATCATTTCTCTTTCTCTTTCTCTCTTTCTATCAGTTGATGGTCAGTCTAAAGTGTTCTCAATTTTATTGATCTTTTCAATTAAGCAGCTTTTGTTTCACTGATTTTATCTATTGTTTTTCTGTTTTCTATATCATTGATTTCTGCTCTAATCTTTATTGTTTCTTTTCCTTCTACTTGCTTTGTGTTTACTTTAATCTTTTTTTTTTCTAATTTCCTAAGGTGGAATCTTAAGTTTTTAGTTTGAGGCCTTTCTTATTTTCTAATATAGAAAACTTATTTAAAGCTACAAATTTCCCTCTAAGCACTGCTTTAGCATAAATATGATATATGTGTTTTCATTTTCATGCAGTTCAAAGTATTTTCTAATTTCCCTTGTGATTTCTTGATTTCTTTTTTGATTCATAGGTTGCTTAGAAATATGTTTCTTTTTTAAGATTTATTTATTTATTTTACTTTTTAAAATCTGTTTTAACCCCCCCCCCCCATTTTTGCTGTTTTGTGTCCATTCGCTGGGCAATTCTCTGTGTCTGTTTCCTGCCTTCTCTTCTCATCCTTCTTCTCCTGTCTTCACCAGGATTCAATCCTGGGGACCTCCGATGTGGGAGAGAGGCATTTTGCCACCTGTGCCACCTCATTTCCTGGTTTTTCGTCACATCTCGTCTGAGCTCTCCCTTGTGTCACTCTCCTGTTATGTCATCATCTTGCTGCGTGGCTCGGTGGGGCCTGGCACTCCCATGTGCGGGACCTGGGCGTTCACCCGCTCACGGGGCCTGGAGGCACACACACTCACAGGGCCCGAGAGCTTGCCTGCATGTGGGGCCTGATGGTGTACCTTCTATATTTTTTCTTTTATTTTACCGGGAGGTCCTGGGGATTGAACCCAGCTCCCTCCATATGGGAGATGGACATCCTACCATTTAAGCCACATCTACCCCCCATATGTTTCTTGATATTTGAGGATTATCTAAATTTCTGTGGTTGATTCTTATTTAATTCTGTCAGGAAACATATCTGGATCATTTTAATCCTTTTAAATTAATTGAGCTTGTTTTATGGCCTAGCATGTAACCTATTCTGGAGAATGTTGGGAAGAATTAATACTCTTCTGTCCTTGGGGTATGTATCCTAGATATAGTAGGTCTAGTTGGTTGATAGTGTTATTCAAGTGCCCTAGATCCTTGCTGTTTTTTTGTCTATCAGTTATTCATAGTGGGTTATTGAAGTCTCCAACTATTAATTTTTTTTTTAAGATTTATTTTTAATTATTTATTTATTTATCCCTCCTCCTTGCTGTTTGTGCTCATTGTCTGCTTTCTCTGTCCATTCGCTGCATATTTCCTCTGTGTCTGCTTGTCTCCTTGTGTTCCATCATCTTGCTGCACCAACTCTCCACGGGCATGGGCCAGCTTGCCCTCACCAGGAGGCCCCAGGAACCAAACCCAGGGCCTTTCATATGATAGACAGGAGCCCAACCACTTGAGCCACATCTGCTTTCCTCCAATTTTTAATTTTCAATGATCTATTTCTCCTTTCAATCCTGTCACTTTTCTTTTTATAGATCCCCCCCCAAGATGTTTCCCTCATATGTTTGTTCATTGTTTTTGCTCACTGTTTTTGCTTGTTGTTTGCACCCATTGTCTCCTCATTGTCTGTTCATTGTCCCTGCTCACTGTCTGCTTGTTGTTTTTGTTCATTGTCTGCTCATTGCTCTTTTGCTCACTGTCTGCTCATTGTCTGCCTGCTTTTTCTTTCGGGGGCACCGGGAACTGAACCCAGGACCTACCATGTGGGAGGTAGGTGCCCAACTGCTTGAGCAACATCTGCTCCCCACTCATTTTGTTTTGTTTTGTTGTCTGCTCATTGTTTGCTCATTGTCTTTGCTAGTTGTCTGCTCGGTTTTTTTTTTTTTTTATTTGTTTGTTTGTTTTTTTGCTCTTTGTCTGCTCATTGTTTTTGCTCATTGTCTGCTTGTTGTCCCCACTCGATGTCTGCTCTCTGTCTGCTCATTGTCTGTCTGTCTTCTCTAGGAGGAAACAGGAACTGAACCTGGGACCTCCCATGTGGAGGGTGTGTAACCAAATGCTTGAGCCACATCTGATCCCAATCCTGTCACTTTTTGCTTCAGGTATTTTGGGTTTCTTTTGTTAGGTGCATGTCTTTGCTTGCCAGGGCTGCTATTTCCAATGACACAAACTGGTTGGCTTAAACAACAGAAACTTATTGGCTCATAGTTTGGAGGCTAGAAGTCCAGAATTAAGGTATCAGTAGGCCATGCTTTTTCCAAACTCTGTAGCATTGCTAGAAATCAATCTCTGACTCTGTCACATAGTGATTTGTTTTTTTTCTGTTTCCTGTGGTTTGTACTTCTCTGTCCAAATTTCCTTTGCTTGTAAGGACTCCAGTCATATCAGATTAAGGCCTATCCTGATTCAGTTTGACCTCATCTTAATAGTATCTTTGAAAATCCTATTTACAAATTGGTTCATGTCCACAGGACTGGATACTAGGACTTGAACACATCTTTGTGGGGAACATTATTCAACCTACCACAGTGCATATGCATTCATAACTGTTTTCTTTTCCTGAGGAATTGATCATTTGAAATGTCCCTCCAGTAATATTTCTTGACTTAAGTCTATTTTGTTTGATATTAATATAGTCACTTCAGCACCTCATGGTTACCATTTGCCTAGTATATCTTTTTCATCCTTTTACTTTAACCCATATGTGTCTTTGAATCTAAAGTGTGTCCCTTGTAGCAGCAAATAGTTTGATGTTTAAAATTTAGTCTGACAATCTCGCCTGTTCCTTGGTGTCATTGTCTTTCAATCTGAAACATTTCTTATATGGCACACCTGCTAACCTGCTAGCAATGAATTCTATGTCTTTGTCTCAGAATGAGTTTATTTCACCTTCAGTTTGAGGGATAATTTGGCTGGATATAGAACTTTATTGAAAGTTTTTCCCCTACAATTAAATATGTCATATGAGTGACTTCTGAGATGTATTGTTTCTGATAAGAAGTCAGCCATTAGTCATATTATTATGTCCCTGTTTGTATTGAATCATTTTTCTCTTGCTGCTGTTAAGATTTCTTCCAGGCTTTGGCTTTTCCCAGTTTGATTATGATATATGTAGGTGTGGATCTCTTTGTGTTTATCCTACTTGAGTTTGTTGGACCTCTTCAATATGTAGATTAATTTTTTTTTCATCAAATTTGGGATGTCTAAGGCCATTATTCATATAAGTATATTTTCCTGCTCTTTATCTCTCTTCTCTCTTTCTGGCACTACCATTACTCATATATTTGTGTGTTTGATGCTGTCTGACAAGTTTCTGAGGCTCTCTTAATTTTCCTTCATTCTTTTTTCTCTTAGTTCTTCAGACTGGAGAATTTCTTCTGATCTGTTTTCAAGTTCACTGATTTTTCTTCTATCTCAAACCTGCTGTTAAGTCACTCTAATAAATTTATATTTAAGTTGTACTTTTTAACTACAGTATGTCCATTTGATTCTATTTTATAATTTTTGTCTCTTTGTTGACATTCTCTATCTGTGGAGTTATTGTCATAGTACTTTAATTCTTTAAACATGGTTTCCTTTGGTCTTTGAACATGTTTATAATTATTGTTTTGAAGGCTTTTTCTGTTAAATCCAACACTGGAGCCCACTCAGAGGCAGTTTTTATTTACTACATTTTTTTTCTGTGGGTATTGGTAACTCTCTTCTAATTTTGGCATGCCTCATAATTTTTTTTTTTTTAACTGAACATTTTAGAAAACATATTGTAGCAACTCAGGATTCTGAATTTCCTTCCAAGGGTGTTATTGCTGTTTTTTGTTTGTTTGTTTGTTTTAATAACTTGCCTGTATACATTTGTAGAATATGTTTATCTGTACTGTATGGCTGCTAATGTCTTGGCTCAGTTTTTTTTTTTTTTTTTTTTTTTCATTCTTGGTTTCATTTTTGAACCTGGATTCCTAGGTATCACACTGTTTGCATAGATTAATGGTCAGTCAATGATTGATTAGAGGTTGTGCCCAAACATCTCAAGCCATTAAAGCCTCTGCACTCTGGCACTGGACCTATGTGTGTGATGGGGAACGCCTTTAAAGTTCAGGTAGTTTTTAAGTAAGTTCCAGCTTTGCTTACCTCTAGGCTTTCTTGCCTTTCCTCTGCATATGTGCACAGGTCATGATCAGCCAATGATGTGTGCATAGCTTGGGCCATGTCCATTTTCTCCTGTATAGAGCTTATGAAAGCTCCCTATGGCTGTCTTATTTCCCAGATCATCCTCTTAAATTTGTGGCTGGTCTGTCTGTCTGTTGCTTGCCCCAACCAAGATGGCAACCTTAGGCTAGTTGAGCTGCTGGTCTTCCTTGTTTGTTACTTGGCTTGCTACTGTTACTAAAAATGCCTCTGGATGTGTTGTTGTTGTTGCTTCCTTTATCCTCTGCTCCAAATCAAGTCGAGTAGATAAAAAGTAAATAAATAAATAAATCTTTGGAAAAAAAAAGAAGATATGAGTGCTAGTCCCCGTTCAGCTGCCTACTTGGCTGTGTGAACATAGGTGAGTGGTATGACTCTCCATGCCTTGGTTTCTGCATTTATAAAATGAGGGGTCTGCTGAAGAAATCCTTGACATCTCTTCCAGCTCTGGGATGTTATGGGTGGTTTTGCTCTTGCTTTTTTGGTTATACATTATTATGACACTGTGAATGCAGTGAGTTATATTTTTCCTGTTCAATAATTGGACATGGGTGTAAGCCTATTTCTGAGTTACTGGAATATGTCCAGAAAGTGCTTTCTGTACCTTGGCTACATCCCTTCTCTGTGGTGCTGCTGGTCATAGATGTCACGATGTCTCACATACCAGGGTATTTCTTTTAAATCTGCTAACCATGGACCTATCAATAGAGGACATTGCACAGTTAGTAATAGCATAAAAGAAAAAAGTACCCATGTGCAGTCACATATACGTGGATGCACACATGCACACACAAAGCAATCCTCATCTAATGCTTAATTTCAATAGTGCCTTTGTAAGTGGAAACTTAGAGGGACCCAAGATTTAAGTTGAGTACATAAAGAATATTAGGTATAGTGTTATTCATTTAAAGACTCATACAGGTCCATATATTTCAAGTTTGGTATCTACTCAGAAACTGAGCTATTGGACAGATGATTCTTTTCAAAATTTAGATAACTGCTAAAAGCCCTTATTTAGTTCTTTGATTTAAGTTCAAAGAAATTTAAAATTTACATATTCTATTTAACTCCTCTCAAAACATTATTCAGCTGTAAAATTCTATAGAGTAAGGAGGTAGACAGTGTTAATAGATCATAAAAAAAAAAAAAATAGACCATTGGTGGTTTTCTTCAAATAATTAGTTATATTATCTTTTGGTCCATGGCCACTCTTCTCCCCTTGGCCTTCCTTCTTTTTTGGTAACTTTGATACGTATACTCCCTTACTTTTTGTTTTTGTTTCTGTTTTTTTTGTTGTTGTTTAACTTTTTATTACAGTAACTAATATGAGTGCAAATTTTCCCATTTTAACCACATTCAAGTGTATAATTCAGTGGTATTTATCATTTTCACAATATTTTGCTGCCATCACCAACATTTGCTACCCTTCCTTTTTTTCATCTCTCTAACAGAAACTAATCACCCATTAAGCCATAATGCCCTCAGATACTTTGATTATTGCATAGCCAGATCCTTAAAACTTTGTGTTCCTCTGATTTAGTTTTGTTTGCTATTGTCAATAAGTGACTTAGCATTTCTAACCATTTTGTTGGCATAATATTTTGATATCTAATATTTCATCATGATACATTTGCTTTAGTAAAGATAATCCTTCATACTTTTTAAATTAGATTTTAAAAGCTTGAAGAAACTCTAAAAAGTGTAAGAAAGATGGAGATCTTGGATTTTCTGAAATATATAATATATAACATCATGATCCTTTTAATGAAGTCTTTTATTCCAAATGAAATATGAAGTGGAAACTAATGATAGTGACATGAATCTTTATGATAAAGGTTAACTATTAAAAATCAGCTGCTATGGTTTACCTGTGAAAATGTAATACTCACATTCTGGCATGTTCTTTATAATAACTTCATCATTTTTAAAGACTGGTCTTAAAGGAAAAATGACAGAAAAAAAGAACAACACAACAAAAAGAATGACTAATCATAGCTGTTTTGATATAAATAAATGTTGAAAAATATAAGCTTATAATATGGCTATAGACAACTAAAATCAAAGTAAAGAGAATAAGCAAAAACAGAGAAATTAGAAATACAAATATTCTGCGATAGGAAAAAAACGGAAACTTTTAAGCTCCATAATTAATTTAATTTTGTATTAATGAAACAAAGGTGTGAAGGAAAATACCACTTTAAACTTAGACCTTAAACTTAGCACAGCATGTACTTTGTGACCTGCCGGGGATATAGAATGCAATCATTTGCTACTGACTGGAAGAGCCAGCCAGGAACAAATTTCACTAAGGCGTCCAATTGGTAACCAATCCACAAGCTTGAATTCAAGGTTCTAACCTTTAGTTTTAATGCTGATCAGGGAATAAGAGCTAGATATTCCCACTTGGGGGAGAGGAGTAGTTATTGTGCAAAAAGATTTGCCATTTCCATTGCTACCACTCCTTTCAGGGGTTTAAAGGCAGTCTCCTTACCTGGTTCCACCATACTTAAAAACCACTGTGCACAAAACTTCCTCAAAGCACTGATAGTTTGTGCAATATTTGTTTGGTGGAGAATACGTGTTCTTGCATTATTATGTAATCCATTTTATAATACGTGTGGCCTGTCTTCTTCTTTTGATTTAGGTAATCCCCTTTGCTTTTCCATGATTTTTAAAGATTAAGAAATGGTCAAAGTTTGGATGGCATGTATTTTCCAATTTCAACTGGGCTGATTGCTTTTTCTGTGTCACACAACTCACACTCTTTGTTTTCTCTTCAAATTTTCTCTATAGCAGGAGCTTTAAAATAAATATTAACCTTTTTATTTTAGAGTAGTAGTATATTTACCAAAAAAGTTACAAGGATTGCATAGAGAGTTCCTATACAGCCTGCACCCAAGTCTCCAATTCTTGGATCTTTTGGATCAGGAGCTTTTAACCCAGAGTTGGCAGGTTGACTTCAGGGAGTGCATGAGCTCCTGAAATTTATGTAAATTTTGATGTTTGTATGAAAAAGAATTTAAAGTCAAGAACTTTAGATTACGTCTCTGCTACTAGCTTTGTCAATCCTTTTTCCCTAGGTGCTATCTCTGCCCTTGTGTTTTCTGTCCCACTGGTACATTTTTTGGTCTATTAAAACATGACCTCAAAGTGCACATTTATGTTAGGGTGCCTAGGCAGAATTTTTTTTTTTTTTTCAGGTACCGGGACTGGGGATGAAACCTGGACCTCATATGTGGGAAGCAGGCACTCAACCACTTGAGCCACATCCACACCCCAGGCAGATTTTTATGTACAACAGAACTGGCCAAGGAGTTCTTTATCCCACCCCTGTTATTCTCTGGCTTACTCAACCTTCTGTATTCACATAAAACACATTAACTCTATTGTTTGATTTAAGCCCAGTGTTCCTTAAAATGGAGGAGTCAGTCTACGGTACATAATGTGTCTCAAAGTGTGAACCTAAGACCCTTGCATCGAATCACCTGGACTCCCAGTTAAAAATGCAGAATATTGGGCCTCAATCCAGAAAACTCTGGATTTTTAACAATACACTCAAGGGATTTGGATGTACAATCTATCAAAACTATTTATATGGATTGCTGAAAGTTTGAACGTTAGCTTAGCAACAATAGATATTTGTACTGTTGTAAAAGCTCTGCTCTTTTCCCTTAAAACTTTGAGGCAAAAAAAAAAAAAAAAAAAAAAAAGCCATGAAATTTCTATAGATCTGTTTTTCTTTTATCCTATGTAGAGTGCATCATTTGAGCTCTTTCTTGTGCCACTTTAGCTCTAAAGATAAAAGATAATTGTAATATTAGGAATCTAGGATTCTGTGAAACCTCTGTCAAATTATAATTTCCATTTATCACTATTTTCAATATTTTAAATGCATTTTTTAAAAAGTCTAATGCTGAGGGTTTTATTTTAGACTTTCAGATTCCAGTCTGCTGTTAGAGGACTATTCATCCACGTTGAGCCCCAAACAAAAGAGAGCCAAGCACAGCCTTCTATCTGGAGAGGAGAAAGAGAACCTGCGAAGTGACTATAAGGTGCCGATTTTCTCAGGACGGTGCGTATGCTTGCTCTTCCTGGTTTTTATTATTAGAAAATGGGAGTAAATGTTGCCAGAGTAGCTAGCAACAACAGCAACAATGGTAAGAACAGCTCACGTTTATTGAGCACTTACTATGTACTGGTCTCTGTGCTACACACTTCAGGTTGAGGAAGCTTGGACCCCTGAACTGAGAGAGATTGTATTGATTATGAAAAGGTATGCTCTCAGAAATGTTTGTCATCACATGGAAAGGCGACAGTATTGCAAAAGAGAATGATTAGAAACTTAATTCTACTTACATAACTAGTTGAAATTGCAAGTAGAGCTTTCAGATTATAGTGATTGAACACAGTTATTATAGATAGAGTAGAAAGAAAGGTTCCAAACTGTAAAATATTGGGTGAACTGAAAAATGTCAGATGATATGTTTATTGAGATGGTAAATATCTTGGTTGCCAATGTTCTTTTCTTTTCTTTTTTATTAGAGAAGTTGTGAGCTTACAAAACAATCATGCATAATGTACAGAATTCCCATACATTACCCCTCCACCAACACCTTATATCATTGTGGAAAATTTGTTACAGATTATGAAAGAACGTGATCAGGCTATTACCACTAACTATGGTCCATAGCATATACTTGGAATATTTTTCCCTATACCCCCTATTATTAACACTATGCATTAGTATTGTACATTTGTTATAGTTAATGAGAGAACACTCTCCCATTTGTAATGTTAACCATAGTCCATCTTCCAGCCAACGTGATTTTTTTTTGTTGTTGTTTTTTTAATGTACCGGGAGCCAGGGATTGGACCCGGGACCTTAAATGTGGTAAGCCAGTGCTCAATGACTGAGCCACATTGGCTTCCCAGAGTTGTTTTTTTTTTTTTCACTTTATTTTGTACATTTAATAATTGTAAATATAAACAATTAAAAACTAAAAAGTAAACACAGATGAATAAATATATACATTTCTCAATTAAATGTACTGGATACCTATAAATTTTTTTTTCAATCAAACAATATGTTACACAATATATTTGGTTCATAGTAACACATTTATACAGTACTTGTCCTTTTGTGTCTGGCTTGCTTCGCTCAACATAATGTCCTCCAGGGTCATCCATGTTGTCATATGCTTTACAACTTCATTTCTTCTTACAGCTGCATAATATTCCATCGTTTGAATAGACCACAGTTTATTTATCCATTCGTCTGTTGATGGACACATGGATTGTTTCCAACTTTTGGCAATGGTGAATAATGTTGCTATGAACATCAGTGTGCAGATGTCTGTTCGTGTCACTGCTCTTAGTTCTTCTGGGTATATTCCCAGTAGTGGTATTGCCGGGTCACGTGGCAAGTCTATATTCAACTTCTTTAGGAACTGCCAAACAGTCCTCCACAGTGGCTGTACCATTCTGCATTTCCACCAACAGTGAATAAGTGTTCCCATCTCTCCATATCCTCTCCAACACTTGTAGTTCTCTGTCTTTTTAATAGTGGCCATTCTGATAGGTGTGAAATGATATCTCATTGTAGTTTTGATTTGCATTTCCCTAATCATGAGCAATGTTGAGCATTTCTTCATGTGTTTTTTTGCCATTTGTATTTCTTCTTTGGAGAAATGTCTATTCAAGTCTTTTCCCCATTTTTTTATTGGGTCGTTTGTCTTTTTATTGTTGAGTTGTAACATCTCTTTATATATCCTGGATATTAAACCCTTATCAGATCTGTGATTTCCAAATATTTTTTCCCATTGAGTTGGCTGCCTTTTGACCCTTTTGACAAAGTCCTGGAGGTGCAAAAGTGTTGAATTTTGATGAGGTCCCATTTATCTATTTTTTCTTTTGTTGCATGTGCTTTGGGTGTAAGGTCCAAGAAACCGCCACCTACTACAAGGTCTTGAAGATGTTTCCCTACATTTTCTTCTAGTAGTTATATGGTCCTGGCTTTTATATTTAGATCTTTGATCCATTTTGAGTTGATTCTTGTATAGGGGGTGAGATAAGGGTCCTCTTTCATTCTTTTGGTTATAGATATCCACTTCCTCCAACACCCTTTGTTGAAGATACTGTTTTTTTCCCATTAGCATGGACTTAGTAGGTTTATCAAAAACCAGTTGACTATATAAGTGAGGGTTTATTTCTGGGTTCTCAATTCTATTTCACTGATCAATGTGTCTATCTTTATGCCAGTACCATGCTGTTTTGACCACTGTAGGTTTGTAATATGTTTCAAGGTCAGGCAGTGAAATTCCTCCCACGTCGCTCTTGTTTTTTAGAATTCTTTTGGCTATTCAGGTGCACTTACCCTTCCAGATGAATTTGGTAATTGTCTTCTCTAGTTCTGTAAAGTAAGATGTTGGGATTTTGACTGATATTGCATTGAATCTATAAAACAGTTTGGGTAAAATTGACATCTTCACAATATTTATTCTTCCAATCCATGAACATGGAATGTCTTTCCATTTGTTTAGGTCTTTTAAAATTTCTTTTAGCATTGTTTTGTAGTTTTCTGCATATAGGTCCTGTACTTCTTTGGTGAAATTAACTCCTAGGTATTTGAGTCTTTCTGTTGCTATTGAAAATGGAATTTCCCCCTCCCTGGTTTCCTCCTCAGGTTGTTCAGTACTAGTGTACAAAAACATTACTGATTTTTGCGTATTGATCCTTTATCCTGCCACTTTGCTGAACTCTTTTATTAGCTCAAGTAGCTTTGTCGTGGATACTTCTAAGTACAGGATTTTCTAAGTACAGTATCATGTCATCTGCAAACAATGAGAGTTTTACTTCCTCTTTTCCTATTTGGATGCCTTTAATTTTTTTTTTTCTTGTCTAATTGCCCTAGCTAGAACTTCTAGTACAATATTGAATAACAATGGTGACAGCAGGCACCCTTGTCTTGTTCCTGATCCTAGAGGGAAAGCTTTCAACCTTTCCCCATTGAGTGTGATGTTGGATGTGGGTTTTTCATATATGCTTTTTATCATATTGAGGAATTTTCCTTCTATTCCAATCTTTTGAAGTATTTTTATCAAAAAAGGATGTTGGATTTTGTCAAATGCCTTTTCTGTATCTATTGAGATGATCATGTGTTTTTTTCCCTTCAACTTGTTAATGTGGTGTATTACATTGATTGATTTTCTTATGTTGAACCAGCCTTGCATACCAGGAATAAATCCCACTTGGTCATGATGTATAAGTCTTTTGATATGCTGTTGGATTTGATTTGCAAGTATTTTGTTGAGAATTTTTGCATCTATGTTTATTAAAGGGATTGGTCTGTAATTTTCTTTTCTTATGGAATCTTTATCTGGCTTTGGTATCAGGGTGATGTTGGCTTCATAAAAAGTGTTGAGTAATTTTCCCTCCTCTTCAATTTTTTGGAAGAGTTTAAACAGGATTGGTGTTAATTCTTTTCGAAATGCTTGGTAGAATTCACCTGTGAAGCCATCTGGTCCTGGACTTTTCTTTGCTGGGAGATTTTTGATGATGGATTCAATCTTGTTAAATGTGATTGGTTTGTTAAGTTCTTGTGTTTCTTGTAGCATCAGTGTATGCTGGTGTGCATTTCTAGAAATTTGTCCATTTCATTTAGGTTGCCTATTTTGTTGGCATATAGTTTCTCATAATATCCTCTTATGATTCTTTTTATTTCTGTGAGGTCATTTGTACTTTCTCCCCTTTCATTTCTGATTGTATTTAATTGCATCTTCTCTTTTTTTCTTTGTTAGTCTAGCTAGGGGTTTGTCAACTTTATTGATCTTCTCAAAGAACCAGCTTTTGGTTTTGTTGATCTTCTCTATTGTTTTTCTGGTCTCATTTTCATTTATTTCTGCTCTAATCAATTTTTTTTTTTTTTTTTTTTTTTTTTACCAGGAGGTCCCGGGGATCGAACCCGGGTCCCTCCATATGGGAGACAGACGCCCAACCATTTGAGCCACATCCATTCCCCTCTGCTCTAATCTTTATTATTTCTTTCCTTCTGCTTGCTTTGGGATTGGTTTGCTGTTCTTTTTCTAGTTTTTCTAGTTGTTCAGTTAAATCTTTCAGTTTAGCCCTTTTTTGTTTTTTAATATAGACATTTAGGGCTCTAAATTTCCCTCTCAAAACGCCTTCACTGTATCCCATAAGGTTTGATACGTTGTGTTCTCGTTTTCATTTGTCTCAATATATTTACTGATTTTACTTGCAATTTCTTCTTTGACCCACCAATTATTTAAGAGTGTGTTGTTCAGTCTCCACACATTTTCTAATTTACTTTTTTCCTGTCTATTACTGATTTCTAGTTTCATTCCATTATGATCTGAGAAGGTGCTGTGTATAATTTCAATCTTTTTATATTTATTGAGAGCTGCATTGTGACCTAACATGTGGTCTATCCTGGAGAATGATCCATGGGCACTTGAGAAAAATATATAACCCGCTGAGTTTGCATGCAGTGTTCTGTATATGTCTGTTAGGTATAACTTGTTTATCATATTGTTCAAGTTCTCTGTTTCCTTGTTGATCTTCTGTCTAGTTGTTCTATCTAATAATGTGAGTGCGGTGTTGAAGTCTCCAACGATTATTGTAGAAATGTCTATTTCTCCCTTCAGTTTTGCCAGAGTTTGTCTCATATATTTTGGGACACCCTGGTTAGGTGCGGAGATATTTATGATTGTTATATCTTCCTGGAGGATCGTCCCTTTTATTAATATATCATGGCCTTTTGTATCTCTTATAACTTTTTTGCATTTAAAGTCTGTTTTGTCTGATATTAGTATAGCTACCCCTGCTCTTTTCTTGTTACTATTCGTGTGGAGTATGTTTTTCCAACCTTTCACTTTCACTCGGTTTGTATCTCTGGGTCTAAGGTGAGTTTCTTGTAAGCAGCATATGGATGGCTCATATTTTTTTTATCTATTCTGTCAGCCTGTATCTTTTGATTGGGGAGTTTAATCCATTCACATTCAATGATATTACTGTAAATGCATTAGTACTTCCTCCATTTTATTCTTTGGTTCTCATATGTCATCTTATTTTTGTTTGTCTTTTTACTCTTTTGGTTACCTTTCTGCTATTCTTTCTTCTATACTCTCCTCCAAGCCTCTCTCTCCTGTGTTTTTATTTCAGGTTCTAAGCTTCCTTTAATATTTCCTGCAAAGGTGATTCTTTTTTGCAAACTCTCTTAGGTTCTGTTTGTTTGTGAATATTTTATACTCACCTTCATATTTGAAGGACAGTTTTCCTGGATAAAGAATTCTCAGATGGCGGTTTTTCTATTTCAGTTTCCTAATTGTATCATACCACTGTCTTCTCGCCTCCATGGTTTCTGAAGAGAAATCTGTGCTAAGTCTTACTGCACGTCCCTTGTACGTGATCGTTTGCTTCTCTCTTGCTGCTCTGAGAATTTTCTCTTTATCTTTTATATTTGACATTCTGAGTAGTATGTGTCTTGGCATAGGTCTATTTGGATTTATTCTGATTGGGGTACGGTGTGCTTCTTGGACATGTAAGTTCATTTCTTTCTTGAGAGTTGGGAAATTTTTAGCTATTATTTCCTCAAATATTCTTTGTTTGTTTGTTTTGCTTGTTTTTTTGTTTTTGTTTTTTCAGGAGGCAGGGGAACTGAACCCGAGACCTCCCATGTGGGAGGAGGGCACTCACCTGCTTGAGCTACATCCACTTCCTATCTCTAATTTTAAAACGTGAACTCTCTAGATTATATTTCTTGGCACGATGGCCCAAACTTAAACTCTTCACAAAGTTAGTTTAATATGCACTTACATTCATTATAGGAGATGGCAAGGCTAGAGAAGTAAAATATTTTCTGCCCTTTTTCTCACTATTAAAAAACATCATTTAAAACTCCCATCATCCTAGCATTTGCCTACAAGCTTCTTCCCCTGTGAGACATGAAATGAATGAAGCTTATTAGTCTCCCTGCTTTCTCTCCCCTCCAAACCGTGTTGTCTCTTTCAAGCCAGTCTCAAGAAATGACAATTCACAAAATAACCTGTGATAAAAAGAAAATGTGAATAAAATTGATCTCCTAAGTTTTGTTTACATGTCTTTTTAAAAAAAATATGGATCCAATCTCACATGCTGTTACTGTGTTGAAAATAACGCTCCACAGTGGTGTTGACAGCACTAACAATCTAAGAAGAGGATGAGAAAGAAACTAGCATTGCCAGCAACAGGTTCTGAGTTGAAGCCATCAGCAATATTCAGGGTGTTGGGGAGGCTTTTGATTTATTTTTAATTTGTAGTAGTCTATTTTTGTCAATATGTTGGCATCATAGTCTTGCTCTTGTGCTCAGATTATAGAAGAGTTATCACTGACATCCACTTATATTTAAAGGAGAATATACTTGCTGTCCTGAGTCAGACAGATATTTTTTAAAGTGTACTCAAGTTCGCATATGAAATAATTACAATTTTTTTTTGAGGTTTAGCTTATTTGTAAATGGAAGAGGCAAGGAGGCTATGAATCTATCCTTTCCTCTAGAGCTGTGTCAGCATGTCCACTGTTAGAAGTAATAAGATATTGGATAAAATGTCTTACTTAGTGTTGTCTTAGCTAAGGGCAAGACTAGCACTGAAAATGATTAATTTTCATACACATTGAATCATATTTCAAAACTCATTTCAAATCTCTCTCTACTTCTATTTTGAGCTCTATAGAGAATTCCAGACAAATTCTCATGATGATTTTTTTCCTTCATTCATTTCCTATCTCATTCCAAAAAGAAAAAAATAGATTATCTTCCATTTTCCTTTTTTGTAGCTAAATTGAATAGTAGATATATTGCTGACTTAGTAGGATTTTCCTCATTAACATTTGAAGAGATAAGGCTAAGGATAAATAAATTAAAAATTCACTCACTAAGTTTAATAAGAAACAAAGTTGAATAATCGTGTTGATCAGCTAGCTGTTCTAGTAATATTCCATGAGAAACTCCCAACTTGGGACAATGTTTAATACTATTCTTCAGTAAACTGCATAGATTCAGGTGCCAAGAATTTGCAAATACAGTGGCAATATTTTCTTAAATTTTGAAGTAATCATTCTCTAAGAAAAGCAAATGTTCGATTCTGCTTTAAGAGTTCTGAGGAGACTCAGAACTTCAAAAGAATCTTCAGTATAATCAATATACTACCTTACTGAAATGTTTGATGCAGGGTTTGCAGCAAAGGTATTGAAGGAGATGAAAAACAATCCAAGTATTTTTAACAACATTAACAAACCACGGCTCAAGTTCTATCGGAAACTACTACTTTAGGGGCACTTTTGGATATTTCTTCTTATCTTTCACTTGCCGCTACTATCAGATATGAATAAAAATAAGTCACTTTTAAAAATGTCACCACTTTGAATGTGAGTTTGACTATTTCTTCTCATTTGGACTATGCACAAACACAAATGAAGATTGGCTTTTTTTTTTTTTTAAGGAAGTACCAGGGATTGAACCTGGGACCTCATACATGTGAAGCAGGCACTCAACCACTTAGCTACACCTACTCCCCTGAAGATTGCCATATTGAATATACACATATAGCATATATACACACACAACACACATGCACAGAACTTGTAAGGATCTCATGTGAATTTAGAACTTACTTTTATATGCAACAGCTCTAAGCAATAAATTTCATCGGTTGGGTTATAGCATACAGGTCAAGCACACAGTCATATATCAGTGTCTCAGGCTTTAAAGCACACAAACTATTGCATTTTATAATATAATCCTTTTTAGAAAGATAGTCATAACTTTTAGTCTTTCTTGTAAACTAAACCATATTTAAATGCACTAAGCAAACCAGTGCAATGACTTGGGCAAATTATCTAACTTCTCTGAGCCCTAGTTATCATAGATCTAAAATAGAAATGAGATGTGTTACCTCATAGGGTTGTCCTGAGCATTAAATGAAATGATGTATGTGAAAAGCACTTGGCACAGCACCAAGGACATAATGGGTATTATTGTTATCATCACCATCTGTTAAGGTGAAGATGACTATTGTAATATGAAGAGTTAACTCCCGATTTGCCAGGATTTTATATATCAGATTTTCTTTGGGCAAAAGACTCTGCTTGAAGTCTGCTACTTTGAATTTAGTAAAATTAAGCAACCTTATCACTTCCATCCACAATATCTATATTTTGCTGTTATTGTGTTTTAGCCAAATGCATGTTGCTGGAATTACAGATACGGAAGAAGAAAGAATTAAAGAAGCTGCTGCCTATATAGCCCAGAGGAATCGTCTTGAAGAAGAAATCACAACATCCAAACAGTCCACAGCATCCAAACAGTCCATGGCATCCAAAGAGTCCATGGTGTCCAAACAGTCCATAGCATCCAAACAGTCCACAGCATCCAAACAGTCTGCAGTGTCCAAACAGTCCATGGCATCCAGAGAGTCCACATCTACTCTTCAACAGGAGGAAACGTTTGAGAAGAAGTCAAGGAAGGTTGCAATTCGAGAAAAGGCAGAACGTCTGTCGCTGAGAAAAACAGTTAAGAAAAGACAATTTAATAGAACATAAAAATGGAAATACATATATAAGGGCGTGTCAGTACCGATTTGTTTCAAATCAAGAAATAATGTGGTTTTGTGGAGAAACAAAAAAGAAAAGAAGAAAAGATGTTAAAATGTATAGGTCAAAGAAAGACAAGCCTAATAGTTTTAAACGCCACGGAGTACAATTTAAGGAGCCTTAAGCAATCCACCTTAGGGAAGTAAAATATGTTGCACAAGCCTAGAATG
Source organism: Tolypeutes matacus (assembly GCA_026826555.1). Taxonomy (NCBI): domain Eukaryota; kingdom Metazoa; phylum Chordata; class Mammalia; order Cingulata; family Chlamyphoridae; genus Tolypeutes; species Tolypeutes matacus. The sequence goes on from JAKSZT010053813.1 coordinate 8,877,601, forward strand.
TTTGAAGTTAAATAAGTGCATCTGTTTACACAGGGGGAGTGGGGAGGGAGAGGGAATATGTTTTATCTAAACGCAAAAATAAGGCTCCAAATGAAAAAATAATAATTTGGGGTTGCATTTGTTATTTCACTTTGATTTAGTAGTATTTAGATAACATGTTTTATCTTTTCAGTTAGAAGAGACCGAGGCGTTTCATAGAAAGCTGAATGAAGATCATCTTCTTCATGCTCCTGACTTTGTCATCAAACCTCGTTCCCACACAGTTTGGGAGAAAGAGAATGTCAAATTATACTGCTCTGTTTCAGGGTGGCCAGAACCTCGCGTCACATGGTATGTTATTTGTATGAAAACTGCTCACAGAATAGATTGCACAAAGTTAATTTTACTGCTAGTGAAGATGTGCTGGATTGTCAATGCTCAACAGTCAAGAAAGGTGTTCTACAAGTTTGTATGGATTTTTGGAAGATTGTAAAAAGGATACTGAGATGAATATTTTATGTGTGGGAAGCGAGAACAGTCTTGCATACATTAGGGTACATTATGAAACTTTATAATCCTACTAAATAAATGGGTCTTTATTTCATAAGTATTCACATTTATTCAATCTATTTAAACACAAAGAAAGTAGGTGTCCATAACTCCTGTGACAGTAAAATTAAATGAAAATTTGCTGCCACCAATGAACTTTACAATATAGGCATCATTTGTGACCAGAAACAATGCTGCCTTTTTAAAAAGTAACTTAAAACCCAGAGGGGTCCCATCTCCTCAAATGAGCTTCATCATACTTTCTGAAGCCAAACAAAAGAGGGATATTGGATGGGAGATATTTTCCAACGTGGGATGAATTTTCTTTCCATAATGCATAAAAGTTCTCTTCCTTCTTCCATTATACATCCTATTGCAAATGCCAATGACGTTGTAATCCCTAAACTTAAAACTGTCCTGTCATATATCATGAATGTCTGCTTCAGAGAGCAGAAGTATGAAAATGATTGAGCCAATTCAAAATGACATTGATCATTTTATTCTCCAAAACAGGTGTTTTGCATGCTGTTTTCTTATCCTCAGGAGATGATGTAATTGTACCCTCTCTTGCAGAATAAGCATTAGATAGAAGGACATTGTCACCCACAGGGGGCTCTTCCTCTTCTTTCTCTTTCTTCCATTATTTCTACTGTTGGTCAGACTGGCTAGCCCTAAAATAGCTGTAGATGACTAGATAGACTTATTTAGATGCCTAAGGTTATTCTTAAGGAGAGGTGGTGAAAATTTTTTTTTTTAAATGCATCCATGATAACAATCTGTTTTTTATAATTTTGGATTTACTTATAACTTTTCTATGTATATAAACTCTTCTCAGTGTTCTTAAGTTTGAAAACCAAAGCTAGCTATGAATTAACAAGGCCAATAACTTAAACAAAGATGAGAAAGGTGGGAACATATTTCAATGAAAATGAGGTTTTAAACGTCAATTTACAAGATTTAAAATATGAAAGAATAGGGAGGCGGCTGTGGCTCAATCAGTGGGGCTCCCGTTTGCCATGTGGGAGGCCCCGGGTTCCCGGGTTCGGTTCGGTTCCCGGGACCTCCTGGTGGGGGCGGGCCTGCCCACACGGCATGGTTGGCTGACCCAGCGAGCGAGGGCGGCAGGGGGGGGATAGATGAATAGATGGGTAAAATCTTTAAAAAAAAAAAAAAAAAAAAAATGAAAGAATATAATAACAAGTTAGGACTCAATAATCAATCTGCTTTTGCCCTACTTGTCTCTGTGACTAGAAAGAGTTGCAAAATTTGGCTTATTAAAGGGACATTGCTTCTTGGAAAACTGATTACTTCCCACCTCAAAAAAAGACCAGACTTTCCTACAGAAATCCATGAAGAATAACAAATTTTTGGCTCCAAGAAATTTGTTCAGTAAAAATTTCTCTTCTTTCATCAATTAAAATATATTAAAATAAATGAGAAATTGGAGTCCTCAGTCAAGTAGATATATTTATTACATAGTGCCCTGTCTCTGTTTTCCTGCTTCTTAAAAATCAGAGCTAAAGATGACTTTCAAAAGGAAAAATAATCTCTGGGAGATAAATATTAATTTCTGAAGTATTTATTTATTCTGTTAAATACACACAGCAACTAGAATGAAAACATGGCCACGTACCATTTATGGTGATATCAAACCAGAGTGCTTTGATTTCAGAAAGGCAGAACTCAACTTGGGAGATTAAACTCCACACATTGTGTTTTGTTGGCCTGAAAAAGGAGTGATTTAAAAACAAGTAAAAAATATTTAAAACTCCTAGAAAAATATGAGATGACCAAACTGTCAATACTTAGAACTCTAATCAAATTCAAAAATAGAAATTTCAGTTATCCTTACAAAAAAAGCTGAGAAATACTATGATTGACCCCAAATCTTTCACATGTGGCTTTGAAATATTTATTTTACTTACCTATGAATATAAATGTATTTTATGCCCTAAGGGCTCATTTCAAACAAAAACAAAGGCAGAAGGACAAAATTTGCCTCAGCAAAGATTGGGAGGCCAGTCTTTTACTTGAACAACCCTTCTTTAGTTCCCGCACCCACTTTAGTGCTTGCAGAAGGCAATTCAATCTCAGTCTGTTGCCAAGCACCAGTTGTAGCAACTCCATTCTTTCTCAAAAATTTTCCCAGTATGGACAGGTCAGAGCATTTCACAGAAAGTCCTGCTGCTGCCTTGCAAGCTGAGTGAAAAATAAAAATTAAAAGGAAAGAACCAGTGGAGAGTGAAGGAAATCGTTTACCACATTTCTGAGAGCAAGGTTCAGAGCACCAGCTAGCAGATAACTGAAAATTGACTATAGCAATAAACAAGGTCAGAGCCGGGTTTTTTCAGGCATGACACTAACACAATTTGGGCGTACTCTTTACAAAAAGATTATAAAGTTAAGTAATATAAATTAGGCATCGGACTTTGCAGGGGCCAATTGTGGAGAGGGGCCCTGATACCTAAGCTTCATTAGCTTCAAGGTAAATCCACCTCCGGTAATAGACTTTCTGGGTGGGTATGCCTTACTGGGCATGTTGCTGTGGCACTCTTAACTTACTCTGCAGCACTGGTACAGAGTTTGAAATCTCCAATAAGCATCCCCCCAACCCCACCCATGAACAGGGAACAGGGAACCCACAACACAACCAAGAACCAAAATAGGTTGCTGGTAATTACTTTGGTAGCATTTGTGCCTTTTGGGTACCCTACTACAGCTTACTGTGCCTGATATTGTACCAGTATGAGTGGATATTGGGGATCCCTTTCCTGCGTAGAAAGAGGTAAATTAGAGGAATCAGCTGTAATGACGTTCACGGAATTATGCTGTCTCCACTTCTTGCACTAACCTTTCAAAGGCAATGTACCTGGGGCCATAGGCCTCCCTTAGAGCCCTTCCCACACAGGGGTTGACACCAAATTTCCATTAGGCATCCTCAGGCCACTGAAGTCCCCGAGGTTTAACAAATGATACGAACACACAGCACCTGCTCCTCGCTAGTCCCACATTCCTGACCAAATTGGTTTGAACGGAACCCAGAGGTTACCCTGAGAGTGCTGAGTGATGGAGCACAAGTTGTTCATTAAGGCCAGGTGCAGAGACAGCTGAGGAGCTAAAGGAAGCCTGCTCAAGGGTTGGGTTCAGTAGCAAACTTAGTAGCAGAGAATTTTAGTGCAACTGCACAGTGACATTGGCCATCCTGAAGGAGGCCTTGTCAGCAGATACAGAGACATATATAAGTAGTGGAAAAACAGAAGTGTTTTTTTTTTAACTTAAGAGGCTATAGTTATGTAATAATTTGTGTAACAGACTATAGTTTGATTTAAAATAGGAGTAAAAAAAAAGAATTTATAAATGGGGAGCATAAATGGGGAGCGGTTGAGCTCCTGCCTCCCACATGGGAGGTCCTGGGTTTGGTTCCCAGTGCCTCCTGAAAAAATAAAAACAAACAACAAGCAAAACAAAAGAAGAAACCAACTCAGGGAAGTCGATGTGGTGCTGACTTCACACATACAAGGTCCCAGGTTCAGTCCCCAGCCCCCGGTACCTGAAAAAAAAAAAATTATGTTTGCTTTTGTTTTATTTGCATGATGAAACTCTGGGAGGATAAGTTAGAGTCTAAGAAGAGCAATTAACTCTGGGGGAGGAGCTGGATAGCAAGGAGATAAGTACAAGCAAGGAAGCTGTTCACTGTAGACCCTATAGCTGGTTCTTGAACCCTAGGAGTGTAATACCTAGGTAAGTTATAAAAATTATATGAAATAGAAGAGAGGATGAAAGTTCTCTTGAAAATTGTGTTAATTTCACATTTTTTGAAAAAGCCAGTCTTCATTGCATTTCCTGCCTGCAGCTTAGGTCTGCTTTATCAGTGGAAATCTTGGTTGTAATCTGCAGAGAGACCTATGCAAACTCACTGGAATAATGTGTTGGTATTAGTGAGTAGTGTCAATACATTCACTTTCTCAACACACGATTTCAGATCTATATGTTGGTTACTGGGCTAGATCCTCAAACAAGGTGTATTAGTCTGCCAAAGGGGTGCTGATGCAAAGTACCAGAAATCTGTTGACTTTTATAAAGGGTATTTATTTGGGGTAAAAGCTTACAGTTACAAGGCCCTAAAGAGTCCAACTCAAGGCTGTTTTCTCGCCAAAGTCAGTTGCCATGTGTTGAAGCAAGATGGCGGGCGATCTCTGCCTGGTCTCTCAGGGCTTCCTATAACAGTCTCTGGTGTAGGGCTCATTTCTTTCCAGGCCTTTTCAGTGGCTCAGCTGCTCTGTTCTCTTCAGCTGCAAACTGTCAGGTGAATGGCTCATCTCTTCCCAGGTTTTAGCTGTTTGAGCCTTCTCCTTTCTGTCACATGACTAAGTTCTCTCCTCTGGCATCAGTGGAGCTCTCTCTCTTCCCATGCATCTTCTTAAGTGAGTATTCTTTTATATCAGTCCACCAAGGGGGCGGCAACTCAACCTGAGTCATGCCTTACTGACATGGTTGAATCAAAAGCCTTAAATTGGTTTTATCAAATAAACTTAAAACCTTTTAATTTAATACAATCAAAGGGTATCACGCTGAGATGAACAGACCAGTATGCAAACATAATCTCTCCTTTTGGGATTCATAAATAATCTCAAACTGTCACACAAGGCATTCAAAATACGTGTTTGGAATTCTTTAATTGGCCCTAAAGTCATTTTCAAATAGATATTTAAAGTAATTTGTCACTAAGTATTATAATAATTCAAAACCCCAGAAATAAAATTGTATGAAAGAAATCTGGAGATTTGGAAAATTCTTATTCTATTTTTGTAAATTATGAAAATTTCTAAATTCCATAATAGAATCATATCGATTGAGTTTATTTACAAGATTATATTTATATCTAGCAATTACTACCAGATTCTCATAGGAAAAAACTCATTTTAAATGAGTAACAAAAATTATTTACAATTTATACTCATTTCCCAACCTGGGAAATGGGGTTTTATTTTAGGTTTTTCTTGTTTACTCAGTTCCAAAATCTATCCTAATGTGGTAGCTCTGTCTCACATAATTGATTTTTTTTTTAAGGAGGTACCAGGGATTGAACCCAGGACTTCATATGTGGGAAATAGGCACTCAACCACTTGAGCTACACTCACTCCCCACACATTTTAAAGTGGTTTTTAAAGTGGGAATAACTAATTATTCAAAGCATGAGGTTGGATTCTAAGCAGTAATCACATTTTGAGTGGGATCTGACACATTAAAGTTCAAGATGATTTTGGCAAGCATTATTTGTTGCTAGAAAAAAAATTAGTGTGAAGCCTTTTGCGTGATCTTACTTTAACTGCCAAAGAGCTTTCACTGTAACCATGTATTTTCAAAATCAGCTCAATATCCAAACTGACATTTGTATGGAGAATTAAGTGTATGTTTTACACACATAAATGAAAAGTCACTGGGTGGCAGAATGTCATTCTAGAAATACTTGTAGTATAATAAAAGCTCATTAACTATTATAGTTTATAGACTGTACATAAAATGATAAGGAAAGTAGCATACACCTGAGTTTTTGTTTTTGTGTCACTTAGTTGTTTGGTCAGCCTTTAGTGTTGTATTTCTCTTCTTCTGCTAATGGGAACTCCTGAAAACACTCAGGCACCTGGAAGAACTGGCCAAGAGGAAGCTTCTTGAGTCAAGTGTGAAATTCCTTAAACCAACTCAATCAGAATATGCCAATTAACATGTTCTACGCTGTCATTCGTCAAAACAAGGAATGCTAGAAATCAGGAGTGGCCAGTAGATTCCTTTTTACAGGCCTCTATCTACTGGCCAAATAGGGCTGGCTGGAGCCCTGGGTTGAGGCAGGTAACCAGTTCATGGTCCATGAGCAGTGCCTTCTGTGGGAAGGGAGAGGGCTAAGCTGCTACATCTGCCACACATTTATTATTCTTGGTTTACATCTGAGGGAATGGAGAACCAAAGAGCCTCAATTTACTTTCTTCCCCTGTACTTATTTAAAATCATCCTATCATGAAGTATATGTTTGTCAGAACTCTTTTCCTTCAGTCAAAAGATTATGAAGTTACCATTAATCTATTGCGTTACACAGCAATTCTGTTCAGTCCAATTTAACACTGTGCGCCTCACATTTGCCCATGACTCATACTGCCTTGGGGATGGGGATAGAAGTAAGTATGGATAAGACACAATTTCTCTCTTCAAGGCAACTTAGTAGAAGACACATATCCAACCATAATTTGATAAATAGTATATCTAGCTATTTGAACCAAGTAGCATTGATACAGAGAGTCAGGGACAGTTAATATTGTGTGGGATTTCAGGGAGGAGTTTATTAAAGAAATGACATTTGAGCTGAACTGTGAAGGATTGGTTGGGATTTTGTTAGGTGGAGAAAAGGAGTAATGCATTAAAAAAAAAAGTATAGAAAATGAATGTGTTTTGGGGATATGTGATTGTGTGTCATTTGGGGAGAGGAAGGACCTGAGTGAAGTTAACATTGCAATTAGAAAGAAAATTTGATGTCAGATTAGGAACAGTCGTGCTAAATGTCTTGGATATTATCCTGGAAATAATGGGAACCATTGAAAGGTTTATGCATGGCAGTGATATCATCAGTATAAAATCAGCATTTGCAATTAAAGGGAAGGGACCGTTGAAATCCTCTCCTTTGAAAGTCAAGGAAACAAACCCATAGGGATGAAGCAACTCTTCCAGACCTATCCAGCTGTCAGCAGCAGCACCTGAAATGAAAGCTCAAGCCAGCTTCTCTCTCATATTTGTTTCTCTTATTCACATTCTCTCTCTTTATCCTCTCTTTCTCTCCATTCCCACCACTTTTCCTGCCCTTACAGCTTTTTAATAATCATTTCCAGAGGTGGGAAGAAATAAAATGCAGTGAAATAGAGATCCTTTAGGAAAATGGAACATCTCATGTGTCAGGTGCCAGACTGCCAAGGTTCAAATCCCAGCTCTGCTATTCCTAGCTGGGGACCTTGGGCAAGTCACTGAACCTCTCCATGGCTTAGTTTCTTAATCTGGAGAAGGATGTTAAAAATAGCACCGCCACAAATAAATTAGAAAGAAAAAAAAAAATAGCACTACTGCACGCGGTTGTTGTGAGGATTGAATTTGCTTGTCTAACCATGAAGTTCTAGAATATTTCCTGGCTCGTGGCCAATGCTCTAATACCCTGTGCAAATTGTGGTTATGGGCATTATTTATATTATCTGTATATATTAAGTAGGGGGTCTGAAAGGGAAACAAGTGAAACCCAGCTCCTTATTTTGGGCACAGAATGACTTAAATAGAAAAGCGTGGTCGGTACCCTAAGCACTGGCTATTGAGAACACTGCAGATGTGGTGAAGAATCCAGGCAGCACAGACAGACGGAACACTATGTGTGTCTCAGGGATAGGCCACTCTTGACCGGGAATGGAACAATCGAGAACAGGGACTCTAGTAACTTTTATTTGTCAGAAGTTTTCTTTCATAATGTATATTACAAGCTCTTCCAAGGCAAACAGCATGGTTGCTTATGACATACAACAAAACACTTAAGTACAATGATCTTTCAATACAATGACATTACTTTTAGCAACACATAACAACGTTAGCAGGAAGAATGTTTTGCTTTCATGCTACACAGCCAGCAAACAATGAAACTCCCAACCCAAAGGCTTCCTCTCTGTCATGGCAACAGTGGTCCAGATTTGCTTTAGCTTTTTTAATTGAAGTATAATATATGTACCAAAAAGTGTGTGAACACAAATATATCCAGCAATATCAGTACCCATAGGTACTATCCTGACTACTAGCAACTCTAGCAACTCGAATTAGCCTTTTTCTGTTTTTATACTTCATATAAATGCAATCATTATATTATGTCCTTTTTTGCATGTTTTTTTTTTCCCACTCAACATTATATCCGTGAGGTTCATCCATGTTGTAAATGGTCAACTTCAAATATAATTTTTATCGAGGAGAGAGAAGCGTGTTCATCAAGAAGGCACTTTAGTTTATTCATGGTGCAGTTTCTTTAATTTACTGCACACTTGTATTCATTGAGCAGATGCTACCGCTAACATCAGTGCTGCACTCACAGAAGGTTTTCCTGATGGGCATGAGAATTGGATGTGTGTGTCTGTGTTTAGTCATAAAGTTACTTACACTTTATTTTGTTTCCATTCTCCTATAGGTATAAAAACCAGGTGCCGATAAATGTCCATGCAAACCCTGAAAAGTATATTATTGAAAGTCGATATGGAATGCATACATTGGAGATTAATGCGTAAGTGGATGTCAGCATCTGTGCATGTTGCCTGACGGTCACTTAGGGAGGCACCTCACAGCTCCAGTGAGCTGCACTGGTCCTGCCCTCTTCCTCCCAGCACGACGTGGTGGCAATGGCAATGAGGGATATTCACAGACATTTCTTCTCTTGGCGGGCACACCTAAGCGCCATCTGTGTGACTGATACTGACCAAGCCCACATTTCCTCTCATGTGATTTTTTTTTTTTATTATTATGGGTAAAAATAAAAATTCTCACAATACATACAAACATTTGCAAAATGATATATAAATATATATGCATATATGTGTATTTGCTTACAAAAATGTTATTTATATATATATATATATATATATATATATACATATATTTTAAGAGGTGCTTAGATTACCCAAAATATTACACGGAACCCACTGGGATTCCCATGTTGCCCACCTCCCATACCTCCCATCACATCCCACACAAACATCTCCCACAGTCTGGCCCACCACCCTCAATGAACTTACACATCCTGGAGCCTTGCCACCAACCATAGACCACAGTTCACACTGTAGACCACACTCTCTCCCACTCAGTTCTGAGTGGTGTGTGCTGATTTAAAATGGCCTACATCCGTTGCCACAACAGTACTCAGGACAACCTCCAACTCCCAAAGAAGCCACTGTATTTCAACTGCTCGTCCCCTCCCTACCCCAAAAGTGTCAAGTGGCCACTGGCTCCACCTCATTGTTATAATTTCTTGCATTGCTAGAATCACCATATGTGAACAAGAGAATACCATCAAGTCCACTCTAGTCCATAGTTCTTCCCCCAATCGTGAGGGGACTGGGATGGTGATGTCCACTCCAACTCCAACTGAGAGAGGGCTTATATCCCATGGATATGGTGGGTGGGATGATCCTGCCTGCAGATGCAGGCCCTCTCCATTCCCTGGGATGGCCATTGCCCATCGTTGTCTCCTCACCAGGTGACTTGGATGAGTCCATTGAGCTGTAGGGTAGGAGTTGCAGCTCCACCTAGATTTCATGAACACCTGGCACATAGGTAGGCGGGAGGCTCCAGTCTCTGGAAGTATACCTAAAAACTCCAGCATCGCATATAGGTTTGAATAGAAGGGACTGGTGAACCATGTGAAGGGAGGACTTATTTGAGTCTAATTCTGTCACTCTCAGGAGCACAGATTCCAAAATAGAACCCACTGATAAGGCATCAGTCTCTGGGGCTATTCCCCCTTATATACGACCAGGGTGTCTCCGGAGCTCTCAGGAACCCCACTGAGTGGGGTGATAGGCACTTAGATGTTCTATGAGCTCCTACTGAGGTGTGCATAAGAGTTACCTCTGGGATGACCTCCCGACTCTCTTTGAAGTCTCTTAGCCACTTGAACTCATTTGTCTTTATCATTTCCCCCATTTATTCAAGGTCTTTTTCCAGTTGTGTTGCCAGTTGGCACTTGGGAAAAGTTTTCAATTAGCAATAATCGTGCCTCGGTAAACCTCATTGGCTACGATACTGCCACTGTGCAAAGCTGCCAGTTGGCACTTGGTATTAATCCCTCGTTGCCAGGGAGGCTCATCCCCGGGAGTCATGTCCCACGTTGCGGGGAAGGTAATGCAATCATATGCTGAGTTTGGCTTAGAGAGAGGCCACATTTGAGCAACAAGGAGGCTCTCAGGTGGCAACCCTTAGACACCCCACAACTGCAGGCTAAGTCTCATTTACAAGAGCAAAGACTCACAAGGGTAGTCATCAATAAAAACAAAATAAAAAAAAAATAAAAAACATCAGTGGGTCATCCTATTTTGACAGGCACTGTCCCTACACTCAGAGGACTGTTGTTGCTCCCTTGGAGACTGTGACAGAGCTCTCCAGGCTAGGAATTCAGATTCCCTCATTTATTGTGTGATTATCCACCCATCATGACCATGCCCCATCCCCCGATCCTTTGAATGATTT
>JAKSZT010053813.1:8888779-9017825 GCA_026826555.1 Tolypeutes matacus
CCACCAACCATAGACCACAGTTCACACTGTAGACCACACTCTCTCCCACTCAGTTCTGAGTGGTGTGTGCTGATTTAAAATGGCCTACATCCATTGCCACAACAGTACTCAGGACAACCTCCAACTCCCAAAGAAGCCCCTGTATTTCAACTGCTCATCCCCTCCCTACCCAAAAACTGTCAAGTGGCCACTGGCTCCACCTCATTGTTATAATTTCTTGCATTGCAAGAATCACCATATGTGAGCAAGAGAATACCATCAAGTCCACTCTAGTCCATAGTTCTTCCCCCAATCGTGAGGGGACTGGGATGGTGATGTCCACTCCAACTCCAAGTGAGAGAGGGCTTATATCCCATGGATATGGTGGGTGGGATGATCCTGCCTGCAGATGCAGGCCCTCTCCATTCCCTGGGATGGCCATTGCCCATCGTTGTCTCCTCACCAGGTGACTTGGATGAGTCCATTGAGCTGTAGGGTAGGAGTTGCAGCTCCACCTAGATTTCATGAACACCTGGCACATAGGTAGGCGGGAGGCTCCAGTCTCTGGAAGTATACCTAAAAACTCCAGCATCGCATATAGGTTTGAATAGAAGGGACTGGTGAACCATGTGAAGGGAGGACTTATTTGAGTCTAATTCTGTCACTCTCAGGAGCACAGATTCCAAAATAGAACCCACTGATAAGGCATCAGTCTCTGGGGCTATTCCCCCTTATATACGACCAGGGTGTCTCCGGAGCTCTCAGGAACCCCACTGAGTGGGGTGATAGGCACTTAGATGTTCTATGAGCTCCTACTGAGGTGTGCATAAGAGTTACCTCTGGGATGACCTCCCGACTCTCTTTGAAGTCTCTTAGCCACTTGAACTCATTTGTCTTTATCATTTCCCCCATTTATTCAAGGTCTTTTTCCAGTTGTGTTGCCAGTTGGCACTTGGGAAAAGTTTTCAATTAGCAATAATCGTGCCTCGGTAAACCTCATTGGCTACGATACTGCCACTGTGCAAAGCTGCCAGTTGGCACTTGGTATTAATCCCTCGTTGCCAGGGAGGCTCATCCCCGGGAGTCATGTCCCACGTTGCGGGGAAGGTAATGCAATCATATGCTGAGTTTGGCTTAGAGAGAGGCCACATTTGAGCAACAAGGAGGCTCTCAGGTGGCAACCCTTAGACACCCCACAACTGCAGGCTAAGTCTCATTTACAAGAGCAAAGACTCACAAGGGTAGTCATCAATAAAAACAAAATAAAAAAAAAATAAAAAACATCAGTGGGTCATCCTATTTTGACAGGCACTGTCCCTACACTCAGAGGACTGTTGTTGCTCCCTTGGAGACTGTGACAGAGCTCTCCAGGCTAGGAATTCAGATTCCCTCATTTATTGTGTGATTATCCACCCATCATGACCATGCCCCATCCCCCGATCCTTTGAATGATTTTGTATATCTTTCATGTATATTCGGATGAACCAATCCCCATGAAACCCCCCCCCAATAATCCCCCACAGTACCCATTGTAACCCTTCTGTGATCCAAATCCTCCATGAACATTTAGTCCATAAAATAATCAAATACACTTACTAGGAAAAAGAAACAAGTGTGATAAGCTTACATGCAAGAGACAAACATAAGGAAACTCAGGGAAAAAAAAAAAAAGAAAAAAGAGAGAAGGAAAAAAAACAAATAATCAAACAAAGAACAAAACAAAATAAAATATAATTAGTGGATTGGGACATTCAAAAAATGGGCAAAAAAGCAAAGGAAATGCCTTTAAAAATATATATATATATATATTCATTTTTTTTCCTTTCTCTTTTCTTTTTTCCCTTTCTTCCTTCCCTTTATCACTGTGTTATCAGATGTCTGGTGTGCCATGACACCTTCCTCCTCTCAATCCCCATTGTCTCCCAATTTTTCATTTAATTTTCAAAGAAGTTTTAGGTCACAGCAAAGTCACACACAGAGTGCCGGAGACTCCCAGATACCAAACCACCCCCCATTCCCCACCCCATATTAACTCCGCCCCCTTTTTTTTTTGGTTGTTAGCATTGTTATAACTGTTATGCAGATAGCAAAATATAGCAACTAAACATTGTCAGTGATTTACAGTATAGTTTACAATTTAGATGATACAGTTTAATAATTTTGATGATATTTTAGTCAAACATGATGAGAAAACTTTATTTTACATCATTTTATTTATTCTTTTTCCATATTAAACTTTAATTTGCATCTTTTTATTCTTTCCTATTCTTGAGAGTTTTTCTTAAATATTAGTAAGAAAATCATTTGCAAAAATGGAAATTCATAGTCCCTTAACCTTTCAGAGTTCCAATCATACTCTTTTGCTTTGAATAAATAAAGGCCATGGAGATTGGGGTGGGTAGCATGGAGAGAAGCTGGGACTGGAGATACTGCTCTTTCCCTCAGCTGAATAGGAACTATGGTAGACTGACTATGTGCTGTGAATCTGTGCAGGCAAGCCAGGGCCAGACTTTGGGAAATTTGAGGGGAAAGTAAAATCCAAAGCAAAATTTGGAAGCAGAATCCACATCAAAGTTTCAAAAACCTCAAAGGTTTATAATGTCTCCTAAGATGGTTTTGAAATCCAAACTTAGTTTTGTAGATGAAAAAGGCTGAACAAGCTTCTGCCATTTTCAGTCCAAATAAAACCATGAAATGCTGAGATGTTAATATAAAACCTAGATAATTCTAATCTCAGGAGTTTTGTAGCCCTCTCTTCAAATCAGAGGAGCTGACCCAAGTGATGTGGGGCTTCAAACCAAACCCCAGGGCCTTGTGGTGCCCACCAAGCCACAGCCTGACTCAAGTCATGTCCATATCTGCCAATCAGTGGTTCTACCAAGACAGCAGGATGCTACGTGGTTGCTGTCATCGTTGAATAGTTATGAAAAAGACAACTGTATTGACCTTACTGGGGTTCTATTGTTGTCCATAAAATTTCAAAGAAATAAGTTTATACTAATGAAACCCAATCCTGGGGAGCAATGCAGAACACAGAGAACTGGTGGTGATGAGAGACAAAACAACCTCCTCTGAAATCTTAGCTTGTTCATTTCCCTGTGAGATCATTTCTCTCTAATTCCATTATTAAAGACATTCTAATTTCAGTAGTTTAGCTTAGAGACGCTTCCAAATAGCTCTTCTTGTGTTGTGCTGCGGGCTGAAGCTCCAGATACTGCCTGAACCTTAGCAGAGTATAAATAACCTAGACAGACTCAGAGGCTTGAGTGAGGAACCAAACATTAGACCCACGTGGATCTGGTGTATGGGTTGAGGTTCGGTTGTGGGGAATGTGGAAGTCGCTATGGAGAGGCTGCTGCTTTCCCCTCCTTTGTTGTCTGTCACCCTCAGACTGAAATCCATTGCTAAGGGCAGGACAACCAGGAGGCCAAACCCTCCAAACTACCTGATGTAGTTATCTGCTGCAAAGACAAATACCTGGGCATTTCTGCATGTGATGCAACTTTAGACAAGTTAATAACAGCTCTGTTCACTCTGTGATTTATGTGCTTAACAATCTGTTGACATTTTGCAGGTGTTTGAAATGAAACCCAGCTGGGGTCACATTGGACTTTGGGTGTTTCCTTTCCATTCTGTGCTGTCAGCATGAAAATGTAGTTGATTGTTTGGACTGTATAAAATCCCATAATTAGATCAGAGACAATAGCTTTATCAAGGATCCCAAAGAACCATTTGTAAGACACTGATTTGCCATGTTAACAAAGAATTTCTGGATATCGCAGCTATTAATTAAAAGGGGTGTCACTACTGTGGCAATTTATTTCCATAATGTTCTTTCAGGTGTGATTTTGAAGACACAGCTCAGTACCGGGCCTCTGTGATGAATGTCAAAGGAGAGCTTTCAGCATATGCTTCCATTGTGGTAAAGAGTAGGTTTGCTGGATTTGATTTTTTCAACGTGCATTTAAAATTTTTTTCCAATTGCCAAAGAAAACCATAATAAAACATGAAGCAATTCTCAGGCATTCCATTTTCTTTTGTAGGATATAAAGGAGAGTTTGATGAGACTTGCTTCCATGCTGGGGCTACCACCATGCCCCTTAGCTGTAAGTTAAAAAATATATTTGCTAAATTTCCTTTCTATTTAAAACACAGCATAACAAGTTATTGTATAATGCTGAAATAAATGCATAATCTCTCTCTATATAACATATTATATGCTAGTATTCATATAGTAGATGTCTGTGGTTACTTTTATTTTTTCAGATTCTTTGATTACTATTCTCTTGTTTAATCTAATTGCTTTGTTCTGGTTTTATAAAAGCCCCGTTGTGATGGAGTAAAACTGGCAAATGCATTTAAGGTTTCCCATGTAAGTCAGAGAAAGATCATTATATAAACCTGGGCAGAGTGATTCACACACACACACACACACACACACACTCATGAGTCTGGACTATGTCATCCTTCAGCATCCAGGTCAACTCCTTGAGAAATCCACATTTGACCTCCACTAACCAGCCAGTGTCAGGTGTACTCATGAGGTCAAGGCACGTCCATCCCAGCACCCACACTAGACAATGTTGACTGTTAAATATCGGTGTCTCCCACTGACCTATGAACTGCTTCAAGGCAAGGATGGGCTTTTTATCTCTGAAGCCCAGTGCCTGGCACAGAGTAGGTATTTAGTGAGAATGGATGAATGAATAAATACATCAACTTTTGAAGGTGAATTTAAAATGAAGTCTGAATGTGGCTAAATAATGAACTATTTTTAAAAGATCCAGCTAGTGGTAATTTGTGAACTTCAATAAAAGAAATATTTAAAACTTGTTTTAATGGATAATAATAAAAGTGAAATCCTTATAGCGGTTCAGTAATTAGAAATCTACAGTGGTCAGACTGAAAAAGGAAGTCAAACCTTAATTTTTTCCTTTCCAAAAATTAAATAAAAAATAAATACTAGTTTTGAAAATACTAGAGAGTGGTGAAGACACTCTCTTCTGGGTCATTTTCATCTAACTGGTTAGTTAGATGCCTGTAGTTGGCCTATCCCTTCAACTTCATGGAATGTCTCCTAATTTTAATATTCCAAATTACAGTTATTGATATCAATCTCATGGATAGGAATGGGTGATGGGTGGGAGCATGGGGGGAACACAGCCCAAACTATGTCCTACTATCATTTGGTTTATGTTGAGATAGGATGGTTGGACATTTTTGAAACTATGATTTATCTATCAGTGTCCTCAAGCTGCCCTAATGATCTTTTCACAATCTATATTCAACTTCTTTAGGAACTGCCAAACAGTCCTCCACATTGGCTGTACCATTCTACATTCCCACCAACAGTGAATAAGCATTCCTAACTCTCCACATCCTCTCCAACACTTGTAGTTCTCTGTCTTTTTAATAGTGGCCATTCTGATAGGTGTGAAATGATATCTCATTGTAGCTTTGATTTGCAATTCCCAAATCACTAGTGATGTTGAACTTTTTTCCATGTGTTTTTTTTTTTTTTTTTTTTTTTTCCATTTGTATTTCTTCTTTGGACAAATGTCTATTCAAGTCTTTTGCTCATTTTTTAATCAGGTCATTTGTCTTTGTATTGTTCAGTTGTAGCATCTCTTTATATATCATGGGAATTAAACCTTTATTGGATATGTGATTTCCAAATATTTTCCCCCATTGAGTTGGCTGCCTTTTCACCCTTTTGACAAAGTCCTTTAAGGACTTTAATTTTGAAGAGGTCCCAATTATCTATTTTTTCTTCTGTTTCTCATGCTTTGTATATAAGGCCCAAGAAACCACTATCTACCACAAGATCTTGAAGATGTTTTCCTATATTTTCTTCTAATAGTTTTATGTTCTGGCTTTTCTATTTAGGTCTTTGATCCATTTTGAGTTGATTCTTGTATAGGGAGTGAGATAGGGGTCCTCTTTCATTCTTTTGGTTATGGATATCCAGTTCTCCCAGCACCATTTGTTGAAGAGATTTTTTGTCCCATTAGCATGGACTTGGTAGGTTTGTCCAAAATCAGTTGGCCATAGAGATGAGGGTTTATTTCTGGACTGTCAATTCTATTTCACTGATCAATGTGTCTATCTTTATGCCAATACCATGCTGTTTTGGCCACTGTAGCTTTGTAGTGTGTTTCAAGGTCAGGCAGTGAAATTCCTCCCACATTGCTCTTCTTTTTTAGAATGCTTTTGGCTATTCGGGTACACTTTCCCTTACAAATGAATTTGGTAATTGCCTTTTCTACTTCTGTAAAGTGGGCTCTCTGAATTTTGATTGGTATTGCATTGAACCTATAAAGCAGTTTGAAGATTGACATCTTCATGGTATTTAGTCTTCTAACCCATGAATACAGAATGTCTTCCCATTTGTTTAGGTCTTCTTTGATTTCTTTTAGCATTGCTTTATAGTTTTCTGAATATAGATCCTGTGCTACTTTGCTTAAATTGATTCCTAGGTATTTGAGTCTTTTTGTTGCTATTGTAAATGGAGTTTTCTCTGTGGTTTCCTCCTCAGATTGTTCCAGTACTGGTGCACAGAAACTACTGATTTTTGCTTGTTGATCTTGTATCCTGCCACTTTGCTGAACTTATTTATTAGCTCAAGTAGCTTTATTGTAGACATTTCAGAAATTTCTAAGTATTGGATCATGTCATCTGCGAATAGTAATTGTTTTACTTCCTCTTTTCCTATTTGGATGCCTTTTTTTTTTCTTGTCTAATTGCTTTAGCTAGAAATTCTAGCATAATGGTGAATAACCATTGTGACAGTGGGCATCCTTGTCTTGTCCTGATCTTAGAGGGAAAGCTTTCAACCTCTCCCCATTAAATATGATGTTGGCTGTGGATTTTTCATATATGCCCTTTATCATTTTGAGGAATTTTCCTTCTATTCCTATCTTTCAAAGTGTTTTTAACAAGAAAGAAAGCTGGATTTTGTCTAATGCCTTTTCTTTCTTTTTTTTTTTTTTTAAAGATTTTATTTATTTATTTATTTATCCCCCCCTTGCTGCTTGTGCTCGCTGGGTCAGCTAACCACGCCGTGCGGGCAGGCCTGCCTTCACCAGGAGGCCTCGGGAACCGAACCCGGGGCCTCCCATATGGTAAACGGGAGCCCCATTGATTGAGCCACAGCCGCTTCCCATCTAATGCCTTTTCTGCATTGATTGAGATGATCCTTGGCTTTTCCCCTTCAATTTGTTAATGTGGTGTATTGCATTAATTGATTTTTTTTTATGTTGAGCTATCCTTGCATACCAGTAATAAATCCTACTTGGTCATGGTATATAACTCTTTTGAATGTTGTTGGATTCTATTTGCAAGTATTTTGCTGAGAATTTTTGCATCTATGCTCATTAGAGAGATTGGTTCGTAATTTTCTTTTCTTGTAGTATCTTTATATGGCTTTGGTACTTAGGGTGATGTTGGCTTCATAAAATGTGTTAGGTGTCCCCCCCGCTTCTGTTTTTTGAAAGAGTTTAAATAGGATTGAGTGTTAATTCTTCTCAAAATACTTGGTAGAATTCACCTGTGAAGCCATCTGGTTCTTTACTTTTCTTTGTTGGGAGATTTTTGATGACTAATTCAATCTTTTTTTTTTTAAACTATTTATTGAAGTATATTATTCAAACATGAACATACATAAACTATAAGTGTTCAGTAAACATCGTGATCTTACAAAACAAACATGCATAACATCATACAGGGCTCCCACACCTCACCTCCCCACAAACATCCTACATTGTTATGAAACATTTGTTAACAAATCATGAAAGAGCATTGTCAAAGTATTACTACTAACTATAGTCCGAATCTTCCTCCCCTATACATTTTTTAATGATTTATTTATGTATTTACTTTTATCCATTTTTATTCCCCCCCCCCCGGGTTTTGCTCTTTCTGTGTCCATTCACTGGGCAACTCTGTGTGTCTGTTTCCTGCTCTCTCTTCTCATCCTTCTCCTCCTGTCTTCACTGGGATTCAATCCTCGGAACCTCCAATGTGGGAGAGAGGCGTCCTACCACCTGCGCCACCTTAGTTCCTGTTTTTTTGGTGCGTCTCGTCTTGGCTCTCCCTTGTGTCACTCTCCTGTTACATCATCATTTTGCTGCATGGCTTGCAGGGCCTGGAAGCTCACTCACTCACGAGTCCTGGCGGTGCACCAGTGCACTTGGCCTGGTGGCCCACGCGCCTTCTATATTTTTCTTTTTTTAAATTTTTACTGGGAGGTCCCAGGGGTCAAACCCAGGTCCCTCCATATGGGAGATGGACACCCAACCACCTGAGCCACATCCATCCCCCTGCTATATCTCTTAAGGTTGACCAAAGATATCCAAAGTTACAGTAATTTCCCATACATATGGTCATATAATAAATCAGGCTTCATTTATTACCAGCTTTCTAAAAACCAGACCTAGGGAGAAAAACTAGGTCTGGGGACACATGCATGGTTTCTAATATAGCAAATGTTTAGCCTACCCTAATTATCACAAAATCAGGACAGCAAGAATATTCACGGTAATTCAATCTTTAAATTGAGATTTAAGATTGGTTTGTTAAGTTCTTGCATTTCTTGTAGTATCAGTGTAGGTTGTTTGTAAATTTCTAGGAATTTGTCCATTTCATCTAGGTTGTCTACTTTCTTAGCATATAGTTTCTCATAATATCTTCCTATGATCATTTTTATTTCTTTGGGGTCAGTCATAACATCCCCTTTCATTTATGATTTTATTTTTTTGCATCGTCTCTCTTTTTTTCTTTGTTAGTCTAGCTAAGGATTTGTCAATTTTATTGACCTTCTCAAAGAACCAGCTTTTGGTTTTTTTTATTTTCACTGTTTTTTGTTGTTGTTCTCAATTTCATTTATTTCTGCTCAAATCTTTATTATTTCTTTCCATCTGCTAGGTTTGGGAATGGTTTGTTGTTCTTTTTCTAGTTTCTCAGTTAGATTTTTGATTTTAGCTCTTTCTTTCTTTTTAATATAGATGTTAAAGGCTATAAATTTCCCCCTCAGCACTGCCTTCACTATATCCCATAAGTTTTAATAAGTTGTGTTCTTGTTTCATTTGTCTCAACATATTTACTAATTTCACTTACAATTACTTCTTTGACCCACTGATTATTTAGGAGTGTATTGTTTAGCCTCCACACATTTGTGAATTTCCCTCTTTCCCATCTATTATTGATTTCCAGTTTCATTCCATTTTGATCTAAGAAGATGCTTTGTATAATTTCAATCTTTTTATATTTATTGAGACCTGCCTTGTGACCTAAGATGTGGTCTATCCTGAAGAAAGATCCATGAGCACTTGAGAAGAATGTATTACCTGCTGATTTGGGATACAATGTTCTGTATATGTCTGTTAGTTCTAGCCCATATATCCTATTGTTCAGGTTCTCTGTTTCCTTGTGGGTCTTCTGTCTAGTTGTTCTACGTAATGATGTGAGTGGTGTGTTGAAGTCTCCAGCTATTATTGTAGAGATATCTATTTCTCCCTTCAGTTTTGCCAGAATTTGCCTCATGTATTTTGGGGCACCCTGGTAGGTACATAGATATTTATGACTGTTATTTCTTCCTGGTGGGTTGTCCCTTTTATTAATATATAATGGCCTTCTGTATCTCTTATAACTTTTTTGTATTTAAAGTTTGTTTTGTCCAATATTAGTATAGTTACCTCTGCTCTTTTTTGGTTACTGTTTGCATGGAGTATCTTTTTCCAACCTTTTACTTTCAGCCGGTTTGTATCCCTAGGTCTAAGATGAGTCTCTTGTAGGCAGCATATGGATGGCTCAAGTTTTTTATCCATTCTGTCAGCCTGTATCTTTAATTGGGGAGTTTGATCCATTCACATTCAATGATTTTACTGTAAATGCATTATTTACTTCCACCATTTTATTCTTTGGTTTCATATGTCATGTCTTATTTTCATCTGTCTTTTTATTCTTTTAGTTAGCCTTTCTGCTATCTTGCCTTCTACACTCTCCTCCAAGCATCTTTCTCCTATCTTTTTCTTTGGGGCTTTTAGTCTCCCTTTAATACTTCCTACAAAGGTGGATTCTTTTTTACAAACTATCCTACTTTCTGTTTATTTGTGAATATCATAAACTCACCTTTATATTTAAAGGACAATTTTGCCATATAAAGAATTCTTGGCTGGCACTTTTTCTCTTTCAGTATCCTAATTATATCATAACACTGTCTTCTCACCTCCATGGTTTCTGATGAGAAATCCATAAGTCTTATTGGGCATCCCTTTTATGTGATGGTTTGCTTCTCCCTTGCTGCTCTCAGAATTTTCTCTTTATCTTTGACATTGGATATTCTGAGTAGTATGTGTCTTGGAGTAGGTCTATTCGGATTTATTCTGATTGGGGTATGCTGCGCTTCTTGGACATATAAATAAATTTCTTTCATGAGAGTTGGGAAATTTTCAGCCATTATTTTCTCAAGTACTCTTTCTGCCCCTTTACCCTTCTCTTCTCCATCTGGAACTCCCATGATACATATCTTGTTGTGCTTCATGTTATCATTCAACTCCCTTAGCCCCTGCTTAATGTTTTCCATTCTTTTCTCTCTCTTATCTCTTCAATTGTAGATGTTCTGTCTTCTGTATTACATATTTTTTCTTCTATATTTTCGAGTCTGCTGTTGTATGCCTCTATCGTGTCTTTCCTTCCCATGAGTGCTGTTATTTATTTTTTTCTTTTTTTATTTATTTATTTTTTTTCTGCTGTTATTTTTTAATTCAGGTTTTCAATATCATATTTGTGCTCACTCAGTGTCTTCTTGATGTCCTTTATCTCTTTAGCTATATCGTCTTTCAACTCATTTATTTGATTTTGGACATTTGTATGACTCTCAATTAGTTGTCTCAAATCCTGTGTCTCATCTGCGGTTTTGATATATTCCTTTTCTTGGGCCATGTCTTCCATTCTCTAAGTGTGGCTTATAATTTTTTTGCTGATGTCTAGGCATATGATTATGATGGGGAGTTTACTCTGATGCTCAATTTATCTCTTTTATAGGGATTTAGTGGCAGGAAGCTGTTTGTTACTACCATTCTTCGATTCTTGGTTCAACTTGTTCTATGTCTTTATGATTAGCCTTGTTGCTCAAATCTGGGCCACGGACTCAGTAACAGGTTGCAGACCTACTTCCAAGGTCCTTAGGGAGGGAGTCTGTAAAGGCTTGAAAAAGCCTCTCTTATTTACTTTAAATTTCCTCACACACACACACACACACACACACACACACACACACACACACACACGTCACTGGTCCACCAGCAGATGGCAGTCTTAAGCAGCCCTCTCAGTTCAAAGCCTGGTCAGAGTGTGTTTGCTGCAACACCAACTACAACAATGTGACAGAGGATCCTGCCTGGAGGCTATTCAGAGCCTCGCAATTCAAACTTCCTCAGAGGCTGTTCTCCAACCTTTGCTAACAGCCCTCTCCCTTTTCCCTTCTAGGAAATAATTCCACTCCCTTCTGTGTCCTCTACAACCAGCCCTAGTCAGTAGAGAGGGTGATTGAGAGGGTTGGATCTATTTAGCCCCTTTCCAGCTCCCAGGGCAAACAATGGTGTGGCCCCATCTGGCCTGGAAGTGCTCGTGGGACACAGCAGACCAAATTTATTGGCCAAAAGCTTAATCAGCTTTAGGCTGCATTCCTCTCTCCTCTTCCCTGGGGAGGTGGATCCTTGTGGCATCCTTTGTCTATAGTTGCTGGCCAGAGGCCAGAGAATTCAAAATTGTCTGCTTGTAGGGTGGGAGAAGGGTGCCAGTGGCTGCAGTTGCAGCTTCTACTCACAGTCTTTCCATTAAGACTTTTTTTCCTGTGCTCCTCTCTCTTTTGGTTGTTGTCCAGCCTTCCCTTAGTGTCCTAAACCCTAGAACATTTTTTTCCAGGCTGTTTCTACTAGTCCTTTAGCTATTTTTCTGGGAGAGAAGAGAGTCCCGTGCCTTTCTTATCTGCCATCTTCCTGGAAGTGCTAATAGATATTTAATACTTTGAACTTACTGGGCATAAGTTGAACTCAATAAATGTTAGCTTGCATTTTCAAGTTAACGCTCAGAGGTCTTAGGAACAGAGACAAAGAACGAGAAAGGGCCTATGTTTTTGAGTTGGGTTGTTGTGGGTTTGAATTTCAGTTGTACACATGCTGCATGCAAACCCCTGGTGTTAGTGATATACTCCCTTTGTGAACTTCCATATCACCATCTGGAAGGGAGGAAAAAAATAATAGATAGTTGTTACAAGGATTAGATGACAGACAGGTCAAAAGTAAAGTGCCTGGCATTAAAAAGCTGTCAGTAAATAGTCATTACTTTCCCAAATCTTTCCTTTGAGAAAAGAGAAATTAAAATCTGGAAAAATGTATGATATTGGCATTTAGTTCATCTATAATTAGATATTCTGAGAAAATATTTAACTTAACAATATTTTTACACTTTTCAATTTTCTCCCTTTGAAATTTTTCATGATATTTTTGCTCAGATCATTAAAGAAAGTGAAGTAACTTACTGAAAAATTGTATTTTTACCTGTAATTAATACAGCTATTTTGTACCAATGGTACAAGTTGTAGAAGTTAAATTGACTCAGAATCTAAATTAAAAAGTGAACATATTGCAGCTGTTTAAGTCTAAGCTAAATGTGGTATTAATGTGCATTTTATTTAGAACATTAAACCTGATCCTTTACATTTGATTCATAATAATAAGCAAGAATTTCCATATAAATGATATATGTCTATGTACTACATAATTCTGGTATAGGACTTAATTTTTGCCCAAATAAATTATTTGATCTGTCTTTGTTGTGACTGCTATCTGCCTATGCTTATGAAAATTCTCTGTGTTACTTTGATTAGAAAAAACAAATTACTACCATTTGTTTTCATTGTACCCAGTTGCTGTTACTCCCTATGGTTATGCATCCAAGTTTGAAATCCACTTTGATGACAAGTTCGATGTGTCTTTTGGAAGAGAGGGTGAGACAATAAGTCTCGGCTGCCGTGTAGTTATCACTCCTGAAATTAAACATTTCCAGCCAGAGATCCAGTGGTACAGAAATGGTGAGTCTTTGCCTTGAATTCTCACTTTAGCTCTTATTTGTTGAAGGTTGCAGACCAGTTGGCCAGGCTTGGCACCAATGCATAAATATTCATACGATTACAGATCTATTTATCAAGAGTGGGCATTCGGGAAATTCGAGGGGGTAACCTATTTTATGATTTTTTAAAAATTTTTTTCACATATATATTGAAGTAGCAAATCTTTCATAATATGTGGATATTATATTTTCTTATCATAAAGTAATATGTGTAAAGGATTACAAAAAACGAATATACATTTTGTAAGGTAATTTTATCTGGTAAAATATCCTTCCTCATAGACTTATCATTTATACAGTAGAAATTGAATAAACTTTTTTTTTAAACATAAATTTATAAAACAATAAGATCCTGATTTAATTAATCAACCAGCAGAGTAAATGGAGAGGAAATTCAGACCTTTTTTTTGCTAATGTGTTAAAGGCTCTTTATAATTTTGAAACTTCTGGCAAGTATATTCTCCATACAAAATATGCACAGCTACACTGATATCCCTTAAGAATACAAGAGTAAAAAATGTATCCTCTTTTTTAGGTCATGTTATATCTGACGCTGGTAGGAAATAAAGGAAGTCTTTCCATTGTTGTTTCCTCTGACTCTGCCTTTAAATCACAATTCAGTCTTAATCTGCTTCAAAAGGACCTAGAGCCAGGATACTCTGATGGGAGGAAGAAATGAGGATTTAATTTTCCTTTATATATCATATTAGGATTAAAGTCTATTTAAAGTCTAGTTGATGTTCCAGTTCAAAAAGAAACCAAATCAAAATTTTAAAAAGCTATCAAAATAAGTTGATTTGTTGAAATGTTGAACTTAAGAAATAATGGGATCTCTAAAATAGTATCATAAATCTCAGATCCAAATAAACTGAGTTTCTAAACTAGATTATCTCATCCAATAGATGAAGACATTGAAACTGTTGAGAGACTAAGAATAGCCCAAAATTACACAGCAAAACTCTGACAGAGTAGACCTCAGATCATCTTGTTTTAGCTTTGAGCCCAGTGTACTTTACTGTGTTCCTTCTTTTATATCTCTGCTACCTTAGGTCTAATAAAGAAAAAAAAACCCACCTCATTGGAAAATCTGTACTCTCTCTAATCCTTCTGTTGTTATTTCCTCTGATTTTATGTCCTTTAGGCCTAGGTAGTGAAAAAAGCATTGATATTTGAGGAATTGAACATTCCTCTAGGTACATTTTTAACTCTGAGTCCCATGTAAGCTCCTAACTGATAGAAGATATCTAATGGAAAGAACAACGATTAGACTTGAGACTCTCATTGTTTCTTTTAATTTATCTTAAATTAAAAGGAACTTAAATAAAAGTCTTCACCAGGTTTATTTCTAGAGAAGATCACATTTTAAAGCTCTTAGAAACTTAAAAATTCTGGATGTATTTAGCTCTTCTATGTATTATTTCTAAGGTTATCATTTAATTTTTTTACTTTTTAAATAAAATAAACTTTGGAAAAATATAGAAGAATTAAAAATAATAGTGATGATGTTTTATAATATTTCCTGTAAGGTGCTTTATGACAGCTCAAGCACCACTTTGTTCATGAAAGAAAATTAAGGCTCCAAGAAGTAAGTTGCTCAAAGTTGCATAGTTAGTTAATGAAAGAGATGAGACCAACACATGGGTCCCTTCCAGGGCTGACTTTATGGGTGTGAAAACTGTACCATACCCTAGGATCACTTGAGCTTGGTTTAACACTCTGTCACCATCTTGAAATTCTTAATTATATCTTTGAACCTGTGTTTTGTGAGTCTGATGAGACAAGGGAGCACGTGTGTGAGCAGAGGAGAAACCCCAGGTGACAGCGCAGGCATACATAGGCTGAAGCCCCCAAACACAGTGGGCAGTGGGCAGCGAGCTCACCATGCGGTTGGCCTGGCCTCCAGGTGTGCATATGTACACCTGGGGCTGCCCGCAGCACCGTGGGCTCCTGTAGCCATGGCTGGAGCCAGGACCTGGGCCAGATTGGAGTGGGAACTGTGGCAGCAACAATGGTGGTGGCAGTGGCTGCAGCCTCGAAGGAAAGGAGGGGCTTTCCATGTGGGCGGCACCAGGACCTGCAGTGGAAGCCCAGCAGTCTGTCTATCCCCAAAACGCAACAATATGGCATTTGCACAAATATTATTCCACCAGCCTGAGTGCTAGGACAGAAACTGCTGGCAACCAGGCAGTAAACTCTGTTAGTAAAACACTGCAAATTAAAAAGTGTACTATAGACATTGCAATAAAGTACATAAGGGAGTTATTAGAATTCTTCATAGCATTTATAATCTCTGGTTTTAGAAACTGCTGCAAGCTTGCAAAGCAAATATCTACAGGCTTAGAAAGAGAAATGAAAAAAGATTGTCACATTCAATGGAAAAGAACACCATTTTCATATGAAACCCTGGATGAACCAATTATTAACAAGAAGAACATTTTAAAGTTAATTTTTCTTGTAATTGAAGATATTGTGCATAGAATAGAACACATAAACAGGCATTTTGAATTATATACAAATCATGAGACCACTTTCAGTTTCTTGTATAGTCCCTACAAGTTACAGGACATGTCAGAGGAAACAAAATACAATTGTATAAATTTACATTTAAAATTAAATTCAGACTTAAATGACACTGATTTGTATGAAGAGTTATATCTTTTTAGAAAAATTATTCCTCAAGAATAATCAGCTCTAGAGTACTAAAGTTTATATTTTGAAATAGTATATCAGAAAGTTATCTCAATGTTGTCACCAACTATATAATACTCTTAATAGCTCCAGTAACAGTTGCATTAGCAGAAAAATCCTTCTAAAAATAAAAGATTATCAACTATTATGTGCAACCTTGTATTTGCAAATTGTGACTGACATTGTTTTCAATTATATCAATTTAAAATAAAGTTGCTAAAAGTATAAATTTTGATGACCTAATAAATGGATTTTCAGAAAAGCAAGCCAGAAATATCTTATTTACAATCAAAACATCATGTTAATAAAGTATTTTATTATATATAAATTATGACACCAAAACACTCATTTTTGCAATTTGAATTGCTCCTATTGTATTTTATATGTAATAATTGGTTTTAAAGGGAAATGCTTTATGTTTTAGTACCTTTTACTGCACTTCCTTCTCTGATTTTTGAGCAAGGTGGCTTGCAATTTCATTTTGCACTGGTCCCTGCAAATTATGTATATGGTCCTGATCCCTGCACTTCTGGTCTAGTACTTTTACAATTATAAACATGGCAAAATGGCCCAAAGCCCCAGGGACTTCTTCTAATAGTCAAATAGTCAATATAGAAGAGAAAGAAAAAAAGAGAGAAAGATAAATGGAGGGAGGGAGGAAAAAAAAGGGAGTAAAGGGGAAAAAATCAGTTAATTAGCTAACTTTTTAAAAAATTTCTAGGGGTACCTGTTTCCCCATCAAAATGGGTAAAAACACATTGGAGTGGAGATCGAGCAACACTAACATTTTCTCATCTCAACAAAGAAGATGAAGGCCTCTATACAATCCGTGTTCGAATGGGAGACTATTATGACCAATACAGCGCTTATGTCTTTGTTCGAGGTAAGTCTTAGCAAAAAGCAAAACACCCAGGAACAGTTAAAACACTGGGCCCAAATCAGTCTATCAAAACCTGGTTTTGTGTAATGATGAAAAAGCCATTTGAAAATTCTTCCAGATTACATGACATAGGGATATTAATTCCCAATAAAATTAGACCTAGAGTAAGAGGTTAATCCTGAAGGCACCAACCCAAAAGTGACTTATTTTCAGACCTTGCTCCTATCTCTAATCTCGAGACTTTGCTCATCTTCCAATGCTAAATCCAAACTATAAGAAAAACCATCTCAGTTTATGGAAGCTGCAATGAAAAAGAGATGTGCTATTTGGGGGCTTAGTCTTTAATATCTATTTTGGGGAGTAAATTTAGCATTTCATTCTAGGCCCCTTCTTATTTGTCATTGTGGTGATTTATGGATGTTTTAATGGAGGAATATGTAGCAAGTTCGAAACTATGGATTTACCAAGCTTTTAGATTACAACTTGTTTATAATTCTGTGATTACATGTATGCTCTGGTATTTAAAAAAAAAATTTTTTTTATTAGAGAAGTTGTAGGTTTACAGAAAAATCATGCATAAAATGCAGATACCACTCCGTTATTAATACCTTGCACTAGTATGGTGCATTTGCAACAATTAATGAAAGAACATTTTTATAATTGTACTATTAACTATAGTCCATCATTTACAATAGAGTTCACTGTGTTGTACAATACTGCTTTTTTAAAAAAATAAAATTTATTCTAGTAACATATTTACAGCCTAAAACTTCCCTTCTTAACCACATTCAAATTCATAATTCAGTGTTTTTAGTTATGTTCACCATGTTGTGCTACTGTCACCACCATCCATTACCAAAAGCAGGCCCCTTCTTTATAGCTTAAACTTTGATGAACTAGGAAACAATGTACTCCAGCTTCATTTTTTTTGTTTTTTTCCACTCAAAATGCATTTAATCATCAGGATCCTTGAAGAGCAGAGGAAACAATTAGCTTTAATGGAAAATATAGAGAACATGTTGAAAGTTCAGAAAAATGGAAAACACTTTAATTAGGAGATGAAGGAGATAGAATTCATTAGAAATAATGTCACTGAAAATTACCAGACTTATAAACTAATGTGTAAATCAGCAAAGAAAAGAATCCAGTGGATTTTAATACATTGTTAGAAACTTGTAAACAATGCGTTTAAAATTAATTTTAATCTGATGCTCAACCAGTAAAATAGAATCAACATATCAAAGCTACCACCATTACAAATACCTTCACTGACATAAGAGAAGCATTCTGCAATCAATTCATTCAATATTTCTAACTTTAGTGTTTGCTTTTGTTTATCATGGGTCCACCTATCTCCGATGGAGCAGTGCCAATATGATTCTAAGATATAAAATAACAAAGATGCATTCTAGTTCTTGACAAAGCCAGATCATTGAGAATGGCAAGGCTGAATGCTGGCAGAAGTCTTAAAACACAGAGGTAGCATTTATGGAGATGTCCTCGTGGGCTCTCTGTCAACATATGGAGACTTAAGGAAGGGATACAGGACTTCAATGACACCGCCTTCATCACCACCTGGAGATAAAAATCCTGAAGTACATATTTTTTTATGTGATAGCTTATTGATGAACTTTATAGCAATCACAAGATCCTAGCCAAAGATCCCTTGGACTACTTACTATATAATTGTTAGCTGCTTGATTCTGGGGCTGAAAAAAATGGATTTATGCCTAGCAAAGAACAGCTGCCATTGTAGAGTAGAACCAAAGATGATGAAACAGATGATTCCAGAGTCTTCGGGGACCTAGATAAAGCATTACAGGGCCCAAGGAGGTTTGGATGTAGTGGCTATAATGTAAATTGTACTGCCCCAAGAAACTAATCTACATTCCAGCTTCATTCTTAAGAGGAGCTATAGTTATTGATTTTTAGAGTCTTTGTTTTTCCAGTGGTGTCTTGAATGATAGAATCATAAAACTCATAGGCATTATGGTCCTCCAGGAGTCCCCAAAGGATATGTGATTACATCTATACTTCAATATAATTGTTTGTTTTTTATATCTCATGTATTGTATTTTATGCATTTATGGGCCTCTGGGTTCTATGGCACAAAAAAATGTTAGGACTCCCATTCTAGTCCAACCCTCTAATTTTTTTTTTTTTTTTTTTTTTTTTTCTGGTTTGGAAAAGAAAGGAAAATTAGAAACTGGCATTTCTTACCCTATGAGATTTCTTGGCCTAGAAAGAGCAGTTGTCCAACCAGTTACTCTGTTGTTAAACTTTCTTTTTTTTTTAAACAACTTATTGAAGTATATCATTCATACATGAACATACATAAACTATAAGTATTCAGAAAACATTGTGAACTTACAAAACAAACATGCATAACATCATACATGGCTCCCACATATCACCCCACCACAAATACTTTGCATTGTTGTGAAACATTTGTTAAATTATGAAAGAGCATCGTCAAAGTATTACTACTAACTATAATCCGCATCTTATTCCCCTATACTTTTTTTTAAGGATTTATTTATTTATTTACTTTTATCCATTTTTACAACTCTCTGCCCCCGTTTTTGCTGTTTCTGTGTCCATTCGCTGGGCAACTCTCTGTGTCTGTTTCCTGCCCTCTCTTCTCATCCTTCTCCTGCTGTCTTCACTGGAATTCAATCCCCAGAACCTCCGATGTGGAAGAGAGATGTCCTACTGCCTACGCCACCTTAGTTCCTGGTTTTTCGGCGCATCTTGTCTTGGTTCTCCCTTGTGTCACTCTCCTGTTATGTCATCTTCTTGCTGCGTGGCTCGCGGGGCCTGGCGGCACACCCATGCATGGGACCTGGTGGCCCGCATGCCTTCTATATTTTTCTTTTTTTAAATTTTTACCGGGAGGTCCTAGGGATCGAACCCAGGTTCTTCCATATGGGAGACGGACACCCAACCATTTGAGCCACATCCGTCCCCCTGCTGTATCTCTTAAGGTTGACCAAAGATACCTAGAGTTACAGTCTTTTCCCTTACAGGATGGTCATATAATAAATCAGGCTTAGTTTCTCACCAGCATTCTAAAAACTAGACCTAGGGAGAAAAACTAGGTCTGGGGACACATGCATGGTTTCTAATATGGTGAATGTTTAGCCTACCCTGATTATCACAAAATGGGGACAGTGAGAATATTCACACCAACCCTCTAATTTTAAGATTTAAAAATTGTGGCTCAGAAAAGAAGGAATTTACCAGGAGCCTCACAGTTAAAAGCAGAAGTGGAATGAGGATACTGGTCTTCTGATGCTTAACTCAGGATTCTATTTAGGGTGTGAGTTAAGCTGCTGTAACAAAAATAAGAAAATGTTTATTTCTCTTTTATGTCTATCAATCCAGAGGCAGAGGTCCAGAGGATTCTACTCAACACGGTCATTCAGAGTCCCTGGTCCCACCTATGTTGTTTGTTCAGTTGTTCCCTAGAGTGCTGTCATGTTCCCATTTCAGCTACAGGAAGGGAAAGACAGAGAGTGAAGGGGGAGAAGACACACCGACATGGCACTTCGGCTCCTCTCCATGGTGAACACTTAGCCCCATGCACACACCTCACAGCCAAGGAAGCTAGGATATGTAGGCTCTACCAGGCAGCCGTGTTCCCTGCTAAAGCTCAGGCTGCTAGTACTAAAAGGAAACAGAGAAGAATGGATTCTAGGGGACAGTTAGCAGGCAATACCACACCAGTGTTGAACAATAACAAATCATCATTCAATTCTGCCATGTACTAGCAACCAATAAAGATAAATGAATATCTAGAACATCTAAAAAATGTTTCAAGCTTTCTCCTACACAAATGCATTATAGGAAATCAGGAGGAAAATTTGTTTAGCCAAACCACTGAGTTTGAACCAGAAAGTATCTTCTGCTATTCAAAACAAACAAACAAAACAAAACAACAAAACCACACACAAAACAAAAAGCCACTTAGTTCTGCCTTGGTGTTTCTTTTGTGGACTTTTTCTGGGAACTCTGACATAGTTCAGTGTTTCCTCAATAACATTTCTCAGTGCCCACATCAGAACTGTGACTCTACCCAATTTGGGCCAAGCGTCACATTACTTACTACAGACAGGGGGAAAGTGTTGAAATTTGAAATTTACACTTAAACCAGTTTTCAAATCCACAAAATTAGGAAATGGAAACTGTTTCCAAAGTTTATCAGACATTGGTGAGAGAGAATGGAAAAAATAAATAGGAAAGATAGAATTGGAAAGATAAATTTCAGCCATTGAGTTGTGAATTGAACAATTTTTAGGAAAAGATTTCACTTTAAAAAGATTATTTTACTTGATTTTTTAAGGTTTTTTTAAAAATCTTTATTCAGGTATAATATGCATACCATATGATTCAGCCAAGTTAAGTACACAATTCAATAGATTTTTAGTATATTTAGCATATTTACAAAGTTGTGCATACATCACTCACAGTTCAGTTTTCGAACATTTCCTCACCTTAAAGAGATTTCTCATACCCATTCCTGCTCTGCTCCCCAGCTTAACGTCTAGGCAACCACTAATTTACTTTCTATTTCTAGATATCTTTTAACATTTATGGATACTATATGTGATCTTTTGTGTCTGCGTTCTTTCATTGAGCACATGTGTTTTTGTGTGTGTGTGTTGTTTTTTTTTAAACCAGTGTTGGTGTTTGTTTTTTTATTCCTACCCCAACCATCACAGTCCACCCCTTGTCAAATCAGCAACCATACACATTACTGTAAACCATACTTAGTCTCTAAGTAAAGACAATAACAGACAAGCATACATATATATTTCCACCTAACAATATTCATCTCCCCTGTGTACAACGGAAACGCATTAATTCCCCACAGAATAGGGTGCAAGTCCTTGGGTAATATTCACTCTTAAACTTGACATCCTTAAATATTATGATGTGAAATTAATACAACTTTTCATATAATAGGGGAAAAGGTTGGGGAAGAAAACAAATTCGTTTTGTGTACATATACAATCATACTCATAACGAAACAAGGAAGAAGGGTTCATGACTATTACAGTCCTCGTTTCTGTAACTAGTCACATGGTCAAAGTTCATATTTATCACTACCTTCTTCCACTACCCATTCCATGTTCCTGTTTCCTTTAGCAAGCACTTCAGCTGGCCGTGGTTCTCTGCGTCTGTAATTTGAGTTAGGGTTTTGTTCACTCGACCTAGAACTCTTCTGCTTATACAGATCCAGAAGAAATTTAGTAGACTGCCCATGTATTTCACTTCTAAGTACCCCATGATCTATTAGCCAATGCCATAACTCCACGCAACTCAGACTATTCTGCTTGCTGCTTTGAGTCGGTCTTTCATTGCGGTAGCCACACCCACCTTGCCTTTGGCGATTAACTGCCGATACTTGACTTTTACTGGACAGAGATCCAATCATCCCCATAATGTTTAAAGATCCCAATTCCATTACAGCCCTCCCTACAGTAATATCTGGACTGCAGAGAAGAGCAACCACAGAGCTCTTCAGAGAAGATGGAGTTAGTCTTACGAATTTAATCCTCATGGTCCTGGTTAAAGGTGTGTCCTCTGGACCTTCCTGGGGTGGGTGGGCAGGTCTCAAATGGTAAATCCATTCTAGCATTCCAATCTCTCTAAGCCTTTGAATCCCCTCATCTACTGTATACCAGGGCAAATCAGGCATCTCAACATCAGACATGCTAGGCCATCGTTTGGTCCATGCTTCAGTCAGCCACCCAAATAAACTGTTAGAGCCCTTTCTAACCCCTCAAGCTACAGCGCTGAATCCAGAATTTCTGCTTAGTGAGCCCATATCAATAAATTCAGCCTGATCCAACTTTATATTCCTTCCACCATTATCCCATACCCTTAGTATCTATTCCCACACATATTCCCCTGATATCTGTTTAAGTTGGAAAACTCATGCAATTCTTTCAGAATATAGTGTACTTCCTCATGGGTCACACTTTGTATTTCACCTTTGGGGGCTTGTTGTGATTTTAGTCTAGTAATGGGTCTCGAAGACAAGAGGGGTGGGGGGTATGGGTAAGGAGAAGGATTAGAGATGTCTTGCAGACTTCTGACCTCAGGGAATTCCTTTGCATTTTCTTGTGGTGAGACAGGATTAATCTCTTAAGGCAGGGGTTGGAAGACAGATTCCTCAGCACAGACTGGAAGTTGGACAGTGCATGCTGGAGTTTGGCTGGTACCTGACTCGTGGCTGGGAGGAGGTCCAGACTCTCTGGGGCAGGCTGGAGGCTGGGCAGTGCAGGCTTCCCTTTGGCTGGTACCCACCTCAGGGCTGGAAAGAGGTCCAGACTCCCTGGGGCAGGCTGGAGGCTGGGTGATACAAGGTTGAAAAGGTGTGGTCTCCACAGGGCGGGCCGTCACAGGTTTATCTGGTAAAGTCTCAGCAGAACTTAGGGTTCCAATGTCCCCATCAATATTATCATCATCCCATATGTCTCCATCCCAATCCTCGGGGCTCCACTCCTTTCTAATCAATACCTTCACTTTAATTGCAAAAACCCTGTGAGGCTGAGATTTTAGTTTCCTCTGTAATTCTGTTACTTGTACAATGAGAGTCTGGGTTTGGTTCTCAGATATCTCAAGTCTGTGGCTACAGGAGACAAGATTTTCTTTCAAGGCACACATAGAAACTTTCATATCATTCATGCAGCATTTAAGTTTGACATTTGAAGACTTTAGCCCATCTCTTTCTTTTTTAAATGTATCCAGAGTATCTAGGAGGAGCCTGCCAACAGCATTATACTTTTTTTTAATACTTTTTGACTCCACAAAATTCTGTTAAGGTGTTGAAAACACTCTTACCCAGATCCTTGCTTCTTATAAGCGTGGAAGTAGGGGAATCCAGTGATGCTATTTTGCATATCTCTATTGCCAGCTCACGCCATGGACTGTTAGCAACCTCTTCATTATTAGTACCCTTGAGTCCAATTGGAGTAGAGAGCCAATTACAAAACTCCCAGAACCACCTCAGACATCCCAAGTTTAAGACTCTGTTCCTCAAGAACCACTCCCGGTTCCAAACTGTATTAGTCAGGGTTCTCTCGGGAAACAGAATCAACAGGAGATATCTGTCAATAATATGAGATTTTAAAAGAGTCTCTCACGTGACCATGGGGATGCACAAGTCCAGATTCCGCAGGCAGGCTGCAAGCCAGGGGCTCCGATGAAAGTCTGATGAAAGGTCCTTGATGAGTTTCTGGGAGAAGTTGGCTGTCCAAAGATGAACTGGGAAATTCTCTCTGAATGTTGAAATCACTTCTCCTTTTAAGTCATTCAACTGATTGGATAAAAGTGTCACCTATTGCTGATGCAATCTCCCTGATTGATGCAGATGTAATCAGCCATCCATACAGTATACTCACTGGTGATTGAAGTCCATAAATGCTCTTGTATTACAATTAGCCCAGTGCTTGCTGGACCTAACACCTGGACACAATTACCCGTTCGAGTTGACACATTTGCCTAACCATCACATAAATATAGGGAAAAATCTAGAATGATATAGGCCAGTATGTTAGTAGTAGTTAATCTCTGAGAGATGGCATTAAAAGGGATTTTATCATATTTTTAATTATCAAATATTTTGCAAGTGTGTACTACTTTTTTTTTTTTTTTTTTTTTTTTTGAGTTACCAGGGGCCGGGGATTGAACCTGGGACCTTGTATGTGGGAAGCTGGTGCTCAACCACTGAGCCACATCAGCTTCACTGAGTTAAGTTTTTTGCATGTTTTGCTTGTTGTTTGTTTTTGTTTTTTTCAGGAGGCCCCGGGAACCGAACCCGGGACCTCCCATGTGGGAGGTGGGGACTCAACCACTTGAGCCACATCCACTCCCTGCACTACTTTTATAATGAAGATAAACAATAAAATTATTTGCATTTTGAAAAAAGTTATTGATAGTCTGAGTCAGAAGTCAAAATATAAAGATTAACAGGATAATACCTGACCCAAATAGTCAAACCTCTGAAAAGTTCAGCTATTTGGAGGATTAGAGAGGGAAGGACAGAAACTTAGAATTAGACTGATGTTGACTGAATGGGTTCCATGGGCCACATACTGGGTGGCAGCTGTTGTAAGCCAAATACCATGACAATAAATGCCAGAATGCTGTGTCACTTATCCTCACTTAGTTATGTTGCTTCACAGCTGTGTGTGTTCTTGTCATTTCAAGTCTATTTTATTCTCCCAACTATATTACAACTTCTTAAGAGAAATATGATTTTTATTCTTTAACTTTTGCGTTTAGCATCTAGAAGGGTACTAATACACAGTAGACAATCAATGAATGAATGAATGCTTGAGTAACCTGAAGCATTGGCAAGTCAACTCCATGAACGCATCTTCCAAGCAATTTTATAAAAATGCTGAAATATGGCTCTCTATATGCCTCTTACCTGCAGGGCTCTGTTCCAGCATATCCCTGCTATTGTACATGAACATGGTAACTAAATTCTGCTCTATCGATGCAGGTACTCATTGTTACATTATGGTCCTTCTGCAAAAGGGCATAACTGGAGGTTGCCAGCTATGCCCCTTGCAGCTGAGCAGCTTTCTAGCTGTGCCCCTTCAACCATATAGGCATGTTAGCTTTAGCATCTCTACCTCAATGCTACCTCTGATCTCCCTCCTCCATTAACAGCATGTCTCTCCTCTATCCAGTGCTCTCAAAGCCTAGAAGAAATGAAGTTTCTCCCCACTCCAAATCCTCCTGTTTCCCATTGTATGGCCTGCAGGAGTTCTGCAGTAGGTACTAGGCACAACAATTTAGTTAGATTCTCCTATAACACTTATGCAAGAAATATTTGCCTAGAGATGGTTTCCTGAAGATTGATGGGGCAAGAAACAGAATGTTCAAAAGTTCAAAGTGACTCAAGCTCTTCACAGGTAATGCAAGCTTATTACGTTCTTCAAAAGCATACCAATATTTCTGTCACGTTATCAGAGGTTTTAGTAACTCATAAGAGCTACAAAAGTCTAGATCATGGGAAAGGAAAGTCAACAAGAGTGTTTTCCATTGGGTGGGTGGCTCCTTCATGCTTCAGCCTCTTCTGCTACTAACTCCATTTATGAAAGGGTGCGTCTGATGCCAGGAGGAATTGGCAAATGTGGACCCCCTTCAGGGACTCTGGCTTTTGTCTTAATAGTTCTCACATAGAAGGTTACAAACAATCTTTTCATTCCCTTCTTCTCCTCCTCCAAACATTCCTGATTCACTGATTTAGCTGTGCCTGAAGACATACTGCAGAGGATTCCATTTTATAAACAGTTCCTGTCCTCTCTTTCCTCTATATTCTGGACTTTCTTAACCTCATTGAAACTGAGCTCAGATGAGGGTATTGCATCAGACTTTCTTTTGAGAATACCTTCAGTTTGAGGACAAACACTTTAATAAAATGAATGTTTTCCTTTCTCTTCCAAAACAGTAGTGCCCAGTATAGATAGTAGTTAGTGCACAGAGCTCCAAGGTTCTTATTCTCTGATGGATGCATCTAGATGGTAAGAGGAGGGGCTGCTTAATTCCCTTTGGAGTCTTTCATAGTTTCTGAGTTAGTAATATTGCATTCTCTAACATGTCTACATAATGTTTTTTTAGAACATTTTGTGCAGGCACGGGCCATGAGGCAAAGGTCATGGGTCATTTTCAGACTTCTTTCTATTTTCTAACATAATGTTCTTCCTCCTGAATATGAAACACACATGCTGTTCTGTTGGTAAGCAAATTACAAGGTCAAAGTTTGTCCTCTTGGAGCCAACGATGTAGCTGAGATGGTGGTGTGGTAAAATATATGCACATTAAGATTTCAGCCTGCCCGGCTGACAGAGCACGTCTGAAACTGTTAATGGATCCTTCTGTATCTACACAGATGCTGACGCGGAGATTGAAGGTGCTCCTGCTTCTCCCTTGGATGTGGCATGCTTGGATGCCAACAAAGATTATATCATCATCACTTGGAAACAGCCAGCTGTAGATGGAGGGAGTCCTATTCTGGGATATTTTATTGATAAGTTAGTACTGAGTCTAACTTTATTTAAAGTTTAAATTTAGTCATAGCAATGCATGCTTGATTGCTCCCATCATTTCTAGGTGAAATAGTTCCTTTTCTCTCTCTCCCTCTCTCCCCTTCCCCTCTTTTCCTCTCTCCCTCTCCCACCTCTCCCTCTTTTTTTTTTTCCTCCACTAGGGTCAAATAATATGTTCCACTAGGGTCCAATGGGTTTGTTCCAAGGTGTATTAAACCCAACATGCATAGCAATGAGTAAATAGATGTCCATTACGGAAGTCGAGGGCTCAATATCATCCAGAGAAACATTTATAAGAAATTATATAGTATTTAACTATACATTAAATGCTGCCACATTATTTCATCATTTAGTAATGAGCTGTAAAGATTTAGATAGAGTCTTTTTCATACTCACAGTCTCTGCTTTATTGGTCTTTGGCAGATTTCCAAGGTATTTGCAGACTTTGATCAGTGAAAGGTCGAGGCAATCAGTACCTTTTGTTCTACTCTTGCTTTAGTCATGATAAAAATAACCATATTATGTCGACTATCAGGCATTAACTGTGTGCATGTTTCTGTTCTAAGCGCATCACATATATTAACCACTTGATCCTCGTAAACACCCTGTGTGGTAGGTGCTAGTATTGCGTGTTGGAAGCGAGGCCAGTGGCTAGTGAGGAAAGCTGGGCTTCACCTCATGCAGTCATATGCCAACACTGGACTGCGACCACCCGGAAACCCCCTTCCACTCTATCTTCCCCAGCTCAAGCTGCTCCTTATCCTGAAGGCCCGCTGTGGGCTGCTGCTCGTGCTCTCCGTGACCAGAGCACTCCTTCCTCAGTTGCTTAGTAACAGGGCTCCAGACAGCATTAAACAAGAAATGTCATATGCAATCGTGGCAGGCCATGTCCTGGGGCAGGAAACATGGCTGTGGCCTCTGGGCGAGAGAATCTTAGGAGTCACTTTGGGAACTTGATTGGCCTTCTTTAAGCCCTTGGTCTTAAAGGGCTTAAATAGGCTCTTGAAAATAGAGAATGCATATGAGGAGGCGTGTTACTCCCCTCAGTGCTCACGCGTAGCAGAACCAGAATTCAAATACCTGCCTGGTTGTACATTTGCGCTCTTTTGGCTCTAACATGCTATCGAAGTCTCGAAGCAGCAGTTCTCCACTTTTCTTGCTCACTCTGGTATCGCTGGTCACTGGGACAGTATCTAGACAAACGGGGAGAGTCCTGGCAGGATCTCTGGACCAAGGTCCTTTGAAAACCTGCCCCAGCCCTCTCCCTTCTGCTCCCACGCCCCTCCCATAGCAGCTCCAGGATTTCTGTAAAGAAAAGATTTAGGGGAAAGTGGATGGAAGGCAGGGATTGAAGCTATAATAGCACTTTACATAAAATTGAGAGAAATGTCTGTTGTCTGTACCAAAGAATGGAAGGGGGATGGTGAGAGAGGGAAAATAAAGCCCCCACACCACAGCCTTTGCACTGCCATTGGCAGCCCCTTGCCTCTGGCAATGACTTGGGAATCATACATTTTTGGACACAGAGCCATGTTGAGGAACTGATAGAACCTAAAAGTGCAGTGCTCTATCCTAAAATAGGATAGGAGTTACATAATCCCAATGCTGAATAATCCAATCACTTGTTGAGCCCTGAAAGTCTGGTCTCAATCTCTCTCTCTCGCTCTCGCTCTCACTCTCGCTCTCTCTCCCTCTCAAATGTTTTATTGTAGTTACATATATACAACTCAAAATTTCCTGTTTTACCCACTTTCAAATGATATGAATTGCATTCAAAATATTGTGCTACAATCACCACCATCCCCCCAAAATTTTCATTCCCTTAAACAGAAACTCTGTACCCATGAAGCAATAGTTCCCCCTTCCCCTGCCCCAATTCGCCACCCCTCCACTCTTGGTGACCTGCAATCTACTCTCTGGATCTAAGAAATTTGCTTATTTTAGGTCCAATCTCATTTCTCAAGAAACAAATAAAGTATAATACCTTCCTTGTCCTTCTACCTTCATGGGATGTGGTGATCATCAAGGGAGAAAATGTGCTCAGTTATTTCCAAACTACAGTACAAGTAGATGTCTTCAAGGTGTCAAATTTCTCAGCAGTAGTTCCATTTTAAAAAGAAAATGCTTGGGGAAAGACAAAGGAAGGAATCACAATTGTGGAATTGAAAACATTAGCAGGAAATTGGGGATCCTCCCCCTATGTTTCTCAAAAGTAAAGGTTGTAGATCTCTGTCTGCTTCTTTCTTTCCCCAAAACTCCTCTGCTTAGCGCACAGACCCCTTGGTTACATGCATTTTATGAGGTCAAAGAACATGTGCGTTCAGAAAGCATCTGAGCCTTCTTTCTTCTTGTTAAAGAAGACACATTGCCGATGAGTGGAATTGAAAATTTGTATTTAAATAGTGAACCACTCTCGAGCTTGATATTTTATAGAGAGAAGATCCGAAGGAACTGGGTGGCTTTGCAGCTTTGGAGGTATTAATTTAGCCACTCTTCTTTTAATATTTTTTTCAATTACTCCCTTTCCCTTAGGTGTGAGGTGGGCACAGATAACTGGTCTCAATGCAATGACACACCTGTGAAGTTTGCGCGCTTTCCAGTCACTGGATTAATAGAAGGTCGCTCCTATATATTTCGAGTTCGAGCTGTGAATAAGACTGGAATAGGCCTGCCGTCCCGAGTTTCTGAACCGGTGGCTGCTCTGGATCCAGCTGAAAAAGCTAGGCTTAAAAGTAAGCATTTTTCAGGATCTTCCCTGAAAACTTTAAATAAAAATCTCTAAGAATAGACCTCATTGAAAGGCTATTCCTCCCCCTTCCACTAGAGGGAGAAGAGAATCAGAAAATTTTGCCTTGTTAAGGTCAGTAAAAGGCCTCATGTGTGAAATGAAATATGAAAACCTAAATAGCCTCAGGAGCATTTTTGTTTGTTTTATTAGTGCATTCCAAATATAATTTTATTCCTGTTTAAAGGTGAATTTCTTAACCTTGAAGTAGGCCCTTAAAGCATTACTATCAGCATAGCAAGTTCCTTTATATCAAAGAAAAAGCAGATTTACAACATTATGTCTGATTTCTACTTGAGTTTCCAGACTCGGCAGTCAAAAATATTTTTTCATGTATTTAATCTCCATGTCAAAACCATGGTCCATGAATTCTGCCCTCCATTAGTTTCATGGGAACCCACAGGGCATCCCTAAAAATAGGGACCATAAAAAGACATTAAAAGGATTTTTGGAAATTAGATTAGTCTACACCAGATCTCTCAATCTTGGCACTATTGGCATTTTGGGCTAGAGAAGTCTTTGTTTAGAAGGTGGAAGGGAGGTTGTCCTGTGCTGTAGGATGTTTAGCAGCCTCTTTGGTCTCTACCACTAGATTCCAGTAGGATCCCACCCCAGCTGTGACAACCAAAAATGTTTTTAGACATTACCTAATGTCCCCTGAATTGAATGTCTCCCATTTCAAATCACCCTAGTTGAAGCTTACTGGTCTATGCCATTCTCCCAGTGTTATTTTTTACCTTAAGCAAATGTAGAGGCACCATAAATTTCTAACTAAAACAATGCTTTCTTTTTCCATGAAACCCTGCCTAATCAGTTTCCTTGATTGTTCTCCAATCACTTTTCACCTACCACCCTCCTCCCTCTTTTCTAAATTTGTAAATTCTATCATACTTTCATTTACTCCTCTTTTACAAATTCCAATGAAAATACGATTTGTTTGAATTGAAAATAAGCTATCTTATTTATCACCTTTCTGCTTTTGCACAAACTCTGATGAAAGGCCCTGACTAAAGCAAAAGTTGAAATGCTCTCTCTTTCTGATATATATGGGATCACAGAAATGAATTTTCTCTTTAACTTTATATTGCCCATCATATCCATTTTCCTCACTCAAGATCCAAATTGAGTTCCTTTGTAGATAATACTTTTCAATATATAATGGAGGGAAAAATTGCTTTTGCTGAGCTTTACTGTAGGACCGCACCCCTCTCTCTCCTTTTCCATCCTTGTTATGACTAGGTTTACAATTGTTCTAGAAATATTTCTCCCAATATAGAGTATGTCTTAAGAAGGGCCTAGAAAATCTACATGTGTTAGGAGACCCAAACTAAATAGTGAATGAACACAGGATATATATATAGAGAGAGAGGGAGAGAGAGATAGATATATAGATAGATATAGATACAGATACAGATATAGATACAGATACAGATATAGATATAGATATAGATATAGATATAGATATAGATATAGATATAGATATAGATATATACCTAGGTTCTGTGAGCTCAATTCCAGAACAATCGATTTAGACAGTCCAGGCAAATAACCAGGCTGCCACACACTGTGAGTCCCTTGAGGGCAGAGGAAATGCCCCTCACAACACCACGCACATACTCAATAGGAAACACTGAGAAAATACTTGGTAAACTAGTGACAAAACCATCTGTGACTACTCTGACCAGTTTATTGGTACAGTTGAAACAGCTAAACTGGTTGTAACTGTTTGTTATTTTTATATTTTTCTTTGGGTCAGGTCGCCCTTCAGCACCCTGGACTGGACAGATCATTGTCACCGAAGAGGAACCTACAGGTAAAAATTATAATTCCCCAGGTATTATTGCCGTGTCTTTGCTATGCAGTGAAGCTGTTACTATAGAGGGTATAATATGTAGTATTTAGATATTTGGAAAGAACATTCTAAATCAAAGGAATGTTTGGAGATCATGAAGTAACTTGAGATTTGCATTATTTTACCATTTTGTTGAGGTATTATTGTCATACAATAAATTGCATGTATGTAAAGTATACAGTTTGATGAAGTTCACATGTGTATACACCATGAAACCATCACCATGATCAAAATAATGAACTTATCCATCACCCTTAAAATTTCTTCATGCCCCTTTGTAGTTCCTCCCTTCTACTCCTCTACCTCCACCCCTACCCTCTACCTCCCCACCATCTCTACGTACCACTGACCTGTTTCTGTCACTAAAGATTAGTTTGCATTCTCTAGAATTAGATTAAATGGAACCATATACTATGTACTCTTTTTTGCTCTGGTTTCATTCACTCAGCACAATTATTTTGAGATTTATCCATGTTAATTCCAGGTCATTCCAATTTATTCACTGTTGAAAGTGTCTGAACATTTGTGTTATTTGTATGGACCTAAGATTTCATTTCTCTTGGATAAATACCTAAGAGTAGAATGGAAAGTTCATATCATAGATGAATGTTTAATTTTAAAAATAAACTCCCATGCTGTTTTTCAAAATGGTTGTACCATTTTACAGCTCCCCCCCCCCCCACCCAGCAGCAGTATATGAGAGTTCCAGTTGCTCAATAGTCACCAGCACCTGGTATAGTCAGGCTTTTTAATTTTAGTCATTCTAGTGGCAAGTAGTTGTATTTCTATGTGGTTTTAATTTGCATTTCCATCGTGGTTAATGATGTACAGTATCTTTTCATGTGCTTATTTGCAATTTTTGTGTCCTATTTGACATCTTTGCCAAATATGAGTTCACTAAGATGTTTTTATCCTATGTTTTCTTCTACAAGTTTTATACTTTTAGCTCTTACATTTAAGTCTATGATCCATTTCAAGTTAATTTTTTATACATTGTGTGAAGTAAGGGTTGAAGTTCATTTTTTTTCCATTATGGCTATCTAATTTGTTTCAGCAATATTTGTTGGAAGACATTATCCTTTCCATATGGAATTACTTTGGCACCTTTGTAAAAACTCAATTTTTAATTCATGCATCTATTTCTGAAATCGCTATTGTTTCCCATTGATCAATTTGGCTTTCTTTTTTTTTTCTTTGTGTAACATTTAGTAATCTAAACAATTTGGCTTTCTTTACACCAGTACCATACTGCCTTGATTACTTATTTTCTAAGCCTTATTGATTTTTTTAATGAGCTTCAGAATCTTGATATTCGGTAGTATAAGTCCTTTAATCTTGTTTTTTTTTAAAATTGTGTAGTCTATTCAAAGTCTTTGTATTTCCATATAAATTTTAACATAAGCTTGTAAATTTCTACAACAAAAAATCCCTGCTGGGATTTCAATTGAGATGGTGTGGAATCTGAGGCTCAGTTAGGGGGAAAGTGTTATCTTAACAACATTAAATCTTCCAATTCATAAATATAGTAAATTTATTAATACATTTATTAAGGTTCTCTTTAATTTCTCTTAACAATGTTTAATATTCTCAGGATATATTTTTTTCACATTTTTGTCAGATTTACCTTTAAGTATTTCATATTTTCTGATATAAATGGTCTTTTCAATTTCGATTTCCATTTTTGGTGCTATTATACAGAAATACAATTGTTTTATTGATCTTGTATCTTACAATCTTGCTAAACT
The DNA here is from genome assembly GCA_026826555.1 of Tolypeutes matacus. Classification (NCBI taxonomy): domain Eukaryota; kingdom Metazoa; phylum Chordata; class Mammalia; order Cingulata; family Chlamyphoridae; genus Tolypeutes; species Tolypeutes matacus. The sequence continues at coordinate 8,921,907 of JAKSZT010053813.1, forward strand.
AATTTATTCATTATAGTAGTTTTTTTGTATATTCCTTAGGATTTTCTACCTGCAGAATCATGTCACCTGTGAGTAGATTAACATCTTCCTTTCTATTCTGGGTGTTTTTTTTTTTCTTTTTTCTTCCTTTATTGCACTGGCTAGAATACTAGTGCAGTGTTGAATAGATGTGGTGAGACTGGACATCTTTGCCTTTTCCTGATCTCAGGGGGAAAGCATTTAATCTTCACCATTAAATTTAACACCATAAGTGTTAGCTGTAGGGTTTTTTTCAGATACCCTTTCTTCATATATTTTGTACTCAGGGGTCTTAATTTTCTTAGATGTGTGGGTTTATAGTTTTTATTGGAGTTGGAAATTTTCCATTATTATTGCTTTAAATATTTTTTTCTGTACCCCACACCCTTCCTCTACTTTTGGAACTCCAATTACATGCACTAATAAAACCACTTGAAATTGTATCACAGCTCACTGATGGCTGTGTTTATATTTTCTTTCAGTCTTTTTTCTTTCTGTTTCATTTTAGATAGTTTTTATTGCTATGTCATTATGTTCACTAAACTTTTCTTCTTCAGTGTTTACTGTTCTGTGAATTCCAGCATTTGTTATTTTCATCTTAGACTTTGTAGTTTTTTCCTCTAAAAGTTCATTTTGGATCATTTTTATATTTTCCATATCTTAACGTGTTCAATCTTTACCCTATTGGAAATGTGGAATATAGTTATCAAAACTCTTTTAATTACTTTTTCTACTAATTCTGTCACAAGTGTCATTTCTGGTTTGTTTATATTAATTGCTCTCATTATGGGTTGTATTTTCTTGCTTCTTTGCATATTTGGTAATTTTTTATTGACTGTCAGACATTTTGAATTTTACATTGTTGGGTGCTAGATATTTTTGTATTTATGTAAATATTCTGGAACTTTGTTCTGGGATGCAGTTAAGTTGCTTGAAAACAATTTGATCCTTTCGAGGCTTGCCTTTTGTTAGGTGGGATTGGAGTAGCCTTTAGTCTGGAGTAATTTGGCCACGCTATGGAGGCAATACTCTTCTGAGTATTCTACCTATGATGTCCCATGGATCAGGGGATTTTTTCCACTTTAGCTGGTGGAAGCATGAACTACCCCAGGTCCTGTGAAGGCTTTGAGGATTTTTCCCTCTGATTCTTTTGTGCGGTTCTTCCCCCAACCTCAGGTAATTTCTTCACATGCACATGCTTATCAGTACTCAGTTGAGAACTCCAGAGGCTCTCTCTGTAGATCTCTAGGGCTGCTCCTTCTGCATCATCCTCTCTTCTCCATTCCATAACTCTGTGAACTCTATTCACTGCGCCCTCCCCAAACTTCCAGCTTCTTATCCTCAACTCAGGAAGACCACTAGGCTCTATCTGGTTTCCCACTTCCTGAGCTGCAGACTGGAAACTGTCCCCAGACCATAAGCAGAGGAAATGGTAGGGCTCACGTAGTTTGTTTCCCACTTTTCAGGGATAACTGCCCAATGCTGATGCCCAGCATTGGAAACCATTGTTTTCATATATTTTGCTTGGTATTTTAGTTGTTTGATGACAGAGGATGACTCTAATTTCAAGAATTATGAAGGGTCTGAAATTTTGCCCTACTTTTATGCTATGTTAGCTAGTCATACTTTTATAGATGTTGGCCAAAGACATGAGACTCCTGGGTCTAAGGCAAAGTACTTGAGTACTCAGAACACAGCAGGCAGCATGAGCTTCATGTTCCCCTTGCTCCTCAGCTCTCACAGGGGATTTGGAGCAGCAATAGGTGGATGCTGCATACACAGTAGGTTTGTGTCACAGCCAAGAAACCATGAGCTTAGGAAACCCCCAGACTTACCAGGGGGCTGCTTACAAACCTACCTAAACCTTCTCTGGAGAAAGACATTATTATCCTGATCTGGAAAGAAATCTGCTCTCTGCCATGGAGAATATACTATCTTTATATTCCAAAGTTGATCGCTATAAAAATATCCTTGAAAAGACAGTTTAGAAAAAAGCTGATATAGATGTGCAAAAGCATCATGGGAAATTGTGTCCCAACACCAGTCCTGTTACTCCATCTTGGCCAGAAGCAGAAGTTGAGAATCACATTTTAAATTGCATTTGAAAACTATGGTTCCATTCCTCTTTTTAAAGATAGAAAAGATAATTTTTGTCATTGCTACTCTTTTTCAGGACTGTCGTAGTTTGCCTACGGGCTGCCAATATGGTATTCCAGAAATGGGTGGGCTATTATAAACAGAACTTATTTGGGGTAAAAGCTTACAGTTCTAAGGCCGTGAAATGTCCAAATCAAGGCACCATCAGAGATGCTTTCTCAGCAAAGGTCGGCTCCTGGCAGATCCTGGAGTCCTGCCACATGGCAAGGTAAGATGGCCATGATCTCTGCTGGGGTCCCTGCTTTCCCTTCCAGCTCACCTTCTCCCTAACAGGCATATGGCCTGTTTCTTTCAGCTTCTCTGCTGATTCCAGCCTCTGGCCTCTCTCTCTCAGCCTCTCAGAGTTTCTCTTGGCCTCTCTCTCAGCTGTGGCTAATCCTGGAGTCCTCTCTCACATGTCAGGGTCAAAATGGCAGCTGTCTTTATCTGTGTGTTTCTACTTCCAGTTCTCAGTTCATATATGGCACCAGGAAGAGGGCTGAGACCTAACCTGGGTCACATTTCACTCACGTGGTCCAATCACCAGCCTTTTGGTCCTAATCAAAAGTGATCTAATTAAAGTTCCCTTAACTGAATCTATTCAAAAGGCCCCATCTATACTGTGTTTACAGGTAGAGGAAAGGGTTAGCTTAAGAATGTAATTTTCTGGGGTCCACAAAAGATAAACCAGGACAAGGACCAATAGGGAAATAAAAATTTTCTAGCAGAGAAAGTAAATTTGTGATTTTGCAGCCTTCCAGCTCTCCTACCAGAGTCTTTTTCTACTCGCTTGTAGGCTTCTTTGCCCCCTGCTTGCTCATTCTTGCTAAGTTTTCTTAACCCAGGGCCAACTAAGAATTCACAAGGGCATATAACGGGACCTGCAATACAAATAAGGGACTCCTGATTTCAGGAGGCAAAGAGATGAAGCTGAAAAAGTGCAATCATAGATATACTGTTTTATTTGGTAGGGGACAACTTGTCTTCCCTACTTCTATAGAAGACCTTGCTGGTGTTCATTATTTCATATGTATTAGAGCCAAAGAAAAGATAGAGACATTATGATTTTTTTTTTTTAAGTTTTAATTCCACATACATCTATTGAACATCTAAATGCAAGGCATTCTAGTCCCTCCAAGTGGTACAGTTAGGTCTTTGATTTTAGCTCTTTCTTCTTTTTTTAATGTAAGCATTGAGGGCTATAAATTTCCCTCAGCACTGCCTCTGCAGTGTTCTATAGGTTTTGATATGTTGTGTTCTCATTTTCATTCGTCTCAAGATATTTACTGAATTCTCTTGCAATTTCTTCTTTGACCCATTGATTATTTAAGAGTGTGTTGTTTAATCTCCATATATTTATTAATTTTCCCTTTTTCCATCCATTATTGATTTCCAGCTTCATTCCATTATGATCAGAGAAAGTGTTTTGTATAATTTCAATCTTTTAAAATTTATTGAGACCTGTCTTGTGACCCAACATATGGTCTATTCTGGAGAAGAATCCATGAGTGCTTGAAAAGAATGTATATCCCGCTGTTTGGGGGGGGGGGTAATGCTCTGTAGATGTCTGTTAGATCTAGTTCATTTATCATATTATTCAAGCTCTCTGTTTCTATATTTATCCTCTGTCCAGATGTTCTATCCAATGCTGAGAGTGGTATATTGAAGTTTCCAACTATTATTGCAGAGACATCTATTTCTCTCTTCAGTTTTGCCAGCGTATGCTTCATGTATCTTGGGGCACCCAGGTTAGGAGCATAAATATTTAGTATAATAATTTCTTGGTGAATTTCCCCTTCTATTAATATGTAATGACCTTCTTCATCCCTTATAATGGTTTTGAATTTAAAATCTATTTTGTCCAATATTAGTATTGCCATTCCAGCTCTTTTTTTTTTTTTTTTTTTTTTTTTTTTTTTTTTTTTCAGTTACTGTTTGCGTGGAATATCTTTTTCCAACCTTTCATTTTCAATCTGGTTGTGTCCTTACGTCTGAGGTGAGACTCTTGTAGACAACATATAGACAGTTCATTTTTTTTTTATCCATTCTGTCAGTCTATGTCTTTTGCTTGGGGAGTTCAAGCCATTAACATTCATTGTTATTACTATAAAAGCACTACTTACTTCGTCCTTTTTATCTTTTGGCTTTCTGTTATCAGATCTCACTATTGTCTGTATTTTTACCTTTTAAGTTACACTTACTAATGATCTTCATTTCTACACTCTTCTCTAAGTCTCTCACCCTTGTTTTTTTCTTTCAGGCTGCAGCATTCCCTTAAGTATCTCTTCTAATTCTTGTCTTTTGGTAACTTACTCTCTCAGTTTTGTTTATCTGTGAAGACTTTACAGTCACTCTCATTTTTGAAGGACAGTTTTGCTGGATACAGAATTCTTGACTGGCAGTTTTCTCTTTCAGTACCTTAAATACATCACACCACTTTCTTCTCACCTCCAAGGTTTCGGATGAGAGGTCAGCATTAATTTTATTGAGGTTCCCTTGTATGTGATGCTTTGCTTTTCTCTTGCTGCTTTCAGAATCCTCTCTTTATCTCTGATATTAGTCATTCTGAGTGGTAGGTGTCTCAGAGTAGGTCCATTTGGATTTATTCTGTCTGGGGTGCATTGTCTCTCTTGGATATTGATATTTATGACTTTCATAAGGGTTGGGACATTTTTGGTCATTTTTTCCTCAAATATTCTTTCTGCCCCTTTTCCATTCACTTTTCCTTCTGGAACACCAAAATGTGTATGCTTGTGTGTTTCTTTTTTTTTTTTTTTTTAAGATTATTTATTTATTTATTTATTTCTCCCCCCACCCCCCCTCATTGTTTTGTGCTCACTGTGTATTCTTCTGTGTCTGCTTGTCTTCTACAGGTGGCACCAGGAACCCATCCTGGGACCTTCCAGAGTGGGAGAGAGGCATTCAATCTCTTGAACCACTTCAGTTCCCTGGTCTGCTGCATCTCTTATTATCTCTCCTCTGTGTCTATTTTTGTTGCATCATCTTGCTGCGCCAGCTGTCTGCATGGGCCAGCAATCCATGCGGGCCAGCAGTCCTGCACAGGCCAGCACTCCTGTGTGGGCCGGCAGTCCTGTGTGGGCCAGCATTCCATGTTGGCCAGCTCTCTACTCGGGCCAGCTCACCACATGGGCCACCTTGCCTTTCACCAGGAGGCCCGGACCTCCTATATGGTAGACAGGAGCCTAATTACTTGAGCCATATCCATTTCCCTGTGTGTTTCATATTATCATTCCATTCCCTGAGACACTGTTTCATTTTTTTCCATTCTTTTCTCTTTCTCTTCTCCTGTCTTTTCAAGTTCAGATGTTCTGTCCTCAATATCACTATTTCTGTTCTGCCTCTAATATATTTTTAATCTCATCCATCATGTCTTTCATTCCCATAAGCTCTGTTTCTTTTCTTTGCAGGCTTTTAAATTGTTCTTTATGCTTACCCAGTATCTTCTTAATATCCTTCATCTTGATTATCATTGATTAGTTGTATTGAATCCTATATTTTTTCAGGATTTTTGGTTCATTCCTTTGGCTGGACCATATATTACTGTTTCCTAGAATAGCTTGTAATTTTTTCTGATGTCTAGGCATCTGAATATGTTGGTGAATTTACTCTGATGGTCAATTTCTCTCTCTTCCCTAGTGTTTTGTTTTGTTTTCTTCACAGTTCTTCTTTGATTTTTGGTTCAATTTATTGAGTCTTTAAAGTTTCCCCACTTAAGTTATCAAAATTGGGCCAGGGACTCACTAGTGGGGTGCAGATTTTCTCCCAGGAGTTCCAGTTAAGAGAGACCTAAAAGCAGTTTTTCTCCTTGTAGTTTCCCAGCAGGCCAGCAGTTGGCACTCATCAGCAAACATTTTCATGGTGGTGTCTCTTTCAAGCTCTATACACCTGTGATTCTGGTCTGGCCAGAGCCGAGATTCAAAGCAGGCTCTTCTGGCCAAAATTCACAGAAGAGAAACCACTCTTCTCCCTCTGCCACCTCCTCCCTCTTCCCAGGAGGAAGATGTTTATTCCCATTTCAGTCGGCTGCAATGGGCCACAGGTTTTATCCAGGCTGCATACTTTGAGGGTGGGAGATGGGTGCCCTTCCTGGCCACCATGGGGGGTTAATAACTCACATTTGTGGTTTCAGGTTCTTCGTCTCTCTGTCCCTCATCCTCCTGGAGGTTGTGCAGAATTGTCCTGGTCTGCCAACCCCAAAAGCAGATCCCTCTGACAGCTTTTGCACCTTTCTCTGTTGTTTCTGTGAGAGAGTTGAACCCTGCCTGCCTACTCTGATGCCATCTTCCCAGAACTCCACCAGATGATTTTTTAAAACTTTTTGTTTTGAAATAATTTCACTTATACCAGATGATTTTTTAAAATCTCCTTATGTAATTAAAGAAAGGATAAAAGAACTTAATGCAAGGAACTATTTCATTATTGGAAATTTTTTCAGTGAGTTTCTATTCGGAACTCTTTAGTTTACTTTGCCTAGAAACATATATCTTTTCCCTAGTGAAATTGCTAAATCAGCCTCCTTGAGTACCACACTAAATTGGTTGATAGTTTTTTTCATCTACTACAGAAATTATATATATATATATAAATATTATAGTTACACATTAAATTATTGTTGTGAATATCTTCTATTCATGAAAATCCTGGCTTAAGTCAATATCTAAATCATTAAACAATTTTAGATTGCTAAATAATAATTTTACTAGTTACAAATTATTATTGAATTTACAAACTAATGAAATCATGAAAGAGTTATTTATCGGAATGTGTCATTTACATTGTTTAACCTTTTGTGCTGCAAGATTCTGTGATTATTACTATCTATGATGATTATTGCATATCGATCTATTAGGCCAAATCACAGAAGTCCTAGGCTAATATGTTGGCTTAAAACCCCAATTGTTTCTCCATGTCATTCATATGATCTGAGGCAAGCATTTCAGCTTGAATTTAGCAAAATATATTTTTATATCAAGTAATGGAATGAATTGAACAACTGGGCAAGATAGGCCCCTTGGATATCACTTAACCAATGACAGCCTCAGTCAACTGCTCTAAGATTACACTTGGCTGCTGAGAAGTGAGTTCTTTCAATGGACTGGACAGAAACCAATATAATAGAAAAGTTACTATCCTTCCCGTAACTGGTCATTTCTACCAAGGAGGGCCCTTTGCACTGGGAGAATTTGGCTCATGAAAATTTTTATCCAACACTAAAGCATCACATTAGTTTATCACAGTGAAGCCACCTCACCAAGAAAGTGTCACTGATTAAGTGGGTCTCAGAACTATTTCCCCAAAACTGGTGAAACACTGAAAGTTTTATAATATTCAGACAAAGGCAGGCAGGCTTAGGATAATGAGTTCAATGGCTTGAGATGACAAAGTTAGATATAGTCTAATTGTTGAGCATGCACAGGTTGATTACATGCTTAGTTACAGGTTGCATGTAAGAAAATAGCAGCCTTAATATGATGATGGGTGTGGTTTTTAGTATTAGAATGAGGTATAGGTTACCTATAGTTTAAGGTTTGAACTACTGTGCATGTCAAGAAAGCCAATTCTGGTCAGAACTGGCTCTATCTATCAAGATAGTCCAGGAATTTGGGTGGGTTGTTTCCAGGATGACTCAGTTCATTAATAAACATTAAGGGGCTGCTCACCAGAGCATAAGACTTTGTATGTTACAAAGCAAGATAAGGGGATACATGTTTGGCCAGTCATGAGTTGTTATGAGACTGCACGGTTACAAAGTAAAGATTATATAAATATAAAATAAAACATTATCATCAAAACACCAAGGTATCTAGGTTGCAGTTCAATGAGATATAACAGCACAAGTATTTGCTTCTGGCAACATCAAAAGGTTAACAGACATTAGGGTTATACTTAAGTGGGTTACAAATATTTGCTTCTGGCAACATCGAAAGGTTAACCTACTTAGTTTAGTGAATTACAATGGTTACTAGTATTTAATCAGGGCTACACTATAATATGTTAGAAGGTTAGCACAAATATATTAGAAAGTTATATTCAGTAGATATATTTATTAGCTCTCGGTTACAAAAGCATATGCAAATACATGGAAATTGCTTTTACTCAAGTACACCCAGAAACGTGTACTAAGCTAAGTGAAAGGTTTTCTGGACAACCCAGGACACAATCATCTATCTCAGTGTGAAATGTTAGAAACTATTTCCATCTCCTCCCTCCAATACAATTAAACTCTGTAATTCTCATGTCTTCCTTCAAGCTGTTGACATACCATTCTAAATCTGTTCCATCTATCAAAACTTTACATCTTTCAAGACCTAATGAAAAGAGACTGAAGAAGGTAGTGGAATTGGGGACTGGGTATAAGGCTGCTAGAATTAGCAATAAAAAATATAAGATAGCCTCTATTTTATCTGGCAACTCTAGCTAGGTATAGAAATAAAAGTTCTGAGAGCCAGATTGGATATATATAGAAATAAAAGTTCTGAGAGCCATTGGATATGTTAGGGAGAAGGCAGAACCAGTCTTCCAGAAGCACCCAGATCCTGGCAGTCTCTGAAGATCTAGAGTTTCAAGCGAAATGAACTCTCCACAGGCAGAATTTACTGTGCCTCAGAGATGAGAACAAGGTGAGGCACTGGGGTCCCAAGGTCCCATTAGAGTTGGGTTTACAGTTACAGCAAGGCTGGTGTCATCAGGAAGGGAGCAAGGGAAAAGTCAAAATTAAAGTGAAGTAATTGGCCTAATTGGCTTAAGGCTGGGTGGGTGGAATGGACATGTAAACTCCACTGAAAACAAAAGGAAATACCAAGGGAGTCAGGAGAACCCACTAGTACCAAAAAGAGAATCACAAAGTTCTGATCCATACAGGAAGCTTTTTATATGTTTTTCCACTATAAATGGGAATAAATCCATGAGATATAACCAGATAATCCCATAGCACTTTACCAAACCTGCTGTCAAAACACACTGCCTTATGATACTTTCTTGACTTTAGCATTCTCTTCTTTGTGTCCATTAGCATATGAATACACACTACTCTGTGCTATTTAACTCAATTGTAAACTCTTCAAAGATAAGTCCCAAGTTCCTTAGCACTATGCTCTAAATTCTCAATGGTATTCAAATGAATGAATGAATGACATTTTAGAGAGAGGATTTTAGAGACAAGGTAATTCTTTACAATGGAGAGCAGAAGTGAACTCTTTCTACAGTAGGAAAGAAGTAAGTTGTGATTCTCTGGGTGTGCTGGGGTAACCAGAATGTGTGGTCCTCATTTTTCCTTCCTGTTTTTCAGAGGGCATTGTTCCCGGGCCCCCCACGGACCTCTCTGTAACAGAGGCCACACGGAACTATGTGGTACTAAGCTGGAAGCCCCCTGGCCAGCGTGGCCATGAAGGCATTATGTACTTTGTGGAAAAGGTAAGACTCTGGGAGCAACATCTACCTCATGCCACTTTCCCAAGACTTCTTTAAATAAGTAGAGGTTAAATTTTCAGGGGTGGGGTGGGGGTTGACCTGAATTCTTTAAATCCTCATCAACTGACCTCTCTCCACAGCAAAATGTCTATCACACCAAACTTTACCTGAAAGTTCAGGGGGCTTATAGTTCCCTGAGACTCACCCATAGACCCCTAAGAGGCCCACAGACCCCCAAACTGTAATCCCCGAAAAGAAGAGGAATGTTCCTATTACAGTATTTTCTAGAGAATTTCTCTGTCTCCCTTTCTCTGGTGATAGCTTCTCATCTCTTTCACCACTTGTCCTTCCCAGTAGAGAATGAGCATCAGTGATGGTAGATAGGTGAAAACTGAGATGTTACAATCCTTGAAAACAGCTGGGAGAGTTGAGAACAGCAAGTCGTCATGATGTCATGTGCTTAGCTAGCACTACTCTGAGTACCAAGGGTAGGAGGGGATCAGGAATTAGAAAACAACAGAAGTTAGTGGCTATTTCTTTCCCTCAAATATCTTTAGTTATATTGGGGTTAGAGTATTAGAGAGGGCGGCATACAACAAAGGACTAAAATGTGTGGAATAGACAAGAATTATATGTGACTCTATCATCTATCCAAACTTGATAGGGGTTCTGATAAGTGTTTATGCCCAGCAAATGGAGAAGAGCCAAGACTGGGACAAGACATGATTGGGGGTGGGGGGAGGGGCTGACCATGCTGCAAGGGCAGAAATGTCAGAGAGCCTGCAGGTATGGCACAGAGTCTAAAGTGCACAAGAGTCCTTGGCTAATAAGGGTAATTGTTACGGGAAAAGGGACATTTTAAGATATTTCATTTAAACGAGTTCTAAATTTCATTTGTTAAGAAAGTTTTGATTAGGATGTGATCGAAAAATGAAACAAAAATAAATTTATTTTATCTTACATGTAAGAAAATTGACCTTTTTCTCAGCAACTATACACCAATTTTTAGAACAACAAATGAAAGTTCTGTACATTTTTGTATAATTTTAAATTAAAAAATTTTTGGCAGCATGATAACATATCCTTTACATCTTACATTCATAGCAAAATCATAGAGTTTTGTGGTTTTTTTTTTTTATATTCTGGAGCTCAACTAATTTTCCTAAAGGCCTCTCTCTTTTATCCTCAATGCTATTTTAATTTCAAGACACCTATGAGTTCACCTTGCCTGATAATTACTGTAAGACAATAAATATCATAGATATACAGGTACATGTAAACATCTGAAAATTAGATAACAACATAAAATCCATATGCATATTATCTTTATGGCCTCTTAGTTATTTAAATTTAGAGGCTCTAGAGAAAATTGTATTGGAGCTAAAAATGCTAGGGTCTATGGTTCCCCTCGCCTCCTTGTTATCCATAGCAAATTGGTAAAAATAAACACATCTCTTCAACATACGATATGGATATCTTCCAAGAGAGTCTGGTTTTACCAAAATAATGTAAAGACTTTTTATTTTTGTTACTTTTTATATTTTCTAGATATTAAACCTCAAGTAAAATATAACTCAGCATTCTAAACATTGTTTTTTTTAAAAAAAATAGAGAACAAGAATAGAATCATAGATACATTTTCACTTCCTGGTGAGTTTGCTACACACCCCCCACTGAATCTCTTTGAAATGCTCCACAGGAAGAGCATTCTGAATAACCTCTGTGACAGTAATTATCGTTTTTCCTCTAACAATGACACAGTAACAACCTACTACTGAGGCAGTTTCTTCAGATGAGTCAACTTTGGCTTCTGTGAAACATTTCCTCTGGTCACATAAACTCTAATTTCTCCATGAACGTCTATAACTTCCCTAGACCTAAATACAAATGTGTCTGTGTTTAAAAATTTAAATATTCTTCCACTAGCGCACCTATCAGTACGGGTTAGAAGACGATCCTTATGAGTGCAGCGTCAAGCAGAGAGGCCTTTACGGGGTCCAGTCGATGCACACAAAAGCCCCAAGATTTGTAGTACCTGAGGACAAGAAGCACACAAGTTGGGTGTTGGGAAGCAGAGCCCATCGGGAGACTGGAGTCCATTTGCAGAGCACTCTGTATAAATGTCAAATTGATCTCCCGAGCTGGTTCTAAAATTATTTCTGATGAACCACTTTTAAAGAGAAATGTTTCCCCATGCTCTCACCCATGGTGTATTTCCATCCCCCAAATGTTAGTGAGCACAGCAGCACTATGTCTGCTGTTACTGTTGTGCTTGCTTCTGCATGTAACAGTTTGCCTGGAATTTGCATGCACAGAAAGCATAAACTTGCCTGTCACGGGCCACAGGCGTACAAGCAGTAATGCCATGACTGTGAGCCTGAGATGAATGGGATTGAGAAGTGAGAAGATTCCATCTCCAGAGCCCCAGCCTCCCTGTCTTACTGTGTTCTTCTTTGCCCCAAACAATTCCCTTTGGTGTCTTATGTCTTGAGCTCTTTCTCTCATTGTCCTTTCAAACATGTGGTTGTGTCATAGAGAAAGACTCCATCAATCACAGGCTCTGTTTCCTTCCACAGGAATGAAAATAGCTAATGTTGCCTGCATCTCAGGCACTGCTCTAAGTCCTCTACACATGTTAACTCACTTAATTCTTATAATAATCCCAGGAGGGAAATACTTTTATTTTCATCATATCTATTTTGTAGATGAGGAAACAGAGGCATGGATGGGTTCCATGCTCGTGTAGCTAGTTATTAACAAAGCTGGAACCAGAACTAATGCCTTGGGGTCTTTTTTTTTTTTTCCATACTCTATTGTTTCCCATTTCAAGCCAATGAAGATTATGTCTAGTGACATACCAGTAAATTTATATTTGTAAAACTGTATCATCCTTAGCCCAATAAATCCCAAACAGGATAAACCCAAAGAGAATAACACCCAGATACACAGTAAACAGTCAAATGTCAATCAAGGACAAAGAGTGAGTCCTGAAAGCTGCAAGAGAAAAGCAATATCTTATATACAAGAGAATCCCAATAAGATGAAGAAGTGATTTCTCATCAGGAACCATGGAGGCAGGAAGTCAGTGCTGAAAGAAAACAATTGCTAACTGAGAATTTTATATCTATTATAAAATGAGGAAGAGATTAAGACATTCCCACATAAACAAAAGCTACAGGAATTCATCAGACTTAAAGGAAAGGACACTAGACACTGTTTCAAAGCAGCATAAAGAAATAAAGACCTCTGGTAGAGATAACCATATGGGTAATTACAAATGCCAAAAAAAAAATCTGTCATCCTTGACAGCTGATCAATCTATCATAAGTTTTGGATTTCTGCAAAAGTTTGAAACTGTAGTAAAACCAGGCAAGGGTATATAAATTTCTGCTTTTGCTGACACTGGGCAAAGTTGAAAGTTAGAATAGGAGGGAGAAAGGATTACTGAAGATTTTTGATGGTTTTCTTACTATATCTTCTACCAAACCAACATACACCACATCCTTCATTCAAGGATTTCAATGTCACTCTAGGTCATTTAATTTTAAGGCTGCGGTGTCTTTAAATTAGTCTTCCCTATAATTTATTCTAAAATTTGGGAAGGAAAAAAAAGAACACCTTCATCTTTCACTAATTCCATTCATTCATTGAAGAAAAAACAATTGTTCATTATCTGCTGTGTGCCAGAGAATTCTAGGTTCTGGGGTATTGCAGTGAATAGGACAGCTCCCTGAACTCATGGAATTTACTCATGGAATGAACTCATGGGTTAAAGAGGTGAAGAACAGTCAATGTGGTGTGGCTGGAGTGGAATGAACTAGGAGGAGAATAGGAAATGAGGCCAGAGATATAGCAAGGATGGGGTGGTAGTGGATGTTTCCTGATAACTTGTAAGGACTTGGGATTTTACTCTGAGATGGGAAGGAGCTAGGCAGGATTTGGGTTAGAGGAGAAACTGACACGATCTGACTTGCACTTTTATATGACTCTGGCTGCGATGTTGATGTTTAATAGCCGAATGTTGTCAAAAGTGAGAGCCAGGAGACCATTTAGGTAATCTAGGCAGTTTGAACCTAAATAGTGACAGTTCAGACCAAAGTATGTGGTCCGAACATATACGAATATGTGGGGTGGAGGCAAGTAATTTGAAATTAGGGAAGAGGTGGAAGGTTTTTTACTTGGAGGCTTTTGAACTGAACAGTGGACAGATTCATCCAGCTGAAGCAGATTTGGGATGGCATAAGAATAGGAAAGGGCTATATCAGCTCTGTTCTGAATATGTTAAGTTTGAGGTGCTTATTAGACATTCAGATGGAGGTGTTGAGTAGGGAAGTGGATATAGGAATCTGGAACTCAAGGAAAGGTACACTGTAGGGATTAATACCAAGTGCCAACTGGCAAGACAACTGGAAAAAGACCTTGAATAAAAGGGGGAAAAGGTAAAGACAAATGAGTTCATGTGGCTAAGAGACTTCAAAGAGAGTTGGGAGGTCATCCCAGAGGTAATGCTTATGCACACCTCAGTAGGATCTCATAGAACACCAAAGTGGATATCATCCCACACAGAGAGGCTCCTGAGGCCTCTGGAGACACCCAGGTCCTATATAAGGGGATGGGAAAGGAGCAAAGAGCTCTGTTAGATTGGTGATGGGAAGGGAGGGGTCAAAGAAGGCCTTTCTGTGACCTGACATTTAAGCATAGACCTGCATGATGCTGTGAGCCATTAAATAGCACACAGTTAAAATAAAACAGTTTATAACAGTGTAATTAAAATGTAAATATCTAACATATTAAATTTAATTACCTACCCTAAAAATTAGAAAAGTATATGACCCAAAACTATCCTCAAAACAAATTAAGGCCTTTTGTGAGTAGGGTGACGATCTCACTTAGTTAATGAGGGAAGTGAAGTATTAGAATAGTATGTTGTCCAACAATGCAAAGCCACGTTTGATTTAGACTATCCTGTAAATGTCAGAAGCTTCAACCCCTATTTCCTCCTCATCTCTTCTCGGGTCCAAACCACATACCAGGTACCAGTTTTTTGGCAGATAAATGAAACTGCCAGATGCCTGGCCCCAGAGTTCCCATTTATATTGCCGGGCTTTCAATGGGTCTCCCTGTTCTGGCTGCAGTGTGAAGCTGGGACAGAAAACTGGCAGCGGGTGAACACGGAGCTGCCGGTAAAGTCCCCTCGCTTCGCTCTGTTCGACTTGGCGGAAGGGAAGTCCTACAGCTTCCGTGTCCGCTGCTCTAATTCAGCAGGAGTCGGGGAGCCCTCAGAGGCAACGGAAGTGACTGTGGTAGGGGACAAACTGGGTAAGTGCAGCGTGAGGGGAGACAGCTGTGAATGTATTTTGCTTCCGTTCAAGAGAAAATTCCAAACCAAGAATCCAATCTCTATGTATATATCACACATATGCTATTATCAGTAATTAGTAACATTACTACTAATGTACCTATTGGTATATATACATTTATATACACACACACACATACACATACTAGTGGCATCCTTCTTTCATCCTAGACATTTAAATTGGTGGTTGTACTTCATGCATACATTAAACAAAAATTTCATTAATTTTGCTTATGGAAAGTAAAATTCTCCCAACGCTTCAGCAGAATTGCTAATGTGTTTTTTCTCGAGTTGGTTTGTGGGTCCATGGGTTTCTCATTCTGCTCCCTAACAAACATATTTATTTTGTATGTTTTCTGCTTTATCCAATACATTGTAAAATGAAGCATCTGTATGTTTGACATGGTTATTTGTGTAAAGTTTATATGTGTACGCACGTGCATAAGTAATGAAAATGAAATTTTAAAACCACCCTGAGTTTGACCACCATTTTCCTCTTTTCTCAGACATCCCTAAGCCTCCCGGCAAAATCATACCAAGCAGAAACACAGATACCTCTGTGGTAGTTTCTTGGGAGGAATCCAAAGATGCTAAAGAGCTGGTCGGGTACTACATAGAGTCCAGCGTGGTTGGCTCTGGCAAGTGGGAGCCCTGCAACAACAATCCCGTGAAAGGCTCACGGTAATGCAGTGTGTGTGCAGGAGGGGCGCTTGGGCGGCATGGAGAGGGCACAGGGGAGAGGCCGCTCGGTCTTGTGCAGCAGCACAGACACCCGAGGGAGGGAGACTTTTTAACACATTATACTTTAAATACCAAATGAGTTTAAAATCGAACCTGTCTACATGTAATGCATTTGATAAAAAATTTGCTTGTGAGGTTAAATATTTAGCAGTTCATAATACCAGCTATAGTAAGAGTTCATTTGAAAGCTCTTTTTTTTTCTTTTTCTTTCCTTTATGCTATTTCTTCCCCTTCCCCCCCCTCCGCCCCCCCCGGCCCCCAATTCTGATCTGTAACATCCAGTGATAGATGAATTGCCCAGGCATTTTAAATGGACAGAGAAAAAAGGATAAACATTTTACAAATTCTGAACTCCAACCTGAATAAACCCTGTGTTAAGGAGCCATAAGCATCACCAAAGCAAGGGTACTCAGAATATTTTTGCCATCTCTTTATATCTGTTTCTCATGTGGAGAGGGATATATATATATATATATATATTTTTTTTTTTTTTCTTTTTCTTTCACATATTTTAACTGGCTTTGCCAAACTGATGGTGAATTCTGGCCTGCACCCAAACTCTGAGCCTCCTCCTATGATTTACGACCAATCTGAGAGGGGATCTGCCCCCGAAATTGTCTCATAGGCTTGTTAGCCAACTGCTGGTTTGGGCCACTTCTAAGTCTGAGGTCCCCAGTAGGATGAGTTGGTTCTTTTGCAGAACATGAGAGAAGAGAGACAAACAAAATAATGGGAGGAGACGATGTGTTTTGCAACGGATTCACTTAGCCTGTTTCTGCATTTCAGTTTTACCCTGAGTTCTTCAGCATTTTCCTGGCTCTATTTAGAAATGTTCATGGAGGATAGGCAGAGTCTGCCTTTCCACAAACACACCTTGAGGGGCTCTACAGCAGGTGCCATTCTTTATTCATCTTTGTACCTGGAACTCCACATTGCACAGTGTCTGATACTCCAAAGTGCTCAATAAATATTCGCTGAACTGAGCTGACCTAATGTACTGAAGAATTGGCCTAGAGTACATGTACCTTTATTAAATATTTGAATGTGCTAATACTAATAGAGTCATTAGCAGACATGTGATTCCTCTGCTTGCAGTTCTTAGGATGGAATAAAATATTACTGTGAATCGTGTAACAGCTATCATAGCAATCAGAGCTATTGAAGACTGAGGTTCTTTTATGTGTGAAACTGCCCAGGGACTGACACCTCATTATCAGATCCTTAAATCTAAATGATAATTCTGGAATTCATCTTTCACCGTATTTTTAGATTCCAATGTAATTTCTCAAGTAATTGTGCCTTCCCTGGCATGAAGTGAGACTGACTAGTTCTTACATCCATAAATAAATACCTGAAATAGCCATTAATGATATTATTAATACTAGCAATTATTTATTAAATGCTTCCTAAATGCCAGGCCCTGTCATATGTACTTTGTATATTTTGTGGCTAACTTTGACAAGAAAATTCGTAGAGTGGGCATTATTATCCCCATTTTATTGATGAGCATACAGAGCCTCAGAAAGGTTAAGGTACCTTTCAAGGTAAAACCAGGACTCCTCATTTTTTGACAGAGTGATTTAAGAGAAGTGCCTTAGGTCCTGCCTTATCCAAAGTACCTGTTAGGTGGAGTTCTCTACATCTTTAAAAAAAAAATGAATACTTTTCTTAAAGCCAGATAGTCCAGTTAAACTAACAATCATTTTCCCTAATTGTCCTCCTAGGAAAGTCTTTAAAACCTTTCTTTCCTTCTAGATTCACTTGCCATGGATTGGCGACTGGGCAGAGTTATATTTTCCGAGTCAGAGCAGTTAATGCTGCTGGACTTAGTGAATATTCACAGGATTCAGAAGCGATTCAAGTAAAAGCTGCTATTGGTAGGTTTCTTATCCATCATTTTGTAGAGAAAAAAATTGCAAATTTCAAAGTTATAAATGAAGATGCTATCCTCTCCAGAAATTGTTTAAAGCTTCTAATGTTGCTTAATGATTCCATCCTGAGATGATCATTTTCTCTAAGTCTAGGTGACATCTAACCCTCCATAGCTGTCATTTTACAGATTCTTCATCACTTATCCAGTTTCTGTACATCTGTATACAGCCTTTCCATCTTCACAAGTCCAAGTGTCCTCAGATATCTCCCATGAACCCTTGCGTGAGACTCCGTTCTAACTTCATGCTCATCCTGGGAATGTGAAGGGCCACCGATTTCATAAAGTGGTATATCACCCATAATACACATCATCTTGTCCCTATAAAGCCATTTCATCCGGACAGAGCCTAGCTTGTTTTCATTAACAGCACATTAACATGCTTTTTACAAACTCCAATAAAATTCATGCAAGGCACATGTGGGTGCTTAATCATAGGTTTCATCTCTGCTTGCAAAGCAATCAACAGAATAAAACCAGTAACAAAGTAATTATATATATGTATGTATGTGATGTACCTCCCAATCTTGGATAAGAGGCAAGGGGCCCAGGTAGTTCAGAGAAATAAAAATGAAATCTGGTGTGGGGGGGCTGTGGCTCGGTCAGTGGGGCTCCCGTTTGCCGTGTGGGGGGGGCCCGGGTTCGGTTCCCGGGGCCTCCTGGTGGGGGCGGGCCCGCCCGCACGGCGTGGTTGGCTGACCCGGCGAGCGCGGGCAGCAGGGGGGGGATGGATGAATGAATAGATAAAATCTTAAAAAAAAAAAAAAATGAAATCTGTGATATCATAACATGTTTAAAGAGAAAGATCACTTAATATCAATTGTCTTCAGTTAACATTAGATATTACTATTTAACTTCCCTTACGAAATGGACCATAATGAACATGTTTCTTTGAGGTTGGGAAGTACAGACCATTGCTATTGATGTAACATAGACAATTCTAACTTTA
Organism: Tolypeutes matacus; assembly: GCA_026826555.1. Lineage (NCBI taxonomy): Eukaryota > Metazoa > Chordata > Mammalia > Cingulata > Chlamyphoridae > Tolypeutes > Tolypeutes matacus. Next base: position 8,940,471 of record JAKSZT010053813.1, read on the forward strand.
CTAAAACAAGATCATTAATAGTATGATTCTTGTGCATTCTGTGGGCTTTCTTTTTTCATTCTGCAGAATAATAAGGCTTCTATCGCTCAAGAAATGCCTGAGGTTTGCTTTTTCTTGTATGTACTGAAAACTGGTTTCTACAAATCAAAATGGTTCCTCTTCTATCTGTGGCGCTTTTTGTTTGTTGTTCTCATTTTTTCTTTTTCTCAAATATGGAGAAGTTGAAATGTTCCTTGGTGTTAATTATGTGAAACATATGCTTTCCATATTTCTTGCAAATCTAAGTGATTTCTCTTAAACCAAGATTGTTTTTGTTTCTTTTGTGGTCCTAATGTTTTTCTCCTTGTTTGATGAAATAAGAGCAATTTAGACTGTGTCCAGGCTCAAAGTATTTTTGTTGTTATCTGGCCATTGTAGGGGGAGGAGTGTCTCCAGATGTGTGGCCTGAACTGAATGACTTACCAGATGGACTAATAGCCTCCAGGGGAGGCATGCATGAAGCCTCTCAGCCAACCTTTAAGAAAGATGCTTTGCTTGGTAGCAAACCTAACAAATCTTCATTACCCAGTGGCTCTCACAAACTGGGCAAAACAGAAGTGAGTAAAGTAAGGGAAACAGTTCAGGAAGAGCTTACCCCATCACCAGAGAAAGCAGAACTTAAGGGGGAAAGTAAGTCTGCCCCTCTGAAACAGAAGAAGGATCTAGGTGAGAGTTGAACAAGTAAATCTGTTCCATCTGTCTCCATCAGTGTTTCCACTTCTCACTGTGAGATCACTCTCTGCCATCTGTGTTCACTTTCATCCATGTTAATTCTTGATTGCATATGTTTTCAGTTGTCCATTTGAAATACTTTCATCTAATGAGTTATCAAAGAAAAATTTTATAGGCTTCATGGTTACATATTATTCATTTATATTTAATGACAGTAGAACCTTTAAAGTAATTTGGTAATAGAGTCTTTTTTTGGTTTATCAAGGCACATATCTTTGGACTTACTTTGCTTATAGAATTAGAAATTAGAACAGAAAGGACTTGATTATCATAACTTATCTGATATCCTTTGATATGTTATCCTTTAGACCAAGCATAGGAAAAATACTTCACAAAGAAGTGAAATTTTACCAGGATTGTAGTTAATAGATTCTGTAGTTTATCCTCAGGTTTCAAATTATTCTTCATGTTTAATTCAAATAAATATAAGTAACATGATCTCTTTGAGTTGCCATGAAAAATTTAACAGAGAATTATAATCATATACAGCCATATCCTCTGATACACAATCCACATATCCAGAACTGATTTATTTAAGATTATTTATCAGTAAGCTAAGAGTTATCTGATCAGGATATTTGGTACTTGTGTCATATATCCTAGGAGGCAGTGTTTTTCCTGTTAAATAAAAATGAAATTATGACCTTCCTATGCTGACAAATTATAAAATTCTTCTCATCCATTTCCTATTTCTACCTCATCTCCAGCTTCTGTAACCTCCTTTATTTTTCTTTGACACATTTGTGCCTTCAACTCAAGATGAGATAGGATATTAATTTAAGAGTTCATAGTCAACATTTCTCTAAAGGAGGGAGAGAAAGAGGAGAGGGAGAGAGAATTCTTTTTTAGAGTTAAGAATGAAGGAGATTGGTGGTAGAGAGAGAAACTATATTACATTTTAAAAGACTACATTGTTCCAAAAATCTTTTTGAATAAAAATGAGATAGTTCCTATACTTTCTATAATCCAAATATTCAGAAAATTATTTGATATTATTGCACATTCAGGCAGATTTCTCTCCACTACCTGCCCCCACCCCCATCTAAAACTATTAATTTCAGTAGTTGAGTGAAAAGTTGACCAGCAGAGCCACTCTAAATGAAGGAAGAATTTAAATATATCCTCCAACTATTTTTCTAGCTAGGCACTAAAAAAACACGGTGTTTACTATTTTGTGCTATATGAACAATATTCCAAGAGCAGATTATAAATAATGTTACAAAAAGTTTTATTATACTAAGAGAAACTACATGGCATACTGTGCCTGTTTTAAGACTGGTATTTAAAATGTGGTATTTGAAAGAAAAAAAAAAGATGTTTTTAAAAAGGTGGCATTTAGCTGTACTCCAGATTTTTCCTGTGTGCAGAGAGAACTTGCATGGTTTTGAGGTCTTGCAAGGTTGAGAATACCTTAAATGGTGAAATCTTAACTACCTGGAAATACATGAAAATTCTAAATAAGCAAATTGATGCAGAAATTGATATATATATTCCATTTTGCTCAGGGATCAAATGAAAAGAAAACCACATGAGGAAACAATAAAGCATACCTTGGGGAAATTTTTATTCTTGTGGGAGGCAATCAGGATATTGCAGCATTTTGCTGTTAATATTTCAAAACTAATTCTTCCCTAGGAGACAGATTATTTTTACCTTTGGAACAATAATTGCAGTGTACATTTTTCACTATGTGTCAATTTTTTTTTGTCATACACTAAATCAAGTGCCAAGTTACTTATTATTCTCACATTTTAGTTAGATTGATTGATGACCTCACGAATGGCACCAGTTAAACAAATTTAACATACACAGAATCATAAATGCATTTCTGCTTACTCATGAGCTATTCATATTGCAACAGCGGCACCATCTCCGCCCTATGATATCACTTGTCTTGAAAGTTTTCGTGACTCAATGGTTCTTGGATGGAAGCAACCAGATAAGACAGGAGGGGCTGAAATCACTGGCTATTACGTCAACTATCGTGAAGTTATTGATGGGGTACCAGGAAAATGGAGAGAAGCCAACATCAAGGCTGTCAGCGATCAGGCATACAAGGTAAGGATGTCATGACTTTTTTTTGGTTGCGTTGTCATATATATATTTTATGTGTGCAAACACATACACACACCCAGCCGCAGTTCATTCTTCCATGTGCCGTTGTCTGCAATGGTACAACTTTTGTGAAAGACATACCAAAGGAAATACCAGGAAGGATTTCTATTTTATGTGTCATGCCTATAAACACCATAATTTCTTAGAATACTACTATGAAATATATACCTACTATAAAAATTAGTGTCTCTTTCAAAACTTCCAAAGTATCTGTTGCTTCAGAAGTCTCAGGATCTAAATGATTCTAAGTTTTTAACTTTCATTAAAATGTCCAAATTACAGAGGATAAAGGAACATGGGCTTGATGGTCAGACTCAGCTCCCCACCTGTGAGTGTCCCCTATTTCCATGGCTCTCATGGTCAGAGCAGGATACATACCAGAGATTCCATCCTGCACATTGGCATCTACTCTCAGTCCCCCTCAACACACCTGAGGGATCTCACTGTCACCATAGTTGATGGCTCCCCTCCTTCAAGCCTTATCAGCTGGCCCTGAGTTTCCATCTCCCAAAACTCAAACCCCATGCCATGAACACAAGAGAAGGATGAGGCTGAGGAATGGTGCTTTCTCCAATTTAATGCCACAAGTTTCTAATTTAACATTTAAAACTTATGAAATATCACATATACCAAGAGTACGTAAAACAAAATTATTTCCAAGAATTTTGCATGTTGATGTGCATAGCTATAACTCTTTCTTTTTCATTACTTTACGGTATTCCTTTAGATGACTGTCTTAGTTTGCCAGGGCTGCTATAACAAGATACCACAGACTGGTTGGCTTAAACAGCAGCAGCAATCCTCCATCACGTGGCGATGTCTCCTCCTTCCTCCTGCAACCATGTCCTAATTTCCTTTGCTTATAAGGACTCTAGTCATTTTGGATTAAGGCTCACCTTGATTTAGTTGGTCTTTAATATTCTCTTTGAAGATCCCATTTACAAATGAGGTCACACCCACAGGACCAGGAGGTTAGGACTTGAAAATGGCGTTGTGGGGGACATGATGCAATCCACAACAAATGACCACATCATAATTTCCTTTTCCATTCAATTGTCCATTGATATTTGGGCATTTTTTAGCAACTACAAACAATGTAGCTGTGAACATTTTCGTACACGTATCCTGGCATGCATGCACCCTAGTTCTCTAGGTTTTACCTAAAAGTAGAATTTCCAGGTCATAGCATTTGTCTAGCTTCAGATTTACTAAATAATTCTATACTGTTTTCTGAAAAGTAAGAGAACTCCCTTAGCTCCACATTTTCGCTGACACTTGGTATAGTCACACATTTCTAGTTTTGACAATCTGGGTGTCAAATGAGTCTGCACATCTTTTCCTAGGTATATAATCCATTTTGCTATCCTTTTATCACACACCTCTTCAAGATTTTTGCCTATTTTTCTAATGGATTTTAAAATTGATTTGTGAAGTTCTTTATATATTATGCCTATAAATCCTTTGTGTCTACATAAACTGCATTTATCTTCTCCCCCTCAATGGCTTGTCTTTTCCTCTTTTTGTGGTGATTATATTAATTTAATGTCATCAAATTTATCAAATTTACTGTAGTCAGTGTTACCAACTATTTGCTCTGTCAGTAGTGATTTTTGTGCCTTTTTAAAGAAATGTCTTCTCTATTCCAAGGTCATGAAGATGTTGTACTAGATTATATTCTGAAAGTTTTAAAGTTTTGCCACTTATATATAAGTCATTATTTTGCCTGTAAATTTTGTGTGTGATGGGAGGTAAGGGTTAAAATTCATTTTTCACTGTATGGACACCCAGCTGTCATAGCATCATTTATTGAAAAGTTTGTCCTTTTCCCACTATTTTGCTAGACCATCACTAAAATGTGTCTCTGTTCTGTTCCATTGGTCTCTTTGTCCACCAGTGGGCCAGTGCCACACTGATTTAATTATTAGAGCTTTATAATAAATTTGGTAACTGGAAGATCAAATTCTCCAACTTCATTCTTTTTCAACAGCTATTCTTACCTAGCCCTTTGCACTTAGAATCAGGTTACCAAAATCCATCCATCCATCCATCCATCCATCCATCAATCAATTAAATAAATATTAAAATAAAACCCATTCAAATTCTGATTGGAATTACATTGAATCTATAAGTACATTGAGGAATGATTTACAACTTTAAAACATTGAGTCTTCTAATCCATGAATATGATATTTACCTCCAGTTATTTTGATGTTCTTTATAGTCTTTTGGTAAAGTTTTCTGCAGAGGCCTTGTACATCACTTGTTATTTATTTATGGGTACTACATATTTTCAGTCTTATTGTAAGTAGTATATTTTTATATCGTTTTGTTGCTGGTATAGAAAAATATTATTGATTTTTATAAATTGACTTTGCATATAGTTGTTATATATAATTTATTGCTTTTGTGTGTATGTGTGTGTTAATTCTATCTTTTTTTTTACCCAAAAGGCATTGTTATTGTTTTACAGAGCCAATATTTGATTGTATTTACCTACACAGTTACCACTTTATTTGCTTTTAAATCCTCATGTTTCACCTTCCATCTGAGATTAGTTTCCTTCTGCCTAAAGTAAACATTTCAGAAGTTCTTTTAGTGGGGATCTTCTGAGAACAAACTCTCTTCATTTTTTTAATCTGAAAATATCTTTAGCTTTTCTCATTCTCCAAAAATCATTTTTCTGGGTATAACATTCTATGATGGCAGTTGTTATGGATTGAATTGTGTCTTCCCCAAAAGACAGGTTTAAGTCCATATCTCCAATACCTCAGAATGTGACCTTATCTGGAAAAAGGGCCGTTACAGATGGCATTAGGCAAGTAAAAATGAGATCATAATGGAGTAGCATGGACCCTTACTCCATTAGGACTGGTGTCCCTATAAGAAAAGGAAATTTGGACATAGATGGAGAGACAGAGGGGAGAACACCCAGTGATTACTGAGGCAGAGAACGCCACAGATTGCCAGCAAGCAGAAGGGTCACGCAACAGATTCAGCCCCACAGACTTCAAAGGAAGCACGACCCTGCCGCCACCTTAATTTCAGACTTCTAGCCTCCACAACCTTGAGGTAGTAACTTTCTGTTGTTTTAAGTCCCCCAGTTTGAGGTACTTTGCTACAGCAGCCCAAGAAAACTAAGATGGTAGTTATTTTCTTTCAGCCTTTTGAAGATCTAATTCTACCTTCTGGCTTATTGTTGTGATTGACTCATCAGCCCTCAGTCTGTTTCCCCATTTAAGGGTAATTTGGTTTGTTGTTTTTTTTTCCTGGGCAGCATTTAAGATTTTTCTCTTTGGCTTTGGTGTACTACAGTTAAATATTATGTGTCTAAGTATAGGGTTTTAAAAATATTAAATATGCCTGAGATTTGGGGTGGGGGAGGATATTAAAAATCTATGAGTTGGATTTTCCTGGAAGTACTTTCTGGAACATTCGTAGCCATTATCTCCTAAAATATTGTCACTGCCCTAATTAAACATATGTTTGACAGTTCTCTATCTTTTATGGTTACTAATCACTCTTCTCTTTCCTATCTTTGTATCTTTCTGCACTGTGGTCACACTATCAATGTCCCAAAGCAACCCTGGTACCTGGGTAAAGTACTTTTAGTACCAGGTTATCTACATCACGGTATCCCTTAATTTAAAAAAAAAATTTTTTTTTTCAATTTATCTTTTCTCCCCCCCACACACACACCCAGATGGTTCTCTTACCTATCTGCTCATTGTTTGCTTGCCTTTTCCAGGAAGCGCCGGGAACTAAACCCGGGACCTCCCACATGGGAGGCAAGTGCCCAACAGCCTGAGCCACACCCACTCCCCGTGGGCTACGGCATCTGCTGGCTTGTGGAGTCTAACTCATTGTGGAGGGTGTGGCATCTGCTCATCTTCTTTAGGAGGCACTGGGACCCAAACCCAGGACCTCCCACGTGGTAGGCAGGTGCCCAACTGGTTGAGCCACATCTGCTTCCCTAACTTTCCTTTTTAAAGGGAATATATATATGTGTTTGTATGTGTGTGTGTGTTTAATTTTTTAAAAGTGCTTTTATTATGGTGTCACTATAACACATAGACATATTGTACCTCTGTTCCAAATAATTGGCGAGAGAGACTTCCAGGAAATGGTATTGGAGTTGGCAGGCAGGGCTCAACTCTCTCACAAAAACAATGGAAAAAGGGCAAAAAGCTGTCAGAGGGACCTGCTTTTGGGGTCAGCAGATGCAACCCCCAGGAGGGTGAGGGACAGAGAGATGAAGAACCCAAAATGGCAACTGTGGTTTACTGAATCCCCATGGCTCCTGGGAATGGTACCTCAAGGCATGCAGGCTGTACCTGTGGCTCATGGCAGCCAGCTGAGACAGGAACAGACATCTTCCTCCCTGGGAAAAAGGAGGGTGCAGCAAAGGGTGGAGAGTGGTTTCTCTTCAGTGAATTTGGCTATCAGAGCCCACTTTGAGTCTTGGCTCTGACCAGAATAGAAGCACAGGTAAGTGGGGGTTGAAAGAGACACTGCCATGAAAATGTTCGCTGATGGGTGCCATATGCTAGATGGCTTGGAAACTGCAAGGAGTAAAACTGCTTTTAGTCTCTCTTAACCTGAACCCCTGGGAGAAAATCTGTGCCTCATTAGTGAGTCCCTGGCCCCATTTTGATAACTTCAACCGGGAAATTTAAAAAATTCAGAATAAGTTGAAACAAAAATCAAAGAGCTGTAAGAAAAAAAAAAAAAAACACTAGACAAGAGAGGGAAATTCACTGTCAGTGTAAATTCACCAACATATTCAGATACGTAGACATCAGCAAAAAATGTCAAGCCATACTAAGAAACAGAAGAGATGGCCCAGCCAAAGGAGCAAACCAAATATTCTGACAAGATGTAGGATTTAAGACAACTAATCAATGATAATCACACAAATCTTCTAAATCAAGTCAGAGAGTTCAAGGAATATATGATTAAAGAGATAAAGGATATTAAGAATACACTGGATGAGCATGAAGTACAATCTGAAAGCCTGCAAAGAAAGCAACAGAGCGTATGGGAATGAAAGACACGATAAATGAGGTTAAAATATATTAGTGGAGGGAAGCGGCTGTGGCTCAATCAGTAGGGCTCCTGTTTACCATATGGGAGGCCCCGGGTTCGGTTCCCGGGGCCTCCTGGTGAAGGCAAGCCCGCCCGCACGGCGTGGTTAGCTGACCCAGCGAGCACAAGCAGCAAGGGGGGGATAAATGAATAAATAAATAAAATCTTTAAAAATATATATATATATATATATATTAGTGGGGAGCGGATGTGGCTCAAGCAGTTGACTGCTTGCCTCCCACACACGAGGTCCTGGGTTCAGTTCCTGGTGCCTCCTGAAAAAAAAAAACAAACAACAAGCAAAACAAAGGAAAAAAATTAACTCAGGGAACTGATGTGGCTCAGTGTTTGAGCGCCAGCTTCCCACATACAAGGTCCCGGGTTCAATCTCTGGCCCCCAATACCTTAAAAAAAAATACATACACACACACACATTAGAGGCATATAACAGCAGATTTTAATTGATCGAAGACAGAATTAGTGATATCAAGGACAGAACATCTTATCTTGAAAAGACAGGAGAACAGAAAGAGAAAAGAATGGAAAAAAGGAACAGGGCCTCAAGGAACTGAATGACAGTGTGAAATGCACAAACATACATGTTATCGGTGTCCCAGAAGGAGAGAACAGAAAAGGGGCAGAAAGAATATTTGAGGAAGTAATGACTAAAAACCCCCTAACCTTTATAAAAGACAAATAATTGGCAAGACTAACGCTCTTGTAAATCAACTTAAGATTTCTTAATCAAGCCACATGTAGACTGAATCATAGATATATGTTTATCTTGCTTTGGCTTACATCATAAATAGACAAGCTTTGTTAACTCAGCTGGTTCCAACAGTACCTCCATTTATTAATGTTTAATATGCAAGAGAATATTTATATTCCATGACTTTTTTCAGATGAGTCTATTTCCCTCATTTCTATTGTGCAAATGCTTTCACATCCATTAGTTTATCATCGTACTCACAACAACCAATTCCTACTGAGGGATTTAAAAAAATATTAGTCCTCTCAGTCAAGAGCAGGAACATTACAAGATTTGAATATTTTGGTTTGTAGCTTAGGACCCAATTTTCGTATGTGCATGTATTAGTTTTCTATTGCTGCATAATAATTTACCAATAACTTTGTGACTTAAAAGAACCCACATTTATTATCTCCCAGTTTCCATGGGCTGGAAGTCTGGGCATGACATAGCTGAGCCCTCTGCTGGGTCTCACAGGCTGCAGTGAAGGTACCAGCTGGGCTGCATTCTCATCTGGAGCTCGGGGTCCCCTTCCCTGGCATTCAAGCTGTTAGCAGAATTCAGTTCCTTGCATCTGTGGGACTGAGGTTCTCGGCTCCTAGAGGTCACCCTTCTCACTGGGCAGTTTCCAATATGGCCATTTGCTTCTTGGAGACCAGCTGGAAAGTTTCTCTTCAGGAAGGGCCCAGACCCTCTTTTAAGAGTTTTTACCTATGTCAACTACACCTAGGATAATCTCTGTTTGATTAACTCAAAATTAACTGAGTAGGGACCTTAATTACATCTGCAATATCCCTTCTGCATTGCCATAGAACATAGCACAGTCATGGGACTGATAACCCAATACCTTCAATTCACCATGTTCTGGTGGTTAAAAGCAGGTTAGAGGTTTTATCCACGCTCAAGGGGAAGTAATTACAAAAGGCGTGACTCCTCGGAGTCTCCCTAGGGTGTTTTCTACACAGGAGCTAAGTAAAATGTTGAACACCTATCATAAAACTTTTGCTGTATGTGATGTGTGATGTCATTTGCAGATTAGCAACTTGAAGGAGAACATGGTGTATCAGTTCCAAGTGGCAGCCATGAACATCGCTGGGTTAGGAGTCCCCTCGGCAGCTAGCGCAGCCTTCACATGCGAGGAGTGGACCATTGCGGTTCCAGGTAAACCCTAGAAGCCTCTTCTCAGCACTGGGGTTTGGAGTTGCTCCCAATAGAACCTACGACTTGAAAACTAAATTTAAGTATTATATAGACAACTTTTAAGGGAAAGGAATTCTCTTGGACCCTAATGTTTACCTAAAATACTTTTACAATAATATTAAAATAATAGGTATATAAATTCATTATGTTTGTATTCCAAGTAAATCCCAGAGCCTCTGTAGCTCAAGGTCTGCATGTTGTAGGATTGAAAGATGCACACAATTTGGGTGCCAAATAATTTGAAAGGAATTCCAATCTTTACTTGTGCCTTTCAAGATCACTAAAGGGCACCCAGTTCATGTCCCACGGCACAATTTCTCGAAAGCCTCTTCCTAAACTTCCTAGTTCTCATGCATTCTCCCAGCAGACCCAACCTAGGTGGCTGCTTTTCCTTATCTTCCTACTGCTCCCTCTCCTGTAACTCTCTATTATATAGTCAATTTAACATGACTGCCTTAGACTTAAGTCCTGACCTCTCTCCTCTTACTTCTCTAGTACTTTCTCTCTTTACACACATTTTCTCAGTTCTGCATCACAAGAAAGATTCTGGAACCTGGCTGGCAGATACTCTTCTTTGGAGGTGGTGGGTGGGCAGGGAGGAAAATGGGGAAATGGCAGCAGAAATACCTATGCTTATAACTTTTATAGTGCTCAAAAAGGAACACATTTTTAAAATGAATACAAATTTACAAAGCCATGAAGATTCAAACAAGCAACATTAATTTATTTGGTGGACGATTTTATTTTACTTTCAATGGTACTGACTTCAGAGACACAAATACTTTGAGTGTCATGGGATGACAGTTCTCCCACCTGGGTTTGATAGTTACATATTTAACACCTGGCCTGGCACCAGCATAGACAGAGCACCAAGCCACAGTGAGGTACACTGGACAGTCACGAGCCCTACCCCCAATCCCACCTCCTTTCTCTATTTGAAACCCTGCACCCTTAAAGAACCATCATTTTGCCTCCATGTTATGACTACCCATTGGCGTCACTGCTGAATCAAGTGTAAGTAAAAAGAGTACAAGAGAAACCTAGAAGTTCAAGTGCTCACTCAACTTCAGCAGATATGAAGAGACAAACAAGGTCTTTCCTTCTACCTCCTTGAAGCCAGTTGATATTTCTTAAGTACTTTCTGCCACTTACGCAAAAGTGGACCTGGTTTCAAATTCTTGCAATTCCTGAATAAAGCAACAAATGCGAGTGACTAGAGACCAAGAAGTTCTGAGCAGACCCATGGAAAATGTTTTGATCAATAGCATTGCAGATAGCATTTGGCAAAAGAGGTTGCCAGGTGAGAGCTCTTAACTCGGAGCAGAAATGAATGGGACAGGCCTCCACCCTCTGGTTTGCTCATTTCTCAGATCCATCCTTGATGCCCTGAGTAGTGTTGGGCAAGCCATAAAACAAAGAAACTCCAATATGAGAGAGCATTAGAAGGATCTGTTGGTCATCCCTTCATTTTGTAAATGGAGAAACAGACTTAGGTTCAGTGAGACACTGGAGGTCACACGGGAAGGAAGGGGCAGAGTTAGGATTGGAAACTAGTTCTTCTGATTCCCAGCCAAGGGGTGCTAGGACACAGCAGAATGTCATTCTTTCTCTGTGAAGTAGATGGATCAACACCTGTTTGGGTGCTTCACTGGGTTCTGAGGATGTCACAAGATAACAGTCATAAAAGCCCTTTGCAAAAACAGAACATGCCAAACAAGTGTAAGGTATTGGTGTTATTATTCCACACAAGGAATTGTGGGAACACAAGGATGACTCATAGCTGTAACTGTCAGGCCAGGTTCAAGGGCCAAATAAATATTCAACTATCTATTGCAAAATGTCAAAGAATAGCATGAAAGCGTTTGTGTTTGTGATTGGCTTTCAGGCCAGTGTGAGTCACTTCAGATTTTAGTTGGTTGTTTATGAATCAGTTGTTTTTAAAAAAAAAAAAGAAAGGAAAAAAAAAAAGTATGTCACATGCCTTGCAGCTGGTGGCCATGCAAAGCTATGGGTAATCACATAGTTGTTAGGACTTGCCCAAGAGTGCATGAGCTTACATTCAGGGTGCAAATTCTGGCTTTCTACCTTAAGAGGTTAATCAAGTTACTCAGCTTCTCTGAGCTTTTTGTTAATTGTGTTAAGGATGAAAGATATAAATGAATATAAAATATCTGGCAATGTTTAGCACAGACTTTTACCCATATATAGGATATATGCTTTAAGGGAAATTTCCCTCCAATTGAGAGCTATTTTGAAATATATTCTTTTATTTTCCTTTGAAAGAAATATTACGGGAGGCGACTGTGGCTCAATCAGTGGGGCTCCCGTTTGCCATGTGGGGGGCCCCGGGTTTGGTTCCCGGGGCCTCCTGGTGGGGGCGGCCCGCCCGCGCAGCGTGGTTGGCTGACCCGGCGGGCGCAGGCAGCAAGGGGGGGATAAATGAATGAGTAAATAAATTAAAAATCTTTAAAAAAAAAAAAAAAAAGAAATATTACTATCTACTCATATACCTTTGTACAGAGTTTCTTTATACTAACTTGAGATTTGGGGAATCTTGGATTATCATCCAAAAATAATCTAAAATGGAATCTGCAATTAAATTAAAATATTCTGCTAAAAGTAATTAATGCAGGCATGAGAACATCCTGAAGAAAAGTTATAATCCAGACATAGAGAGGCACCTGGAGTTGATCTTAACCACCTGCTGCCCAGTGACTTAAGGGATTGATGAAGAGCAATTGTTGAAATTTAACATGAAAGAGGCCACAAAAATACCTATGCTCATGGGTATGGAATTAATTAAAAAGAAGATTGGGAAAAAAAGAACACTAGTGTCAGACTCAGCTTTAAATTCTTACATGTGGCTCTAATATTACACATATTCGACTTTTCTTATCTGCACTATGATATCTATCCATTGGTTTCTCTCTCTCAGGACCACCACAGAATCTCAAGTATAGTGAAGTCAGGAAGACCTCGCTGGTTCTCCAGTGGAAGCCTCCTGTCCACTCTGGGCGGACTCCGGTGACTGGATACTTTGTGGACTTGAAGGAGGCCAAAGCCAAAGATGACCAATGGCGCGGACTCAATGAGGCGGCCATCAAACACTTGTACCTGAAAGTAAGAGGATGCTCAGAAGCTTAGAAACTTTTTTAAAAAGGAAAAATGCTCTACTAGTAACATTATCTTTAAAGTTAACAAGGCAAAACTGAACACCTCTGCTGTGGTCTGTTTCATATATTGGCTTATGATAAGACTCCATTTGATGGTAGTTGGGGTCAGGGAAATTTCTGATGCTTGAAAACAGTGTGGTGTATTTAACATGAATTCCTTTGAAAAACATCCACCAGCTCTCTCCTCTCTCTTTCCTCCTTGTCTCAACTTATCCACCTCATGTTTTTGTTATTTACACTTTTAAGACATTACTGATTACCATACCACAAGGATGACTTTCTCATTCCTACTGCTAATTTTTTAAACTTGGAGATGCTTTATGATTTGAGCACACTTCACACAAGTAGCCCTTTTACTGCTGGTTCTGTTGATTCATGCCTTGTCTCACCTCACCTGCTCCCTCGTGTTTGTGCTGACGTGAGCTCTCAGAGATTAATGGAGTGGGTTTGTTCAGCTCTTGACCTTAACCCCATCTTTATTCATGTCATTGCCCTCCAAATTCCTTTAGAGTTTTCTAACTGACCCAGTTCCCAGCTCTATCTTCTCAATACTGGTCTGCAAAGCCACTCAATCTCTAACTTGTACCAAATGGAAATTTCAAAGGATGTTCTCTCCCATTGTTGACAGCCATATCTGGAGACCCCGAATCCACGTAGGGTCTCAGAAACTATGGGAAATATTCTATTTCTTATGACTTAGAATTTAGAGTGTCTTCACCACAGTAAGAGAGAAAGCTCTGCACTGCATTCTGTGCACAGCCCTGTCTGCCTATAGGGAGAGCCTTGAAAGATATTCAGAGTATACCTGGTCTAAAAGGTCTCTTCCATCCACATGCCACTGTAGAGTGAAGGCTATACAATCTGCTAGCTGCTCTCTGGGGTTAAGGCATTTACAATCCCTACAAAAATTGTAAGAATACCCTTCAGAAGAGAAGAATCCCATTATGCCATTAACTCAAATTAGCTTATGCCAATCACCTCCCCAGCCCCTTTTCAAAGCCCTGAGGCAATAGGAAAGGTCACATTTCATAAGGAAGAGAAAAAGTCACAGCAGGACTGGGGCGCAGGATACTGTTTGGCTGTCCTATTGAATCAAGAGGCCACTAGAGTCAAAGAAACCCCAAAAGGACAGTGTAAAATAAAGGCTGGAAACATCCTGAATGGCAGTGGTGTATATCTGTGGCCAGGATGAAGATTTCCAAATCCTCTATCTGTCATGGCACAGGGTCCCAAGAGTCTGAGGTTGGAACTGATTCAGGTGAAGCAGAACAGGCGTGAGGAGCCAAGCAAGGGAGACCAACAGCCCAGAAAAAGGGGCAAAGGCCGTGGCCAGATAGTTTACTGGAAAACAAAACTACAACAGAGTTTAAACATACCCATTTTGGTATATAGTCATTCTTCCAGAGGTTTTATATTCAGAAAATTTTCACTATGTTGAAAATTTTTTATACATAGAGTCTGATAAACTTAAGTGAGGACAGGAGACACAGCTCTGCTAATGGGGAATTTAGCATTGTTGTAGCCAGAGCATAATGGGCTAATTGGTTTCTGCTAGAAACATACACATTCCTTTCAGCACCAAGTATCTAGGGGTTCCCAGAAGGAGTTAAAGATGTGGTGCTTTCAACCAGAGGATTTAACCAAACATAGTTTAAGCTCCCTTATTTTCTTTTTTTGTTGGTAATTACAACCTGGTGTTGACAAAGTGGTAAGAAGAGAGTAAGTAATTGGAAGGTGTAGAGGACATGGATGGAGAAGGCAAGGGAACCTAGTTCCTCCAGAAATTATAGGGAAGGAAAAAAAAAACCTCCAAGGAAAGAAAAATAGGTGGACATGATTTTGTGTTTCTGGTGCTGTTGAAGTAAGTGGTCATTGCTCCTGTGACAATGGAAACGTGTTCCCATCACCCAGTGACTAGACACTAGAACGTGGATATGCTTCCTTCCCCCTGTTGCAAAAATCTGATTCACAGCCACGTTCCCTATGAGTCAGGTGCAGAGGTGTCAGGCACCTGGCAATTGGTCTACTTTTATCACAAGGAATGTGTCTTTTCCTTTTTGTAAATCCACAGTCCCTGGCATTATTTCTAAACATAGAATTTAAAGACATCAAACTCTATGCATTTAGACTGTGCCTAAATTCAAGTCCATTTACAGATTAAAATCCATTTCAAATTGGCTCCAGTGAAAACTATCATTACATAGATAGTGGCATTCTAGTGACATAAACACAATACATTTAAATAACTAAATTAAAAATCTAACAATTTAATTACCTAATTCCTTTAAATATATGGTCACAAACGCCTCATTGAATAAATGTATTCTAACATTGTTTGATTTGAATCACATTTTGGATACACAAGTACTATTGATCTCCATCGCAATATTAAAGGAAAAAGTGTGCCCTCTGTATGCAACAAATCCCATCTTAAAATAAAATAAAGTTTTTAAAAGTCACATATTTTAAAAGGTAATTTTGATAAAATATTAACAGTATTAAAATTGTAATGATTAAACATAGAATTATCATATGACCTAGCAATTCTACTTCTAGATATATACCTAATATAATTGAAAACAGGGTCTGAAACAGATACATGTACACCAGTGTTCGGAGCAACATTATTCCCAGTAGCCAAAAGGTGGAAACAATCCAAGTGTCCATCAACCAATGAATGGTTAAACAAAATGTGGTATATGGAGTATTATTCAGCCATAAAACATGAAGTTCTGATACAGGCAACAACATGGATGAACCTTTAAGACATCATGTTGAGTAAAATAGGCCAGGCACAAAGGACAAATATTGTATGATCTCACTGATATGAATAGAATAAGCACATTCATAGAGTCAGAAACTAGAATATAGGTGACCAGGGGCCAGGGTGAAGGTAGGGAATTTAGAATATATTCTGGTTTTTCACAAATTACTTAAATTCCCAATTATGTTCATTGTTTCTCTATTTAGTGAGAAATAATTACATTAAATTTGCAGGGACAATTTTTATTTGTTTTTGTTCTAGTGCTTTAACATGCTTTTAAACAAATGGAAAGTGTCAATGATTCATGCTTTTAATCCCTCTCTCTGGCTGAGAATTTTATCTGAAATCATTCATGGAATATATCAAAAGCATCAGGGGAGGAACGTGGGTGTAGTTCCGTGGTTAAGCGCCTACTTTGGTTGTACAAGGTCCTGGGTTCAATCCCCAGTATCTCCTAAAAAAAAAGCATCAGGGGAAAAAGGCAGCATATATGCTATTGTGAGCACTTTGTATTTTGTTCTTTTGACCAAAAAATTAGGTGGATAATTTATTTAAAGCACAACTTATATTTGTCTTTTGTTTCTGATGTTGTTGGCCATTAAATGATTGAAAAAAGAAAGAACATCAGAGTTGGAATGGATCTTAGAAACTCCTTGACTACTTACAGATGGTCCAGAGAGAAGAAAGTCTAAAACTGAAGTCACACGCTTAGTCTTTGGTACCATCGGGCCCTTTCTGCTCTCTGGCTGATGCGTTCTTACAGGGGAGGAGCATCTCTGTTTAAATTAACATGCCCATCGCTTTTATGCTTGCTTCTCGCAGGTGCAAGGCCTCAAGGAGGGCGTCAGCTACGTGTTCCGCGTCCGAGCCATAAACCAGGTGGGCGTCGGGAAGCCTTCAGATCTCGCTGGTCCTGTTGTGGCTGAAACCCGTCCAGGTGTGCCTTTACTTCTGTGTAAGATACCGAAATAACACCCACCATAACTTTCTGTGCTTTTCCTGATTCCTAAAACCATCAATCTATGCTATTTGAATAAGTGGGAAACATGACCTTAAACACAATAATCATTTATTACTGCTTCACAGGCACCTCCCAATAGGAATGAGCCAGGCTTGAAAATGGTCCAGGGGCTATTCTGGTTTTTATGTTAAAACGGGAAAGTTCTTGGTCAAATTACCCTTCCTGGACTAACGGTTTTAAGCACACAGTCCTGGGACATTCTTCCTAAAACTGTCAAACAGAGTATTTTCCCAAGCATCGGGGAAGCTGGAACAGCCCAGTTAGGAGACACAATCCTTAAACAAAAGTAGGATTGATATCAATGCAGCTATCAAGTTAAACCAGGGGCCGGCAAACTTTTCCTGTGAAGGGCCAGATAGCAAAGCTTTTCTGGAGTATAGCCATATGGTCTCCGTCACAGCTAGTCAACTCTGCCATGGCGACATGAAAGCAGCCGCAGACCAGACATAAATTAATAAGCTGTGTTCCAGTAACACTTGATTATACACACCAAAATTTGAATATTAAATGATTTTCACATCTCAAAATATTAATCTTTTGATTTTTTTTCCCAACTGTTTAAAAACGTAAAAAACATTCTTAGCTTGTGGGGCATACAAAAACAAGTCATGGGCTAGAGCTGACCCATGGGTCACAGTTTGCTGACCCCTGGGTTAAACTAATAGCTGTCCTAACTGAATGTCTACAAAATGTGTCTGCCAGAGGGAGCCCTCACTTTCCAGTTGCATGAGAAGCGTGATTGGCCTGGGGAAGACTTCTTTTATTAGAAGAACAAAATTTACAGTGTTCACTGTCCAAATAGCTTCAGATCATTATATAATAATTCTTTTATAATTTAATCCTCACTTTTCAAAGTTATATATTTCAGTTCATTAAATCCACATGAAAGCAAGCTCTGGAAAGAAGCAAAGATAAAAAAAAAATACTAGCCAGTTAGTTCAGGTTTATGTTCATTTTAGTCCAAGCACTTTCACTTTAATCTGTCTCTGTTTCACATTGACATAAACAAAGAACCGATATATTATGCAGTATTTCTTTATCTCTTGAGGAAAGAACATAAACATAGAAAACTCTGCTTCACTACATGTTACTTGAAAAGTATATTAAAATGTACCCTTTGAGAAAATATCTACCCCTTTCATCCTGTGTCTTCATAACCTGTTTTCAGTTACTCTACTCTCTAAACATGGGTACAGCAAAAGTGACTTCCTTATGAAAAAGTGTTTTAGGTGTCCAGAAGGACTTATATACAAGTATCCTTGGCAAAGAAACTTCATGAAGAAACAGAAAAATGCTAGGAACGTATATCCCACGTTAAAGGCAACGCATGAAAATGTCAGGACGCATATTCCTATAGAAACCAGGCCCTTCCCTTTACAGCTATGGGGAAATAAAAGGTACCAAATGGACATGGCAATGGACCCAAGTACAGAGTCTGCCTTTGTAAGAACAACATTTAGATGACAATGAAGTAAACTCTTAATCTATTATTCATGGGTAAGTCAAAAGCATCCTTTAAGCACTGGGTTCCAAATCCAACTGACTGAATAAAGCTTAAATCAGTTTCTTATTTTCTCATCAGTAGCCTCAGGATGGCAGGTGGCCAGACCTGACATTAACAGAGCCATCATTATGGAACTTTGACCACCAGCAAAAGGTCTGCTGGTGAGTTCCTAAGTGAGAGTTTTGTTTCACTGATTTGGAATCAGGCACTAAATGCCCTTTTTTTTTTTTCACCACTTCATTCCCAGAATATACCTACAAGCAACAGCTGCAGACATCTACACACTAAACATTCGGGATGATATGGTCTCTCAGCCTAGGAAAGAATCCTAAGATGCACAAAATCAAAATGCATCCCCACAAAAGAATGCCCAAACCCTCGAGCAACATTTGGGCTTGCTCTGTAGGCAACACATACATTCATTCTTGCAACATGTATTTCTTCAGCACCTACTACAGGCTAGACACTGTGTGGGCTGTGTGTGAATCAGTGTAACAGGGTCACTGTAAACAGGGCTTACAATCCAGTGGAAAGCCAGAGTCACAAAATGGCATCATGAGAGCAATGACAGATGTTCACAAAGTACTCCCTATAGCTGAATCGGCTGTTGTTTACAAGGTAGTCACATTTTGTAAGGCCCTGGAAAAACTTTTCTGTAGCCTAAAATTGTATTTATTTATTTTGCTAACTACCAATATATTATTTTTACTTGTGTTTTAGTTTTATGTTAGAATGGAAGGGAGAGGGTTGCATCTGATTAGTTTCAAGATTTGAGACTTAAAATTTGGATTGCTGTTTCACACCAACAACTTCTTTGGAAAGATTATAAAAACTTCAGATGGAAAATGAAGCTTATCATGTAACAGCAAACCACAAATACATCTAACAAGATACCTCAAGTGTAATTGAATTCTAGTGAAAAGCTAACCCAATCCATCCAGCTGGTAGGATCACTGGTCTCACTCTAAGGCCAAAGAACATGCTAGAAGATGTAGCCCAGCCACACTACAAAGTCTAATTGTACTGGTCACGAGAACCCAGAGAAAGGACAAAGTGTGTTGTGCTTTACCAAGAACGATATTAGCTAGAAAAGGCTACAAAAGGAACAAGCTGAAAAATATTTAGCATAGATCTGTTCGTCCATGAAAGGACACTTCTGTTGATGATATTTGATAGTATAAAAACCGTTTCTGCGGTTGATTGCATCAGACCTGGGGTATAGGTGGAGGCAAGGTGAGCCCGATCAGAATGGAGACAAAGGAGGGACCTGCCAAGGTATGGCAGGTGATCTGGAGGGCAACAAATAGCAGGTGGCAGGGGCTGCAGGTGTTCTTGGCAGAGAAGCAGAGTATTCAGCGAGGGACTGTATTACAGGAGGCTGGGCCCTGGTTAGTCACCGGCAGCAAGGCAGCCTAGAAGAATGCAGTGCCAGTAAGACTAACGAGCTGGGATTGAGTTGACAAGCTACTAACCAAGAGCTAGTTAAAATCCCAGTTTCTAAAAACTGGCTGGTCTCCGAATCTGGTAAGGCTGAGATCCAATGTGTGCCCAGTGGCTCAGTGGTGGGATCTTGAAGGGTTCTGAAGCAGCAAGCCAGACTGATGAGTAAAGACCAGCTCAACTGGCTAATGTAGAAAACTGGGCCTGTATTTGCTTATTAACTTAACTCTTTCATCCATTAGAACTGTTGTTCTTCACCTGGCTGTACATTAGAATCATTCCAAGGACTTTTTGAAAATACTGATGTCCAGATTCTACTCTAGACCTATTAAATCAGAATCTTTGGCCTTGGGTGTAGTTTTGTGTTGTTTTCTAGCTCCCTGGGTTAGTCTAAGTGTGAACCCACAGTTGAGAATTGTGTCATTAGGCTGTGGGCTCTTTCAGAATAGGAACTGTGTCTTTTTTCTTTTCTCTTATATATGCCTAGCATAGTATCTGGCATAGAGTAGGCACTTAATAAATACTTATTAAATGGAAAAATAATAAATGTCTACCATGTTTTGGCTAGTGAGTGTGACTCTGTTTTGTGGCTACAGCATGTACATTCACGTTAAATACCTTGTAATGTGTAACCCCCCAGGTTATGAAAAGAGAGCTGGGAGAATTATCCAATGGAAGCCACGATGCAGACACCAGGATGGTAGGGCAGCCTGCAGTCCTCACACTAAGCAGAGGGCAGCTCAGTATTGCATGTGATGCATTATTTTAATTCACTTCTACCTGTTTCTATTCTGTCCTACCCTCCACTGTTTTAAACATCACACACACACACACACACACACACACACCATAGAGAAGGACAAATAATGAAAGCTTATAAAAAGTGATATCTTAATGCTGATGTGAAAGACCTTAAATTTTCTGAGAAAGGAATTCTCAGATCAAATTGTGAAACATGGAAAGATGAACAGTTTAGTGTGATTTTTATTTTGGCTTTTAAATTTTATTTATTTATTTATTTTTGGAGAGGAGAGAAGAGTGGAATGGTGTAAATTTCCAAATGGTTCCTTTTAGCCCTCCACACTTTAGCCAATCCACATGCTGGGGTTATTAGGGGATGCAGAGTCGTTTGCCCCTCTACCAAATAACAACTCTGTGTCATCTGTTGAGTTTCTCTGTCTCCTCTCGTCATTCTTCTTGTTCTCAGTGTGCCTGCTGATAGGAGCTTCTTATTTCCCTCTCCTTTTTTAATTTAATCCACAGAGAGAAACCCAACTAGGCTTGTAGAAATCATCTTAAACTAAGTGTAAATAAACTCCAAGTGATGGTCTATGAAGTCTCCAGCAAGTAATGCTCAGGAATATTAGTTTGTGGACTTTGTAGCATCAGCACTGGCTCTTAGAGGCTTGTTTTCCTTCTTGGCTTTGGGCAAGGTTCCAGATGGGTGAGGTGTAGCAGTACAAAGGTTACCCATGGAATCGAGAGAAAGGCTAAGCTCATTAAACTGTTCATATTCTTTCAGTTTGTGTGACTCCTTTGTTTGTAGCAAACTCAAAGCTTGCACTTAAGCAAAAGCAAGAATCTCTTTTTTTATTTTGAAAGAAGCTTTGGATTACATGAATGTTACTTTGAAAATATTGGGGGATTCCCATATACTACACCCTCTCCCTCTATCCCACTTTTCCCCTTTAGCATCTTTCATTAATGTGGAATATTTGTTACAATTGGCAAACGAATGCCGAAGCATTGCTACTAACCATGGTCTATAGTTCACATTATAATTCACACTTTGCACCACACAATTTTATAGGTTTTGACAAAATGTATAATGCCTTGTATACATCATTGCAATATCATGCAGAACACTTCCAGTGTCCCAAAAATGCCCCATGTTACACCTATTCTTCCCTCTTCCCAAAGCAAGAATCTTAACTGAAAAAACGTTTTTCTGTCAAACTGAAGTCATACCTCTAATATAATAAACAAGAACATGGGTGGTTCACTTCCTTATACAAAGGGATTACACATAAGACAGTGAGTGATTAATATGAACAATCTGTCATGCCTCTAAAATAGATATTATGTAAATAGCCATGAAAGGTTTAGTCAACATCCATCACTTCTTTCCTCTTCATAACAATACAGATATACAGAAATTTTTCAATTTATCTTTCCTGTGGGTCAGCCATGCTGTGTATTATAACACCGTCTAAACCACAGCACTCTTAAGTATTAGTCTTTTCTTCAGTTTTAATAAGAGCACTTATTTAATGTTCATTATACAACACTGGATGGTTGAGGATAAGTCGTGTATTATCAGATATAGAAATAAAGCATGCTCTAGAACTTTCAACGGAGTAGACCTAGCCCTTTAAAAGTAACATACGTTAATAGTACTGAATAATATATTTGAATGTGCTTAAAAGGGGGAAATTTTAGGTCATAAATACATTAATAGAATGAAAATGTTTTTAAAAAATCCCTAGGACTGTGCAACATAAACAGTGAACCCTAAGGTAAACCATGGACTATAGTTATAGTACAATTATAAAAATGTGCTTTCAGCAATTATAACAAATGTACCTCACCAATGCAAAGTGTTAATAAGACGTGGTATATTGGAACCCTGTATTTTATGCATGATAAACTTCTTTTTTTTAAAAAGTGTAAAAAAGTAACATATGGTGAACATCTCACTTAGGGAACAATTAATACTTTAGTTGATCATCATTTCAGTTTATCTACAAAACCAAATAGGAAAATAACCTTTTATTTATTTGTTAAAAGGGAAGTAATTTTTATAATTCCTTAAGACTCTTCTGCTCTAAACTTAACATGCATTAAAAGTCCCTTTGTAGAGATTTATAAGTGAAGCACAGATTACCATTAATCAGGACACACACCAGATCTACTGCAAACTTAGGAGCTAAGACCCTCTCACTGTTTGGACACTTGTTCCCCTGGCCCTTCTCCTGGGAATATTTATGCAATTGTTTTCCACTAACAAGTTTTACTGGACAGTAGGCCAAGGTGCTGCCTTCTTATGATACAATTCAGAAAGAAAGGCTTCAATCCCTTGGGAAGTATGTACTGGAAAACTTTAATGCTTTAAAAAAAAATAAAGCTGTACCTTTCTGGAGCTAAATATAATCATTTTTCCTAAGGTATTGAAACAAATCAAGTATAGACTGCCAATTAAATGAGTGTCAATATGAGTAGAGCATTTTACTTTCTTCAAAACCGATTTAAGTGTAGATGTGAATGTTTTATAAACTGTATAAATTGAAATGTTATATTAGATGCAGTTGCAATTTATGAGAGCTCTCAAAAAAACACCCTAAAAACATCTACTGAATTTAAAATCCAAAAACCAGTCTTCTTGAAACATCTGGATCTCAAAACCATTTCCATTTAAATTTCCATGCATTTCAACAATAGTTATTTCTAGGCTCTTGTCATTCTAATCCAGAAGGATACCTTTAGACTGACATATGGTCACATGAACAACCGAGCAAGTTTCCACAGGATTTTCCATTCTCCAATGATTTAAAAACTCTGAAGATGTGAATATAGGCTATTCTTATTCCCTCTACTTTCCCCCCTCCAATTTCCATTTAGTTTCTTTCAATCTTCTCCTGATGACTGGCTGGATCAGGGTGTTCTTGAAGAAGTCATGAATTAGGTCCTGGTAAGGACCAGTCACGTTTCCTTTTCCCCAAGACTACCTTGCCCCCTTTATTACAATCAATCCACACCCACAATGGTCTTATCAGTCATGTCAGGGATTGAGCAAGGAAATGTGGCTAGAAGAGCACCAACTTTTCTTCAGCCCTAGACAAACAATGCTGTTCATGGTGTTGGCTCTCCATAAGAAACGTGGCGCATTCCCTTAATCCCATGTTACAGTGCAAACGTTGAGTGGTAGAAAAGGACTTTCAATCTGCTTTTCCCTTGCACAGGCTCAAGGCCCTGCTTTAAGGCTAAAGTATAGGAACCAAGAGTAAAGAATTCTTACTTGGCTGATTTCTACCAGAAAATATCAGAGCCTTGTTTTTGATCTTTTAGGAACCAAAGAGGTTGTTGTAAATGTGGATGATGATGGAGTCATTTCATTGAACTTTGAATGTGATCAGATGTCTCCAAATTCCAAGTTCACCTGGTCCAAAGATTATGAACCCACTGAGGATTCTCCACGATTAGAAGCTGAAAGCAAAGGCAACAAGTACGGACCCTTGCAATAGCAGTAATGAGTTTCTTTTTCATTATAAGAGCATGAAGTAAGCTCTTTGCTTTCTATTTTAATTACTTAGAATAAGCATATGATGATACAAATATTTTATATCTGGTATTTTAAAAAAACTAACCAATATAAACCTTAAAAATAGCAATCCTCATAGAGTGTTTTTCACATTAGTCCATTGAAAATGCTTTCTCACATATCTCATTTGTGATGTTAGAGAAGCTTTGATCGATATAAAAGTCAGCTTTAAAGATGATTTTCATTTATTCCAACTAATTTTGAAATCTTAAAATACTGGTGCAGATGCTTACATGGGGGGTGGGGGGTGCAGTAGGAAGACTGTGCTACTTCCTGGTTCAAGTTATGTCATATTAAGTGCTTTAAGTATAATCTCTTCCACCTTTTTCACCATCTCTTATGAGTGACACAGTAGTACACAGGCAAGAACTCAGTATGGGAGGCACAGGGTGGATGAGCTCAAGTCCCAGCTTTATTAGCAGCTTGCGGTGTGACTTTGGGCCAGCTATTTAATTCCATGGACTTCAGATTTCTTTTTCTGTACAATGGAGGAGGAGAGAGGGAATTCATTTTATGATCTTTCAGCTCCAAGAGTCTGAGCTTGCTCTTTTACTTCACCTTGTTTATCAAGCTTTATATTTTTATAGTGCCAACCATACTGAATTGTATTTGCTAAAGCAAAGTGTGTTTAAGAATCTTTTCCTTTACAATGAAACCCAACAGATCTCAGAAATAACAGGAAGAAATAGCAAGTTAGTTGGAGAATGACAAAAAAATACTGAATATAATTAAGAGACATTCTTCTGTCAAGTCCCTGAAGTAAACCACACATGTGGTCAAAAACAAATTATACATTTTTTTTCCAGTCTGTACATATGACTAAAATTTAAATATCTGACTGTTTTTAGACATTGACTAGCAATATGACCCACCAAAATTAGAAAACACAATGAACTGAACTACTCCTGATCCATTCATTTATTCATTCCACAAATATTTATTAAGCGCATATTACATGCCAGGCAAGGTGCTGGGTTCTGGGATACAACAGTAAACAAGACAGATCCTATCTCTGTGGACACAGAAGTTATATACCAGGGAGAATGTAGTTAGAGAAACAGGCAATGTCAATGCAGTATGATAAGCTCAGTAAAGGTACTTAGGAGAGACACCCAGAGTTAAAATGGCAGGTTCTGCCCTGTAGGTAAAAAAAAATTCCAGACTCCTCAGCAAGGGTTGAACAGCTAAACATCTTTGTATACACATTTGTATACACATTTGTAATCCACAATGTGTATTGTGGGATGTGTATTGATTACAACATCAATACTTGGTTTGAGGGCTTATAGCCGTTCGCCCACTCCCACATCACCTTCCCCCCTTGGAGAGAAGGTCCAGGAAAGTCTTTCCAGACATTTAACGTAAGACATCAAGGTTGAGTAGGCTTTAGCTCAGCAAAGGGGAGAGAAACTAGTATTCCAAATAGAGGGAGTAGCTAATGCAAATGCCTGGAGACAGGCAGAACACAGATCCACAGCCCCAACCATGCTTCATTGCTAAGAAAAATATTCTGCTCTGAAGGTCGAAAATCACCTTTAAAGACCTCGGGACAGAAGACCTGGGCCTTTACTCCTGTGATGTAACAGACACTGATGGAATAGCTTCAAGCTACTTAATAGACGAGGAAGGTAAGTGTAAAATGAACTCATTAATGAATCTAATGCTGCCTAAATTTCTCAAGTATTCTCCAGAACAAAGTGACTTTTATTAGTTGAAGGTTTAATTGTTCTCTTTTCCTCCCTACAGAGTTGAAACGTTTACTTGCTCTCAGCGAGGAACACAAATTCCCAAGTAAGTGTGCAAAATACAGTCTTAGATCTTAACAATTTTACTAGGTGGTGACTTCTGGAATAGATTGGATGACAACTCTGGAAGTACTGAAAGAATATGCTGTTGAGAACATATCATAAAACTGTCCTAGTTTGCTAGGGCTGCTGTAACAAACACAACAGACTAGGTAGTTTAAACAACAGGAATTTATTGCCTCAGTTTTGGAGGCTAGAAGTCCAAAATCCAGGTGTCAGCAGGACCTTGCTCTCTCTGAAGTCTGCAGCATTCTGGCGGTGGCTTCCTGGCAATCTATTACTCATTCTCCGCCTCCGTCACATGGGCATCTCCCTCCCCATCTCCCTCCTCATCTCCCTCCTCCTATCTCCTGTCCAAATTTCCTCTGCTAGTAAGGACAGCAGTCATATTGCATAAGGCTCACCCTGGTTCAATTTGGCCTCATTTTACTTAAATAGGCCTTCGATGATCCTATTTACAAATGAATTCACACCCACAAGCCCTGTGGTTAAGGATTTGAGCATGTCCTTGTGGGGGATTCAATCCCTAACAGGAACACATATTGGTAGCTACAGACATCCTTTCTAGAAGTACTGTTTTTTATTTCTTTGCCATTATTCTACAGAGATACAAATGATACTGACAGAGACAACATATCCCATGCTCTGTTACCTAGATGTAACATCTGAGAATTAAGTCCTTCGCTTTCTGTCTACATATTTTGGAATCACATATTTACCTTCTGGGTATATTCATTTGTGTGTCTTTTTGGCAAACTAATCTCTTCCAAAGTAGTTTAATGTTAATACTTAATAGAAGAGCCATACCTCTAAATACAGACAACTTAAAGATAGTAACTACCATTTTAAATTCCTGGAAAATAAGGTAATGATACCTTGGTCAGAAAATGAATCCCTCTGAACTTTCTAGTAAACCTTCAACACAGCGCCTTCTACATGAAAGATTCAACTCCACAATTATGCCTGAGAGAACAGAAAGAAGTCTGAAATGACACTCCGATGGTTCCACTGGCCTGATAGGATCTCTGGCCATTAGTACCTCTTGGCCACAGTAATGAAGCATTCAGAAACTTACACCCTAGAGTTTGAGAAAACAAATGGAAGGTAATAGCATACATTCATTCTTATAAAATCAGGAATTTTTTTTTCAGTCCTTCATACTTAGAATATAACTCCTTCACTAATACATGAGTTTCAGGAATCCAGGAAACCATATCCCTACTCCAGGTAAAACTTTGTACATTTGTATATGTGTATTTTTCTGGAGGGAGGGTCCATAGCTTTCACTGAGTTCTCAATGGAGGCTGTGATTTAAAAACAACTGAAAACACTGTTCTAGACCTAGCTGCCTGCCTTCTCTTAAGTTTCCAAGGAATGACTTGTTTGATCATGAGGCTGAGTATCCGTGAATAATGGGCTCAGCATTTAATGTCCTCAAAACTACCTTTGTTCAGCAAAGCAGTAGAGTGGAGTGGCCTATGTGGTCTGAATTCAGGATGGAGACTCCAGAATTCTAGGGGAGAATCTGCTACGTGGCATTAGGCAAGCCATTTCTCTCGTTTGTATATTGTTTCACCATAAAACTGGAAAAGTAATACCATGAGTGGAATTTTAAGTTAATTTCCAGGGACTTGGTGTAGCTCAGTGGTTGAGCACCTGCTTTGTATGTACAAGGTCCTGGGTTCAATCTCTGGAGCCTCCTAGAAAAAATTAAAATTAAAAAAGTTGGTTTTTAGATTGTATGGAAAGTAGATATTTGACCTGTACTCTCTTTGTGCTGTACTTTTGATTCACTCTGCCAACCAGGGCAACTTGCTTCAATTTCACTGGGCCTCGGTTTGTTTCAGGCATAGCTATTGTAATGGTTTATAATACCTACCATAAAGAGATGCTGTAAGAGTTAATAAATATGCCATTGGCTGATCCTTGAACTCTTTAGGAAAAAAAATAAATATTAATTTAAACAGAACAGTGTTCCTAGAAGAACCCAATGCCAGGAACAGGAGGGCTGTCTGCAAGCCACAGAGGAGGTTCTTCTCTCTTCATTTTTCCAGGGCTGTGCTGAACATGGTCAGAGCCTGAACTGAGAGGCAGACCCACTGATGTTTACCATAAAGACATGGCAGCATCTATTAATCTAGCTGGTCAGACAATATAACATTGATTACGTCCAGGCAACAGCTGGTCCAAACAACATCTACAGTTAGCTTTAAGGATGGAGATGAGAAGAGATAGGGTATTGGGTTGACACTGAGGTGCTCAGACCACCCTGGAGTTCCGTGGTCATATAGACCTGGAATTAATTTTATAGAGATAGAATTAATGAAGACATTAGTTAGTGATTGCCCAATGTCATATTAATCAGGCCACCGCATGGATATTTTCAGAGATCCGATCAGAGAGTCAGAGCAGCCTAGCTAACGTCCCAGTTTATACCCACTTCCTCTTAGGAAACGTGAACACGCAATTAAAGTCACTTTCTTGAGCTTTTGTAAGGTTTTAAATTGGTCTCGTTTACCTACAGAATGTAATAAAGGCTACACTGTTCCTTTTGCACAGTAAATTATCCTATTTTAAGCCATTTTCAAAAATATTTTGAAAACCGCTAAACATATACCTTCAACCTACAAATAATAGACATTTACTGCCAGAGAAAAGAGCCTAAGGAAATTGAGGGCTGTGGAAAAGGAAAAATTTAAAATATGTAAAGCTAACACCAGAAAATAAGCTAGTCTGTTTCTAAATTGCAGTGTGGAGAGGCAGCTTATTTGAAGATATATATGGATGTCAAGAATTCAAGGCTTGTTTTTGGGGAGGCAGGCAGAGGACAATATCAACATCCTGCATAATATCTTCTTTTGTAGAGACTAGTTATTACCACTTATATACCTATGCTAGATGTACGCTCATATATACAAGTCCCTACACATAAATACAGATATATTGGTATGTCTTCTTAGGTGTCAATGTACTATATTTTACAATTGGTGGTTGTATGGTGTTGTTGAAGCAACTGGAGGAGGAAAGAGGAACCAACATTTACAGAGCACTTATTATATGCCAGTCTCTTTGTAGGGTGCTTAGGCAGAGTATGCCACTTAAAATCCACAATGATTTTAAAGGGGTTGGTACTAAGATAATTTGATTTTAGAGATGAAGAAAGTGAGGCCCAGAGAGGAAAGTAACTAGACCAGACTCACACAGCTGGGCCATGGGTGGGACACGAGTAGCTTGATAGCCTGTCCCCTGCCCACCACACAGGCAGTCTCAGTACGTCCACCTGCCCTGTTTGCCCCATGCCTTCCGCAGGGAGTCCTTGTGGCCAGCTCTCCCCAGATGACGTTCTTATAACTCGAGAAGGACGGTGAGCCTTGAGGGAGGTGGAATGCCCTTCTTCTCCCCTTCCCATCTATCATCAGCCTGGGCCTCTTTTCCAGGCCAATAGCTCCCATACCCCACAAGGTAATCATATCATTAGATTCCCCAGAATCAGGTCTCCAGACTTTTCTAGAAGAGATTCTACTTTCCACTTCCCTAAAGGCTTACCTTTAGCAAGT
Organism: Tolypeutes matacus; assembly: GCA_026826555.1. Taxonomy (NCBI): domain Eukaryota; kingdom Metazoa; phylum Chordata; class Mammalia; order Cingulata; family Chlamyphoridae; genus Tolypeutes; species Tolypeutes matacus. The sequence continues at coordinate 8,969,969 of JAKSZT010053813.1, forward strand.
AGGAGGATCCTGTAGGGAGAAAAGTTTAGCCCCTCTCGCCTCACACTGGGTTCTGCCCGTTTTCCACTTTGCTCAGAAATGGTGCACACACTGGAAAACCATTAGCATTCTTCAAGGTGGACAAGCCGGGATCACAAGGAACACAGAAGGGAAGAAATAACCTTAGACAGGAAGGGAGGAGACTGTGGTTCCAGTCTCAGCTCTGCTACCCAGATATGTTACTAAACCTTCTGAGCAGTAAAATTAGGGAAGGACCTTTCTTGAGCACTGGACATTATCCACGTATCTTAATGACCTCTAAACCTGTCTTAACTCTTCTTACTAACTTTGCAAGGTAGATAGCACTCACTTTAGTGGGCAAGAAAAATAAACTTCAAGGAGGAGACTAGCTGTTCAAGGTCATAGTGTGACCCCAAAGCCCATCTCCTGTCCACTATGGTATACCCACTTCCCCCGGCAGATGATGCCTGGTCTCCTCTCAGTTCTAAAGTGAGTGATTAAGAACTGGATTTTACCAAGATTATGGGATCAGGCAAATGAAAGGCATCCCTTGAAGCTTGAAAAAGATAGTATAAATACAAGGAACTTACACTTGGTACAAATCTGGGAGACTTACATAAAATATAGCAGATGCTAACATTTTGAGCTAGGTTTACAAAAGGTTTAGAGAAAATAAAGAGTGATAGATTCCCCCTAAAGGAAGCTAAAGACTACTAAAGAATACCAAACCAAGCTTTTCCACAAAGAATGCCCTGGAGCCGCCTCTGATACAGAACCATTGGCTGAAGGAGCCATTCTAGAGAACATTTTCAAGTTATAAGAAATTTGAAAACTGGTTTTGCGATATGTCAGCCAACTTACTAAACTTCATTTAGACTCAAGTGGCTCACGTGATACAGGTACTATATGGTTACTTTGCCTTCTATGTCAAACAAGCCATACTGTATTTTAATATAGTCTCAATAATCACTCACTTATTTGCCTCTGGAAAAATGTATTTGGCCTTAGAACTAAAATGAACTGGTTTGCCATTGAGAGGCATAGGGTTCAAATGACAAGCTGACTGATCTTATATATATAGTCAAAATTAATTCTTTTTTAAAATTCATTTTTAAGAACACTTGAAAGTGCCCACCCCCTCAAAGTAAGCTAAATTTTTGAAGAAGAAAAAAAACAAAAGAAATTTAACTCCTTTCCAAATATTTGGAAGTAATTAAGATAATGAACCATACAATGTTGGAGCTCGGAATACCTTGGCTAATTAGAACATCAAATTCAATTCCATTCATTTATAGACAAGTTGAGTGAGGCTCAGAGACATGTAGTGACCTGTCTAATAGTACTCAGTCTGTCAGTAGCAGAACTTGGACCAGACCAACTCGCCTGGTGTCATCCCAGGACTCCTTTCACCAGACCTCATTATTGCCCCTAAATAAACCTAACCAAAGGCCACAGTAGAGAATCAGACTGTTAGTCAGAGGGTCCCTAGAGGTAAGTTTGACTTGCTCATTTTTACAGTTGTGATAACTATGGCTTGGGGAAGACGAGAGACTTATCCCCAAGGAACAGTCTCAGGATTAGAACCCAGGCTTTCTGTCCCTCAATCTGAGGCTCTCTCTACATGCTCACACTGCCCTGTGCTTATGTAGAAACAAGGGGCTACAGCTCCATTTCCACTGAGCATTTTTTCACTTGTTGGAAAGTCTGTATCAATACAGTTGGTTACAAATAAAATTGCCATTTTATTTTTTCATAGCTGTCCCAATTAAATCTGCATTGGCAGTTGAAATTTTGGAGAAGGGGCAGGTCCGGTTTTGGATGCAGGCTGAGAAGATGTCAGGCAACACGAAAGTCAACTACGTATTTAATGAAAAGGAAATCTTTGAAGGACCGGTAGGTTTTATACTTGCTGGAATTGTTAATGCATTATTGTAGAATACCCTGGGGAGCCCCTATTAGAATATGAATTTTTATGAAAGCCACTGGGCCATAGGGTGATGATAATTTATATCATTTTCACATGTAAAAAAATGTGGAGGGGGCGTGTCTCACCCTGGAGCACGCTTGCACTCACATCCCAAGTGTGTATTTCATTTTCTCAATAAACCCTTTTACTTGCCTAATTAAAAAATATATATATGCACACACACACACATATATGGAGTGAAAAATATATATTGACTATATCGTTTTATCCAAACTGGGAACTTCTGAGAGTGAAACAGGGTCATACTACTAATTTTACCAGGACAACAGTCATAAACCAAAACTGGTCTCAGGCAAACTGAGAAGTCTGATCACCTATGAAGACAGAGCTGCTCTCCTGAGAAGGCAGAGGAACCCTTACCTGAACTAGCATGCTCACATCATGAACCCCAGCAAAGACGATACTTTACATGGAAGAAATGGCCTCTATTGTTCCAACGGCTCCAAAAAAATGTAACAAAATGCTTTTCTAGTCAAGAATGCAATACATCCTTACTGTAAAAAAAAATTCCTTAAAGACTCAGAAAAGAAAACTCACACACTGAAATAAACATTGGTATATACTTTTGGGTCTCTTTTTCTACACTTCTGTGCCTGTATGTCTGTTTGTGTATTACATAGGTGACTGTTTATGTACTTTTTTTCTACTATTTTTCTTTACTTTTAATGTAGACATTGTTTTTATAGAGCGCTGTCACCTGAGCTTTGCTTGTCCTCCCCACAGACCCCAGTAGAGCAGTATGGGTTCAGTGCCAGGTGGAACTGAAGGACGTGGGTTTGGTGGCCCTGGTTCACACACTGTTATCACAGCTGTAAATAGGAACTAGAAGGAGTGGGAGGAGATGTGGTGAGTGGCCATTATTAGCAACCCGTCCTCCTTTCACTGAGATATAATTTTAGAACATTTGAGGGCTCATTAGTGAGGGAGAGAATGATTTACTTCAATAGAAGAGTAGGTAGTTTATTCCTTTTCAACTAATATAATAACTGTCGAGAGCCAGAAAAGTCACTCGTGTCCAAGGGGGGCCACCTCCTTCTTCCAGTTTTCATTAGCACTTGGCCATTGGAAAGGAGGAAGCATTGTTGACTTCACTCTCTGCCACCACAGACATTGAAGGAATGTCCCAGCACATGTGTGTGGAGATGCACTCCTCTGTGTGTTCACACACACGTATGCATACACATGCACACACATACACCCACACGCCAGGGGGGAAGACAGCTTATATAGTTTTACATTATTCTACTAATTAAACTAATGTAATCTGGAAGGTAAAATGGGACCCTAAAAACAACTCTTGACAAGAGTTGCAAAATTTTTATAGTGAAGAAATTAAATTTCAGACTTTTTAGTGATTCAGTCTGGTCATCATCCAACCAAATAATCTGAGTAGATGAGGTTTTATATTCTATATAATATTTTTCTTTTCCTGGATACATGATTTTGAAGACTTGCTCATTGAAAGAAAATGTTATCAAGATTTTTTATTAAATTTATGATTCTTTGGGGTTTATTTTTATATCATCAGGCTTATCATCATCAAAGTAAAATATTTACCTTCCTGATTTCTCTCTTTTCCTCTTCACATTGAAGAAATATAAGATGCATATTGACCGAAACACTGGTATAATTGAGATGTTCATGGAAAAGCTCCTGGATGAAGATGAAGGAACATATACTTTCCAGCTTCAAGATGGAAAAGCAACTGGCCATTCAACTCTTGTTCTCATTGGAGATGGTAAGAATTCTGTGGAATATTATTAACCAGAAAACTTTGCTACTCCCTTCAATGTAAATACCCCATGACACAAAAGTGGGCATGAGACAGGTAGCAGGAATTGTTTCTTAACTGAATTCCAATATTCAAAATACAATTTTCAGTTGATACTTCCCAAAGAATCATATAAATGAAAGTTAATTTTAAAGGACACCAAATTCATCCCTGGCCCACAGGCAAGATGGCACTTAAATTATCTCGTGTATAAATAGTATTTATTATACAGTTCTCCAGTGAAGAAGATTGTAATACTATGTCTCGGAAACAAACTATGATGTTGTTTTATAATGCATACTTACTTTATATTACTTAAATTTAAAATGAGAAGAAAAAAATGCAAAAGTAATGCAGGCCAAATATATTCATCATACATTACGACGAGGCTATAGTAAGTCAGCAGCCATTAGCCATTGTGGAAACCACCAAGATTCAAAATGGGGCATTTAACAGAGCAGTGTAGAGGCTGGCCAGATCTTGGCATTTGCAACATCCAATTCCACTTCTCTGTTTCTAGCTCTATGACCTTAGTTCTTAACCTTTCTAAGATTGTTTCTTCACCTATCAAGATCTAAAATCAGTAGGGTTTGCGCAATGTCTGAGTGTTATAATAGTGAATATAAATTGCTTAGCACGGTATCTGGCATATACATTTATGCTGTTCAACTCAATTTCATACTTCCTTGTTTTTCAATTCTTAGTTTATAAAAAGCTCCAAAAAGAAGCTGAATTCCAGCGGCAAGAATGGATCAGAAAACAAGGTAAAAAAAAAAAAAGAAAAGGCAAAGGGTAATGAGAAAAACTTCAGTTATTGAACAAAACATTCCAAGATTATTTCTATAACAAGTTAAAATGAATACAATTGCTTAAGTTTATAGTATCTGATAAATTTTAAAAAGTGAAAAGTATGTATTAAACACATATCCATTTAAAATATTTCAAAACTATATGTAGAAATTTAAAAATTTGACTTCAAATTTAAATCACCTTAAAAATGCACTTTGATTTTGCATTTGTGAACAGAGTGATTCGTGATATCATTACAAATTTTACAGGTCCACATTTTGCCGAATATTTGAGCTGGGAAGTCACTGATGAATGTAATGTACTATTGAAATGCAAGGTAAGAAGTAAATAAATTTTTAGTATTTGATTCAAAGGGAATTAAGATAAAATAGAATGTGGAGAAGACAAAGATCAACTCTTCCTCTCCTCCACGTGAATCAATATGCTAAACGAAGCATCCTTATTGTTGAATGTTGCTATAACCATGGGTGGGTAAGAAACATTTCAAATAAAGGACATAAAAATATGGAAAGTCAAGATGATCATTCTCATTCATTACCTGTGCCCTTGTTAATAAGGACATAGAGTCTTTTATTCATTTTTAATCTCACAAGAATCTCACATTGTCTTTGACTTGCTCCCAATCTGCATTCTAAGCAGTGCATCTATTCCAGAATCATTCCAGCTACAGTTTTTCCCCATGGACGTTTAGCAGCTTCCTATCTAATTACGAGGCCAGCACGACAATGACTTTGAGGGTCCACCGGCTCTGCTGCTGGTTCTGAAGCTGCTTTGTGGCCTTGGGTGGAGAGGTTTACTAGAACGTTTGCAGCTTACAACCAGTTGTCTTACTAGGCCTTTGGAAGATATAAAGGGAAAAAAAAGTCTACACAGCATGATAAACTATTTTGTACCTTAGCATATGATGTTTTAGATAAAGAACTGCTGGATGATGTTGGAGTGGGGAGGTGATGATGACTGAAAGTGACTCGAGCAGAAGCACAGGATTTGGCATTTGGCATGCGGTTGTCATTATAAAAGCCAGAATCCACATACCCCAGTCTCTACTAGGTCTTATAAATTCAAAGCAGCAGCATTCTCCCAGAAATGTGGAAGTAAAATCCATTCTAGGTGTTAGCCTCTCAGGAAACCATTAAAAATAGACAGACATTCTTACAATACTAAAAACCTCTTCAGCTATCTCTTAGGTTGTCTTTCTCACAGCCCGGCAACGGGTCTTGAAAGAATTTTTTACAGGCAGCAATTAAGACCCTGACCCCTCTCTCACCCTGCTCACTGCCATGCTGCTCCCCATTCACTCTCTTCCGCCCACTGCCCCACCCTATCAAGCACCCCTTTCCCAGAAGCCCACATCCATCCTCCATCTGCACTTCCTGCTGTACCAGCCCACTGGGAACGAGCTCTGGAGTCCTGTTCCGACGGCTCCTCAGGAGAACCAGCCCAGTACCCAGATTCAGAACAACGAAGGCGGAGCTAGAAACAGGTTATAAACCTGGGCAGGGTCGGACTTTCCTCTCCTGCAGCAGTCAGTACAGGAGCCCACATCCAGGAGCTCTTCCCTCAGCCCGCCCCCCAGATCACAAGAGCCACATCAGGCAGGTGTAGGAGGCAGCGTGGATTAAAAACCTCATGCTTTGAGAAGCTGGTACCTCCTGGTAACAGCTCCCCAGGCAGGACTTGCAGGGTCCCACAAAGGACATGTCCAAATGACAAGAGTCAGTGCACTCGGGGAAGCCCAAAGTAGTGCAGTCCCTTTCTCATCCTTCCCAGTTCAGATACACCTTCCCAAGCAGGGGCCCTGTTTATCATAAGCAAAGCTGCCTAGGAAAAGAATTACTTACTGTAATTTGGGAACCAATTTACTGGATTATTTTTTAAATGGTTGTGTGTACTGGCTTCCTGTACAGTGAAAGAACCAGTGTTGGTTCTTCTTACATTGACTGATTAGCTGAGAATTTTTAACATTTTAAAAATTGAGTATAATGAGAGTACATATTTCTTCTTCCGTTTGTTTTGAAGTTGTATTTCTTCTTTGGGGGGAGTCATATGTGCATTTACCCAATTATTCCGATGGGTCTTTGGGATTGTTATCTTGATTTGTATGAAGTCTACTTTTTCATACAATTTTAAGTACGTAAAAGTACATGAGTATATTCTCTTTTGTGAAAAAAAAAAAACAAAAACATTTCAGATAAAGCCCAAGAACCCTTTAACCATATGGGCTCTTTTAGTCCATGTGACATTTGTGATACAATGTGCACATATAAGATCTAAATGTGTTTCCTCCAAATGCCTAAGCAGTAAATTTATTAAGCCATACTTCCCCTCCATATTCATTTGTAATGCTTCATTTATCTTTTGTTAAATTTGTAGATGTAGATTGGGGCTTACTGTTCCTTTGATGCCACTATTTCTTTTTGTGACAAAGGCTATATTTTAATCTGATGTGATTTGTCTGCCTTTGATGTTCAGATTTTTATTTTTATTTAAGTGTGTATGTTAGTATGTATGTATTTATCTCTTTTTAACTTTTCTTGTCTACCAGATGATTTTAAAGTCAGTTTTTACTGCTGTGAAATAGAGATGCTATTGATTTGGGTTTATTCATTTGTATTTACTTCATACTAAAATATTTAACTTCTCAGTTAAACTAGCTTTTAGTTGATTCCTTTAGAAATCAGTCTTCTGACTCCACGTTCAGTGCTTTTTCTTCTGTACCATGCTGCATTAAGAATTATTTCAATTTTGCTTTGGTTTGGTTTTGCCCCATTGCATGGGCTAGGACTACCACTAATATATTGAATGATAGGAATCCTTGCCTGATTCCTGTTTAGGGAATTGTTCTAATGTTTCTAATGTTTCACCATTAAATATGCTGTTTCATCTGGATTTAAATATATACGTATATTTGTATGTGTAAAAAAAAAAAAAATAACTATTTCATTTCATGAGAATAGCATTTGCTTTATTCAAGAAGGATAATTAAATTTTTTTTCCTAGGTGGCAAATATTACGAAGGAAACTAATATTATGTGGTACAAAGACGAGAGGCAGATATCCGTAGATGAAAAACATGACTTTAAGGATGGAATATGTACGCTGCTTATAACAGAGGTAGGTGATCATAGATGTGAAATAAAGTACATTATTTCTGTACCCTCCACTTTCCCAAAAAAACATAGACTACATTCTGTGTTCATGCTTCATGCTCAGAGGATTTATGATTCCTTACTTCTCCCTGTTCCAGAGATCCCTGCCCTGACATTACCTCCACCACCACCACCAAAAAAAAGTTTTAGGAACACAAAAGGCTCTCTCACCTTGTGATATATGTAGACTTCTCAGATCTCTAGCTGGTATTGGCTGGATACCACAACTCTTGCCGTTCTGAGCTACTTTTTTCATATATGAATAGGTGGCAAAGCAGTTACTTGGATCATTTTTTGTCTGCACTTAAACCTCATGATAACTTGATCCCTAAAAATACAATCAGACATAGCATTCAAGTATACGTTTTTATCTACTTTCTGTCTATAAAAGAACAGCTTTCAAATATATGCGATCCTTAGTTTTTAATCAATGAACACAGAGTAAAAGTTGAAGACTTTACACTTCATATCAGTTGTAAGCTTAGAGGGTTAAGAAATCAGGATGGCTAACTGGACAAATTATTGTGGATAGGTTCTTCTGTGAACTGGTGGAAGCACCTCATATGGCTAGATGCTTGTTCAATATGTGTTTTGATGGCAGATCCATAAATCACAGGCCCTTAAAAATGCAAACACCGGACTCTGAGGCTGCAATAAATTGCAATGTGGTACATCTATTCCCTCTCAGTTTTCCAAGAAAGATGCTGGGATTTATGAAGTTATCCTGAAAGACGACCGAGGAAAAGATAAGAGCAGATTGAAGCTTGTGGATGAAGGTCAGTTCACCAACTGCTGAGGTTCATTTTGTATGTTCTGAATGCAAGTTAGCAAAATTATAATTGAGGTAGGGCTGAAGATCAAAGTCATGCTGATTTTTTTGTCTACAGATTTGGTTTTAATTGAAATTCCAGCAGAGTGGACTACTATTTTATTTAAAAATATTTTACTTTCAGTCTTCCTAGAAATCAAAAGTATACTTTTGATCCTCAGAGAATTTATAGGCTGCAGTCCAATAGGGATCTGCTTTCAATTTAAATCATCATTTCTGTTTCAACTCTAAAAATGTTCCAGAATCAAAAACTGTGAGAAGCATGTAGCAAAAATAGTCCAATCTTCAAAAGTGGTAAGAAAAAAATTGTATATGAAATTCAAAGCCTCGTAGTTATTAGCAGAGCAGGAAAGCATTTTTCATTTTCAGAGACTACTAAAGGACAAATTTGTCACAATAATGAAAACCTACATGTGACCCCTCCCCCCCAACTTTCAGTTTTGTTCCTGAAAGGAATCTTTTAACAGTATTGCAAACAAACAGCACAAGTTTGACTTTGACTTCACCTTCCTACTCTTGGTGGGTCATGACTAAATGTGTGTATTGGCAAAAAGTGTTATTAGCCTGGGGAAGAATGGGGAGCCTAGAAGGGTAACAGATAAAAGAACAACTTGTAATATGAACCAAGGCTTCCTGGGACTTGGAAGAAAAGAGAATCCTAAAGCCAAGAACTTTCCTGGAAATCTCATTGTGGCGCTTTCCCTAGAATGTAAATATGGTGACTGTTTACAAAGAATTGAGGAGAAAATATAAAAATAAGCAGGGACCTTTTACAACTTGACAAAATTGAATGATTCCCTCAAATAGCATGTTTTATCTTCCTTGCTTACTCAAGCAAATACCAATGCGATGGTTCACCTTAAACAATGGGAATTTATTCGGTCACAATTTGAGAGTGGGAGAAAGTCCAAATCAAAGGGTCATCAAGGTGATGCTTTCTTCCTGAAGACGTGCAATTCTGGGGCTGGCTGCTAGCAGTTGTGGGTCCTTAGCTTGTCACATGGCAAAGCACATGGCAGCATCTCCTGGTCTCTCTCTTCTCTTCTGGGTTCCATTATTCAGCTTCTTGCTTCCTGTGGCTCTCTCTCACTCTGTCTGAATTTCATTCTCTTATAAAAGACTCCAGTAATAGGATTAAGATCTATCCTGATTGAGGGGGGCTACACCTTAACTAAAATAGCCTCATGAAAAGGTCCTACTTACCATGGGCTTACACCCACAAGAATGGATTAAGTTTAAGAACATGTTTTTCTGTGGTACATACAGCTTCATACCACCACATAGCACTTATCATCAGTGGTCACCAAATTCACCACGCAGCCAATACGCCTCACAGACAAGGAATTTTTCAGAGCCTAGAGCTGACTAACAATTTGAAAGTTGAGTTTACGTTGAGCACTTTTATGCTAAAGCTTTGTCTATGGTCTCTATCCACAGCCTTCAAAGAACTGATGACTGAAGTATGTAAAAAAATAGGTAAGTTTAAATTTTCTCACCACAAACAATGCTTCATTATTCTCCAGCCAGGATGGACTTAGCAGTGCATGAAATATGCTGTTTTCTTCTTCCAGCTTTGTCTGCCACAGACTTGAAGATTCAGAGCACAGCGGAGGGCATCCGGCTGTACTCTTTTGTGACTTATTACATAGATGACTTGAAAGTCAACTGGTCCCACAAGTAAGTAATTGGGAACTTATTTGCTGTGGAGAATTTCTGTCTCCATTTAGGGGAAAGAAATGGAAAAAGCCCTTCTGTTCCTCTTGAGTAGAAAGTCCCTGACACTGTTGTCTTCTCAGGACTTGACATTGATGAGCGTAGGACCGAAACCCTGAGCCCACTCCCTTTCCCCTAACAGGTCAATTGTGAGGCCAGTAACAGCCAAGGTACACCTTTCTTTGTAATCTGAGAAATATCAAATTTATAGCCCTCTTTATAACATAACCGCCACCTCCAGACAGAGTCAATTTGGACATTTTTTGCTTTGCCAGGCATCTAGAGCCAGATCTCTACTCCCTCTTTCTTTTTTTTTTTTTTTTTTTTTTTTTTTTACCGGGAGGTCCCGGGGATCGAACCCGGGTCCCTCCATATGGGAGACAGACGCCCAAACAGTTGAGCCACATCCGACCCCCTCTACTCCCTCTTTCTACACATGGCTTACACATGTTGTGGTCCGGAACAAAACTGCAGCAGTGTGCACGAAGAGGCACTAAACTTCCTAATATATGAATTAATGGCCTCTCACCAAAGAAGCTTAATCCAAAGGAGAGCCCACATTTTGTTTTGTTTTGTTTTATAGCAATTGGCCTAGTTGTGCATTAGCATGTTTCTTGTCCACCCTCAGAAGACATTGGAGGTTCCAAGATTGGATTTTGGGGATATGGATTTGGACTGGATTGAACCTAAAGATCTGTTCTAATTCCAAGGCTACCTTTGTGGGGTTATAGAGGTATCCCATTCCATTTCACCTCTGAGTTTCCAAGAGCCTCAAAGGTTTTTAAGTCAAACCAGTCCTGCCATTTCAACTCTCGACAGTGCCCTTAACCTCTGTGCTTCCAGAAATTTCCTAAGCTGAAAGGTAACAGAAGCCTGGCATAGATAATTTGATGGATGCAAAGCTACCTTCAGTCCAATATTGGGATGCATCGGACACTCATGTCTACCTGCAAGATATCCTTAAGGCCCCACTGAGGAGTAGGTCATTGTGGCATCCCCAGGAGGATGCTGATACTGTTTATTATGTCTTACATTTAGTGGGCATTTACAATAGGCCAATGCACTGTGCTGCTCTAAAATGTGTGAATCCATTACACTAGATGTATGAGTTCATTCAATATTCACAACTCTATGAGGTAGGCACTGCCTCACTTGATTGAGGAGGAAGCTCGGGCTTTGGGAGGTGATTTGACCAAGGTCTCACAATTGAGTGACTGTGGATGGAGCAGGCCGCCTTGCCCCAGAGCCTGGATTTACCGTGTCACTACCCTCTATGTTCAAGGTACATTAAAACGATTGGATATTTAACCAAACTAGTCCCAAAAAGCAATCCTTTGTGATTTCTTTAAAACTTCTTGATTGTTACATAGAACAGTGTGTTTTTATTACTTATTTCCTGAGTTCTAAAAATGCAAAGAAGTAAAATTCCAGTGTAGAATGCTTGGGATTTCTTTCCCTTGTTCTGTTTCTTTCAGATTACAATTTAGAAAAGTAACTGTAAGTTAAAATAGATCAAATTCTAGGAAATTCCTCTGTGACATCTAGGACATTCTGGTATATCGGTCTAAAGAATAAGTAAAGATAAATTAGTTGAGTCATCAATCAAAAAGCTTTATATCATTTCTAAAAGAATTACTAGTTTAAAAAAATTAGAACACTGAAATTTTGTTTTGAGGAAATTGTATTTACAAGGCCTAAACTTCTTAAGTTATTTGATCTAGTCATCTCAATGAATTTTGTGTGCCTATGAGAGATTTGGGAATCAAAGGATTGTCTTCACTGTCTTTATGTAGGTATGTGGTATAACAGGGGGGAAAAATCCTTGAAATGGGTTTTAGTATTGATTTTGTTCCTATCTTCCCATGTTATAGAGCAAGTAACTTAATTTTATAAATCCCAGTTTTCTCTCATAGGAAATAGGAGTAGTAATGCCTACTCTATCTCAAAAGATGGATGGATCCAATGTGATAACGAAATGATGGTGCTTTGTAAACCGTGAAGCACTTACAGATTAAGGCACTATTATGTACGTTAGAGATTAAAGGATTAAGACACATCTATTACAGCAAAACAGAGAACTTGCTGTCCTTCTAACACTCTAAGACATATGTATTGTTCAGGCTAACATCTATAGGATATGGATGGATTCCTTTACCTGCCATTTTATGGCATTTTAATTTTTAATATCTTTTAAAGAATGATTGCTATAAGAAAAATGCTAATATTTATTTGAAGTCCAAAAAAGTCTTTGGTGGAGAATTTTGTTTTCCTATGTTTTGTTTCCCTTGTAATTTTATCAAGAGTAGTTTTTAACACATCCTGCTTTTTAAGTTTATTTTGTTAATTCCAACTACAAACATAAGACTATTTTAGAAAATACATTATATTACAAATTAGAAAGATGGATAATACAAGATCACTCATAGTTTTACTAACCATGCATCTCTATGCATAATAATGATTATAATAATGCTGTTTTGTATACTACCTATTTTTGCTTATTTCCTCACATTTTTATGCACTCTTCATAAAGTTTCTTTTAACATTATTCAGGTACATCCACCTATCTTTTTCTTATTTCATCTATGACAGTGGCATTTCTAGACCCTCAGGTCACAAAGCAAGGGTTAGATTTCCCTTTTATTCTCTTGCAGAGAATACAGTGCATGCTCTTGACTTGCTCATGACCTGCTATAGGATACAGAGAAACTCAAGTCCAGAGACAATGAATTTGCTTCATTCATTTTGGCAGCAACTCTGCTTCGCATTTACTCTTGGCGCTATTTTCTATTGCGCGGGTACAGATGTTTTAAACAGACCTGTAATGAACCGAGGTGGTGCAGGTGGCAGGACACCTCTCTCCTACATCAGAGGTCTCCAGGATCAAATCCTGGTGAAGACTGGAGGAGAAGGATGAGAAGAGATGGTAGGAAACAGACACAGAGAATTGCCCAGCAAATGGACACAAAACAGCAAATGGGAAAGGGGGGGGGGGGTTAAAATGGATAAAGTAAGTAAATTTTTAAAAATAATAATAAATAAATAAATAAACAAACAAACAGACCTGTAACGATGCAGGTAAATAGATGTCTGGCACAGATGAACCTCAAGTATGGTTTTGACCAGCTTGTAAAATCTGATTTATAGCCAGAGGTTATCTGCATGAAATATGCAGTAAAAAATAGAGAGAGAGTTTGGCCTTTTAGCTTTAAAGATTCCCCCAGTCCTACCAATAAACCCAAGCAAAAACAAAGATAATTAATACCTCTGAGAAGTATGGGTGTTGCTATCTGTTCTGGCCCAACTGCTATGTGGAATTAAATGTTCAGGCTATCAGAATCTTCCCCCTTCCCTGCCTGGGCCTTGGAAACTAAATTCTGTGTTCAGGGCCAATAGTTTCCTTGAAGCAGATGAATAACATATGTGAATCCCATGTTATTTGAAAGCATGTAAAACTTTAGTAAGACCGTCAAGAAAAGACCAAGTAAAGGTCAGCTTTGGGTGAAAGCAAATACTAATGATGTTTTCTTTGATTCTAACAGTGGAGCTGCTATTAAGTACTCAGATAGAGTCAAGAGTGGGGTCACTGGGGAGCAGATTTGGTTACAAATCAATGAGCCCACTCCCAATGACAAAGGGAAATATGTAATGGAGCTCTTTGATGGCCAAACTGGACACCAGAAGATGGTGGATCTTTCTGGACAAGGTAAGCATATATTCTGTAGGTTAGAACTTATTGTAGATCTATGGGCCCTTAAAAAAAAAAAAAAAAGAAGGAAGACGAAAAGAGGTCATTGCACTTAGCTATTGAAAGATCAGTGGTGATTTTTGATAAAGCAGTTTTGATTCAGTATTAGTGGAAAAAGCCAGCATTCGGCAGGTGGAGAATCTATGAAAAGTAGGGAAGACATAAGCCCGCTCTGCTCTTTCAAGAAGATGCCCATAAAGAGTTCATTTACAATCACGTAAGGAAGAATGGACACCAAAAAAAAGTACATTTTTTTTATATGATTGAAATTCAAACATGTTCATAGAGTCCAAGAAATCAGTTAGTTGGAAGGACTGAAGGTATGAGTGAGGGAGAATCATTGATGTGTCAAAGTTCTGAAGAATAAGAAGGCTTGACATCAAGAGCAGAGGTGAGAGACTTTGGAAAGGAGCAGGGATACAGCTTCAGAAACCAGAGGGAAGTAAATATGAAACAGCAGGGACAAATATTAAGAACAGAAGGAAGTTGGAGAAATTGGATCCTGATGGTCCCAGATTTCTTAGTCATCTACTGAGCGAATGGGAGGTTCTGCAGAGAATACCAAAAAGGAGAAAAAGGGAATGAGAGATATGGACAAAAGTTTTCCATGTAGAGCAAAGATGGAAGGTGATGCACAACCATTAATGTCAAAAAAAAAAATTTCTGTCCTCCCACAGTACCATCCTCTTCATCTTATTCTTTCTTAGAGAAATAAAATAGTCTATATTAAGTTATCAAGGTAGGCTGTGGAAAGTTTTTTCCTCCACTTCTTCAAAAATTAAAATATAATCTAACTATGCAATCACTCCGTTTTTTAATCCTCAGAGAGAAATAAATATATTCATAATATATTCATACTTGAATTTAGTTGTTTGAGCCTCACCACCACCCACCCCTTATGACTGGAAGGACTTACTAAAAGAGCTCAGCAGTAAATGGGAGTCATCTTCTCCTGGGGAACACAGACTTTCCAGGCCACACTTTGCCTGAGTCCATCCTACAATGATAAGGAATTTTTTCTGCAGTCCATCTGACCATTCAAAACACAATAGCAAAAGGGAAACAATAAGTGGGTGAATACATTTAAATTTTTAAAAAATTATTCTTACACTCTGTTCCACCAAAGCTTATGTAACTACCCCTCTCTCATATCCCCCTTAAGTAAAAGGCTATGGGTTGTGTTGCCAGTGTTGCTACCGCCATCAGAGGCAGAGGGGCCCAGTCCCACACATCTCTTTCTCAGTATGATGTGGGGAGAAAGAAGACTACTGAATGCTCAGCCTGGTTTAGCCATACTAGTCCACCTCCTCATTTTACAGATGAGAAAAAATAAGAACCATAGTTAAACCCAACTTTATGCTTACTTTTCTCATCTGTAAAATGGGAGGGAAGGGAGGTTAGTATTATCTAAATACTTTCTAGACTTAAAATATTACAATTCCTAGACCACAGAGGAGCTTAAAGATGAAGTGAGAGCAATTTTTGAAACAAAGCTGCCATTTTGCTTGAAGTTTTCAGTCAAAGCAACTTATTCTGCAGACTAAGCAAAAGCAAAATTTTAGAACTATATAGTTCTCGTTTCCTTGTCTCACTTGTCTTTTATCTCATCTCCATCATAGCATAAGAAACATTGCCTCAGGCAAGAACTGGCACACACTGTGATTACAGTAGCTCACTGTACTTTTTTACCCAAATATCCAGGCCAGACGATTTAACAGGAAAACATTTAACTTGTCTAGCTAGGAGGCTATGATATCTGGGATAATTTAATAAGAGACGAGCTTTTTTGATCAGGAGGCTTATTAGACAACCAACTTTTATCTGAAACAGATTTTTATTCCCATTTTCTCTCTGGTCTACCTTTCTGTTTGAAGATGTGAAGGTTTCTCACTGACTTAAAAATGTCTAAAACCTACGACTTCGTAATTTCTACGTAGAAAGTTTTTGCTTCTCTTGTTAAGTACGTTAAATTGCAGCATGAACACATAGCACAGTCTTATTCAAAGGAGGCTTAGTTTGGTCTCAACTGCTGACATCTCACGTTATGAATTTTAATTGGCCCCTGTGTGTTGTCAGTTCTGTGTGAGAAAATTCTAACTTTTCTTTTTTCTTCTAAAGCATATGATGAAGCCTTTGCTGAATTCCAGAGGTTAAAGTAAGTCTTTTTCCTACCAAATGCCACTTAAGTGTACAAATTTTTCTGACAGTTTGTGAACTGTTCTCTGGTCTGTGAGGTAGAAAGAGTCTTTTATTTCAACAAGTGCAGTAAAGGCAACACTTTCCACTGTTAGATTGAGCAGCAAAATGTTTCTGAGGCAATAAAATGCAGTCCTGATTAGCTAAATTAACTAACACTAAATTAAATTTCTTCTTTGTTTGTTTGTTTGTTTTCTCAACCACAGACAAGCTGCTATTGCAGAGAAAAGTAAGTAAATCCCTTTCATAACTTTGATTTTGCTATTGTGACTGCAAGATGGAGAAGAGTGAGAGTGGTTTTTTTCTCTTCTTATTTTCTTAAATCTTGGGTGCTCTGCATATGTTTTCATTTTAGTTCCTTGAGTAGGAATGTCTGAAAAGAAGGTTTCAGATTACATTATAAGAATGTCATACAGCTCTTGACTTAAACTACCACCCAGACATCCTGAAAAATCTCTTGGCTGGCAATCACACAAAAAGTTGTTAATCACTCACAGGCACAATGTATCAGAACCTTTTACACACATTGAAGAAAAGAAAAGTCAAGAAACACTGTAAACTGGACATCAGGGAAATCACTGTAACTTGTCCCACAGCAGATGCTCCCACATGTTCCCAAGAACCTTTGAAAGAGAAAAGATGCCGAATCAGGCTTTTATTACTTGCACTGAACTAGAACAGTCAACAAACTGTCCTGGTCTGAGTCCCCAGAGGTATACTCACTTCTTATTTCCACATCCCTTCATCCATCCTATCAGCTGTTGGCTTCACAAGTTGAGGTTTTTAAAAGAACTTGAACAATATTAGATAACCCCACAAGTCACTGGTTACTCTATCATAGTAATTCAATCACTGAATTAATACAGGAGCCAGAATTTGAAAATCTTGAGTCTTAAAGTTGTCTAGTCAATCCTGAGTTGGAATTGAAGGGGAGGAGGAGGATTGGGAAGCAGGGAAGTCACCTTCCCACCCTTCCATGGAATGGAGCCTTGACCTTTCAACTTGTACTGCCTTCATCCGTCCCCTCCCTTCTCCTTCCCTGGGTTTGGGATGCTGCTGGGCATGGTAAACCGGGCTGATGCCAATACCAGGTGTAGGGTGGTGGGGTGGTGAAGGTGTGATCAGGAGAGGACCAGAGCAAGAGGGCATCTCATGAGCAGTGTGTCCCTCGTGCTCCTGCAAGCTCCCAGCCCAGCCAGGTCCACCAGCAGTTGGACAGCCTCTTTCCCAATTCTTGACATCTTGTGTGGTTGAGGGGCTGACACGTGCTCCAGACCAGGAACTCTTTCCTGAGATCTCAAATTTAGAGCTTCAGGACACCTTAGCCATCCTGTAGTTCAGTATTTTGCAAATATCATATGCCATGGAACACTTAATTCAAACAAAAAGTTCCACAAAGTTCCAATATATAAAACAGGTAAAAGTAGAGTTACTTTTCATGGAAGGCAGGGTATGGCCCTGGGCCCCTGACTCAGTGCCCACTCGTAAAAGGAATCCCATGGGCACTATAGAACAGAATTTGGGGACTTGACATCCACAGATCTAAGGCCGCCTCTCATTTGACAGATAAGGAGGCAGAGGCCCACGTGGGGAAGCGGTTTGCCTAATATCACACAGCAAGAGTGCGGAGAATCACATTACAGGCTCTGCTCACATACAGCCTAGTGGGCTCAGCAGGGGAAGCCGTCAGGTCTCATTCAAAGCTGTGGCCTGACTCAGTGGAGAAGGGCATCCTAGAAACAAGCATGGAGAAGAGCAAATGAACTGAAAATGAGGCCTAAAATGAGAGGGTGGTGGCCACTGAGTGAGCACTAGAGAGGATGTCTTTGGGTGACCTTCAAGAAGGCCTGGGGGGTTAGTTAGGAGAGTAGGGCCTGGATTTCAGCTCCCCCCTCCTACCTTGACCCCTTGTATACTGCACAACCATAGATGGCCGCCTGGGATAGCACCACCAAGAACTACCGAGGTCCTGGGAGCCCATTGCTGTAGTGGAAGATAAAGGGGAGCTGTGCAGTGAAGGCCTAAAGAAAGCCCAAATCTGCCAGAGCGTCCAGATCTCCCTGGCAAACAGCTCATCGATTATGCAGCCTTTATAATCCTAGGGCAACCCATCAAAGAGGCCAAGTGTGGCTGGGACCCTGTCCATAGAGCTCTGCTCTGCCTCCTTGAGCTCAGCTCCACTAAGCTGCAGAATGACCAGGGCTGAAAAGAGCCATGAAAATTACAGAACAGGTCTTTATATGATAAAGGGATCGCAAACTGGTATTTCAGGTTTCAGATACAGACCTTCCCCGGCCCCCTGTGCACGCAATATGTGTGTGAAGGATTAAAATCCCAAAATCACTGCATCCTTTTCTTATTTGCATGTTGAAAACAGGTACCTAAATTGGAAAATTAGTTACCTTGGGGAGGTTTTGTGATGGTATTACTGACCCTCCTGAGTTCAGGCTTAATCAGAAATGCCTTTGCTTGCAGATCGTGCCCGGGTGTTGGGCGGCCTCCCCGATGTGGTCACGATCCAGGAGGGGAAGGTGAGTATGGGGCACTCCTGCCCAGGCTTCTTCCCACCAGGAGGGGATTCCAGTGCCCCAGACTTTGCTCCTTCCTTAAAGGTGCATACAACATCCCACCATCTTCCTCTTCTTCCATCACTGTTTATATCTGATTTCAGGATAAGCCAAATTGAAGGTTAAAAACTCAGTTTTCCAGTCATCCTAGTGTTCTGTAGGCCAAGCATCAAGATGTTCCCACTCGGCAAATCTGTTTTCCTGTGGGCATATATAGACTACTATGTATCTTTCCATTGCTACCCTTTAAAATCATGAGAAGCTGAAAATGTTTGACCATAATTATATGGCAAATATAACTGAAAGAAACAAACTCTAACACATAGTGGAAATAGACTGCGCTATTAAATGCCTCATCTTTGAAGAGGAACACGCTGCTCAACGTGTTTCAGCAGGCTCTGTTTCTGCTGAAAACTGATTTCTTTCCATTTGGTTTTAAACTGGGATTTCCTGGCTCCTTAATAATCCCTCAGAAAGGCAATGGATATAATTTCTAACCTGGGTTCACTTTTTTCATTCCTAAACAAGTTTAATATACAAGACACAGGGGTATGGGTATTTGCAGTGGAATAAAACCTTTCCCCACCGCAAAAGGGTATTGAAGAAATGCAATGGGTAAGTAGAACCAGGGTAATAAAACAAGGCATATATAAACACTTTAATGAGATGTAACTGCCATTTTTTCATGGATGAAAAATATGACCGCAGTTGGCTATAAAAGCACCCATTGCAGGGTTGTTTTTGTTTTTAAAGTCCATTTCCCAATACCCAATTCATTGGGTCGTAGTGAGAATTAAGAGAGAATGTCTGTGGAAGCAATTTGCAAACTCTAACTCACACCTAAACTATGGATAATGGCTTTCCATGATGCCGAAGGTGTTTGGGAGTGTTTTTTAAATATATAAATATATATTAGAGAAGTTGTGAGCTTACAAAACAATCATGTATAATGTACAGAAATCCCATACATTCCCCCCCTCCAACCAACACCTTGCATAGTTTTGGAACATTTGTTACATTTGAAAGATCAGCTACCTAGGGACTTCCGGGAAGATGGCAGACTAGTAAGGACACGGGAATCTCTTCTCCAGAAAAATAGCTAGAGGGCAAGCTGAAACAGCCCCGAAAAAGATCTTCTAGGGTTTAGGTCACCAGGTGAAGGCTGCACACCACCCAGAAGAGAGAGGGATAGAAGAGGGAAATCACGACTACAGAACTGTGAGTTGTAAGTAGCAGCTTCTGCTGCTGCCAGCACCCTCCCCCACACTCTTCAGAATTTTCGGGCCCCTGGGCCTGCGACCACAGACAAAGGGGGCTTCAGGGATCTACCACTCCCGGAAAGGGGAGAGAGAGGGACACAGCCTTAGGCTGACTCAGGTTCGGACCTGAAATTTGGGCTGCAGAGCCCCACGGGCCCTTCCACACCGGTTTGCCCTGGGAGCCTGGAAAGGACCCTTCCACACAGCGGTTTGCCCTGGGAGCCCAGAAAGGACTGGAGAAATCCGATCCTCGCAACCTCCCTCTCTTCTAGCCTGGACTAATTGTTGAGGACACTACGGGAGAGGGGAGAGGGGAGAGAGAGCCTGGGGCTGACCCTGCTTTTGACTCCCAGGTTTGGTCTACCCTGTCCCTGGAGCCCTTCCAGGCAGGGTGGGGCTGTGCCATTGTTTGCCTTGGAGCCTGCAAGGGGCTAAAGATATACAAACCTCCCAATCTCCTCCTCTACTAACAGGGACTGATTGTTGAGAATTCAGAAGGGAGTGGAAATATTTCCTACCTGGTACAAGGGGGGCGCTACGAGAGAAGTCTAGAGAACTGTCTCAGAAACTTTGAATCACAGGGCTCCTAGAACCCAGACAGGAAGCTCTATCACATTGATCTGGTCTGTGTCACAACAAATACGCTCCGACCAGGCATTGAATTGAGAGCAGCCAACAAACGCCATCTCCTGGCAGACCAAGGAAGTACACATAAGAAAATTAATAAGTAAGAGAGGCTTTTCCTGGCCTCTATAGCCTCCCTGCCCAAGGCCCTAGGAAACGACTCTACAACCAATTACTGGGTCCAGTGCCCAGTTTTGAGCAACCAGCAGAACAATCCTAAAAATCAAGGTTGAGCCAAAAATCAAAGAGCGGTGGTAACTCACAGCCACCTGCCACTAAAACCCCATAAAAGAGAAAGAGATAGAGTATCTAAATAAAATACAAACTAACCAGATGCCTAAGCACCAACAAAAAATTACGGGCCATACTAAAAAAATAGAAGACATGGCCCAAGAAAAGGAATACAGCAAAGTCCCAGAAGAGATGCAGAATTTGAGAGAACTAATCAGTGAGATGAGCACACATTTCCAAAATCAAATTAATGAGATGAAAGAGAATATAGTTAAAGAGATCAATGACATCAAGAAGTCATTGCGCGAACATAAAGAAGAATTTGAAATCATGAACAGAAAAGTAACAGAGTTCATGGGAATGAAAGATACAATAGGTGAAGTAAAAAATACATTTGAAGCATACAACAGCAGACTCGAAATGATAGAAGAAAGAATAAGTGATACTGAAGACAGAGCAGCTAAAATTGAAGAGAGAAAAGAACAGAGAGAGAAAAGAATGGAAAAAATGGAGCAGGGGCTTAGAGAGTTGAATGACAACATAAAACGCAAGAACATAAGTGTCATTGGAGTTCCAGAAGGAGAAGACAAAGGAAAAGGGGCAGAAAGAGTATTTGAGGAAATAATAGCTGAAAATTTCCCAACTCTCATGAAAGAAATGAACTTTCATGTCCAAGAAGCACACCGTACCCCAATAAGAATAAATCCAAATAGAACTACGCCAAGACACATATTATTCAGAATGTCAAATGTAAAAGATAAAGAGAAAATTCTCAGAGCAGCAAGAGAGACGCAAACGATCACGTACAAAGGACGTCCAGTAAGACTTAGTGCAGATTTTTCTTCAGAAACCATGGAGGCGAGAAGACAGTGGTATGATACAATTAGGAAACTGAAAGAGAAAAACTGCCAGCCGAGAATTCTTTACCCAGCAAAACTGTCCTTCAAATATGAAGGTGAATATAAAGTATTCACAAACAAACAGAAACTAAGAGAGTTTGCAAAAAAGAATCCACCTTTGCAGGAAATATTGAAGGAAGCCTTAGAACCTGAAAGAAAAAGACAGGAGAGAGAGACTTGGAGGAGAGTATAGAAGAAAGAAAAGCAGAAAGGATAACAAAAGAGTAAAAAGAAAGACAAAAATAAGATGACATATGAAAACCAAAGAATGAAATGGAAGAAATAAATAGTGCATTTTCAGTTAAATCATTGAATGTGAATGGATTAAATTCCCCAATCAAAAGATACAGGCTGACAGAATGGATAAAAAAACATGAGCCATCCATATGCTGCTTACAAGAAACTCATCTCAGACACAAGGATACAAGCCGGCTGAAAGTAAAAGGTTGGAAAAAGATACTCCATGCGAATAGTAAACAGAAAAGAGCAGGGGTAGCTATACTAATATCAGACAAAACAGACTTCAAATGCAAAAAAGTGATAAGAGATGCGGAAGGCCATTATATATTAATAAAAGGGACGATCCTCCAGGAAGACATAACAGTCATAAATATCTACGCACCTAACCAGGGTGCCCCAAAATATATGAGACAAACTCTGGCAAAACTGAAGGGAGAAATAGACATTTCTACAATAATCGTCAGGAACTTCAACACCCCTCTCACATCATTAGATAGAACAACGAGACAGAAGATCAACAAGGAAACAGAGAACTTGAACAATATGATAAACAAGTTAGACCTAACAGACATATACAGAACACTGCATCCAAACTCAGCGGATTATACATTCTTCTCAAGTGCCCATGGATCTTTCTCCAGGATAGACCACATGTTAGGTCACAATACAGCTCTCAATAAATATAAAAAGATTGAAATTATACAAAGCACCTTCTCAGATCATAATGGAATGAAACTAGAAATCAATAACAGACAGGAAAAAAGGAAATTTGCAAATGTGTGGAGACTGAACAACACACTCCTAAATATTCAGTGGGTCAAAGAAGAAATTGCAAGTGAAATCAGTAAATATATTGAGACAAATGAAAATGAGAACACAACATATCAAAACTTATGGGATACAGCGAAGGCAGTCTTGAGAGGGAAATTTATAGCCCTAAATGCCTATATTAAGAAACAAGAAAGAGCTAAACTCAAAGATTTAACTGAACAACTTGAGAAACTAGGAAAAGGACAGCAAACCAATCCCAAAGCAAAAAGAAGGAAAGAAATAATAAAGATTAGAACGGAAATAAATGAAAATGAGAACAAAAAAGCAATAGAGAAAATCAACAAAACCAAAAGCTGGTTCTTTGAGAAGATCAATAAAATTGACAAACCCCTTGCTAGACTAACAAAGAAAAAAAGAGAGAAGATGCAAATAAATACAATCAGAAATGAAAGGTGGGAAATTACAAATGACCTCACAGAAATAAAAAGAATCATAAGAGGGTATTATGAGAAACTATATGCCAACAAACTAGACAACCTGGATGAAATGGACAAATTTCTAGAAACTCATAACCAACCTATACTGACACAACAAGAAATACAAGAACTTAACAAACCAATCACAATTAAGGAGATTGAATCCGTCATCAAAAATCTCCCAGCAAAAAAAGTCCAGGACCAGATGGCTTCACAGGTGAGTTCTACCAAGCATTTCTAAAAGAATTAACACCAATCCTGTTTAAACTCTTCCAAAAAATTGAAGAGGAGGGAAAATTACCCAACACATTTTATGAAGCCAACATCACCCTAATACCAAAGCCAGATAAAGATTCCACAAGAAAAGAAAATTACAGACCAATCTCTCTCATGAACATAGATGCAAAAATTCTCAACAAAATACTTGCAAATCGAATCCAACAGCATATCAAAAGACTTATACATCACGACCAAGTGGGATTTATTCCTGGTATGCAAGGCTGGTTCAACATAAGAAAATTAATCAATGTAATATACCACATTAACAAGTTGAAGGAAAAAAACCACATGATCATCTCAATAGATGCAGAAAAGGCATTTGACAAAATCCAACATCCTTTTTTGATAAAAATACTTCAAAAGATAGGAATAGAAGGAAAATTCCTCAATATGATAAAAGGTATATATGAAAAACCCACAGCCAACATCATACTCAATGGAGAAAGGCTGAAAGCTTTCCCCCTAAGATCAGGAACAAGACAAGGATGCCCACTGTCACCATTGTTATTCAACATTGTACTAGAAGTTCTAGCTAGGGCAATT
The DNA here is from genome assembly GCA_026826555.1 of Tolypeutes matacus. Classification (NCBI taxonomy): domain Eukaryota; kingdom Metazoa; phylum Chordata; class Mammalia; order Cingulata; family Chlamyphoridae; genus Tolypeutes; species Tolypeutes matacus. The sequence goes on from JAKSZT010053813.1 coordinate 8,994,061, forward strand.
AGACAAGACAAAAAAATTAAAGGCATCCAAATAGGAAAAGAGGAAGTAAAACTCTCACTGTTTGCGGATGACATGATCCTGTTTTTAGAAAATCCTGAAGCATCCACAACAAAGCTACTTGAACTAATAAATGAGTTCAGCAAAGTGACAGTATATAAGATCAACACGCAAAAATCAGTAATGTTTTTGTACACTAGTACTGAACAATCTGAGGAGGAAATCAGGAAGAAAATTCCATTTTCAATAGCAACAAAAAGACTCAAATACCTAGGAGTTAATTTAACCAAGGAAGTACAGGACCTATATGCAGAAAACTACAAAACAATGCTAAAAGAAATTTAAAAAGACCTAAACAAATGGAAAGACATTCCGTGTTCATGGATTGGAAGAATAAATATCGTGAAGATGTCGATTTTGCCCAAACTGATTTATAGATTCAATGCAATACCAATCAAAATCCCAACAGCTTACTTTACAGAATTAGAGAAGGCAATTACCAAATTCATCTGGAAGGGTAAGTGCACCCGAATAGCCAAAAGTATTCTAAAAAAGAAGAGCAATGTGGGAGGAATTTCACTGCCTGACCTGGAAACATATTACAAAGCTACAGTGGTCAAAACAGCATGGTACTGGCATAAAGATAGACATATCGATCAGTGGAATAGAATTGAGAATCCAGAAATAAACCCTCACCTATACAGTCAACTGGTTTTTGACAAACCTACCAAGCCCACGCTGATGGGAAAAAACAGTCTCTTCAACAAATGGTGTTGGGAGAACTGGATATCTATAACCAAAAGGATGAAAGAGGACTCCTATCTCACCCCCTATACAAGAATCAACTCAAAATGGATCAAAGACCTAAATATAAAAGCCAGGACCATAAAACTACTAGAAGAGAATGTAGGGAAACATCTTCAAGACCTTGTAGTAGGTGGTGGTTTCTTGGACTTCACAACCAAAGCACGTGCAACAAAAGAAAAAGTAGATAAATGGGACCTCCTCAAAATTAAACACTTTTGCACCTCACAGGACTTTGTCAGAAGGGTGAAAAGGCAGCCGACTCAATGGGAAAAAATATTTGGAAATCACATATCTGATAAGGGTTTAATATCCAGGATATATAAAGAGATGTTACAGCTCAACAATAAAAAGACAAATGACCCAATTAAAAAATGGGCCAAAGACTTGAATAGACATTTCTCCGAAGAAGAAATACAAATGGCAAAAAAACACATGAAGAAATGCTCAACATCGCTCATGATTAGGGAAATGCGAATCAAAACTACAATGAGATATCATTTCACACCTATCAGAATGGCCACTATTAAAAAGACAGAGAACTACAAGTGTTGGAGAGGATGTGGAGAGATAGGAACACTTCTTCACTGTTGGTGGGAATGCAGGATGGTACAACCACTATGGAGGACTGTTTGGCAGTTCCTAAAGAAGTTGAATATAGACTTGCCACGTGACCCTGCAATACCACTACTGGGTATATACCCAGAAGAACTGAGAGCAGTGACACGAACAGACATCTGCACACCGATGTTCATAGCCACATTATTCATCATTGCCAAAAGTTGGAAACAACCCAGGTGTCCATCAACAGAAGAATGGATAAACAAACTGTGGTCTATTCACACGATGGAATATTATGCAGCTGTAAGAAGAAATGAAGTCATAAAGCATATGGCAACATGGATGAATCTGGAGGACATTATGTTGAGTGAAGCAAGCCAGACACAAAAGGACAAATACTGTATGAATGCATTACTATGAACCAAATATATTGTGTAATATATTGTTTGATTCACACACACACAGAAAACAAAAAAACAAACAAAAAACAAAACAACAAAAAAATTTACATGTATCCATTACATTTAATTGAGAAATGTATATATTTATTCATCTGTGTTTACTTTTTAGTTTTTTATTGCTTATGTTTTCAATTATTAAATGTACAAAATAAAGTTAAAAAAAAAAAAAAGAAAGAAAGAAAGAGCATCATCAGACTATTACCACCTACCAAGGTCCATAGCATACATTTGGTATATTTTTCCATACCCCTATTAACACCATATATTAGTATTGTATATTTGTTATAGGTCATGAGAGAACACACTCATATTTGTACTGTTAACCACAGTCCACGCACTACCACATGGCTCACGTGTTATGCAGTCCCATGTCTTGTACAGTCTATCCAAAATGAACACTCAGCAGCTCTCACTTTCATCACAGAGTTGTGCAGTCATTGCTTCAGTAAATTTCTGAATGTTTTCCTTAGTCCAAAAGAAAAAATTCCATACCCACCATTATTGACCCTTAGCATTGATATGATAGATTCTTTGACATTGATGCAAGAATATTAAAATATTGCTATTAACTATAGTCCATAAGTTACATTAATTGTATCTTTCCCATGCATCACCATACTCTTACCACCTTGTAATAGTAATGTACATTTGTTCTAGTTCATAGAAGAACATTCTTGTATTGTACTATTAACCACAATCCTCATCTACCTGTGGGTTCACTATGTTATTCAGTCCTTAGAATATTCTCTAGCTTTCTTTCAAATGATTTATGTCCCTAGACTACCCCTTATAGCCACAGTCCCATTTATAAACCAGCCATGGTAGTTATACTCACTATAGTGCGTTACCATCAATTCTATCCATTTCCACACATTTACAGTCAAGCTAATTAAAAATTCCACATACATTAAGCATCAGTACTCCTTCTCAGCCCTCATCCTATCTCCTAGGAACCTATACTCTAGGTTTTAACTCCCTGTATTTATTCACCATATTTAGTTCATATTAATGAAACCATACAATATTTGTCCTTTTGTGTTTTATTTTACTCGGCAGAATGTCCTCAAGGTTCATCCATGTTATCATGTGTGTCTGTTTGGGAGTGTTTGGTTTGGTTTTATTAAAAGTTTTAATCCCCACATAATCACAGTTCCTGAAACCATATACCTGGGCTGCTTGGGTAAGATTAACTGCCACAGTTTGACTCATTTTTTTTTCCTAAAATATATTATAGAAAAATTCTGTAAGAAATGCCAATTAATTATGGAAGGAAAACAAATGTCTTAATCTACCCAGTTTTAAATGACATTCCTACAAAGGCATTAACAAGTGATCCTATAAGACCCTTTAGAAGGATATCCATCCCCAGCATACTGTGAGCCCTAGTTCTTTTCCTTATAATTTCTAGATTTTAGTAAGAAAAAAATGAAATAAGGGAATTTAAAATGTGAAGTAAATTCAACAATATTCACTATCAGGGAAATGCAAATTAAAACCACAGTGTAAATCATGACACACCTATCAGAGTGGCTAAAATAAAATGTAGTAACAACAACAAATGCAGAGAAACCGAATCACTTGTGCATTCCTGGTGGAGTTGTAAAATCAAATGGTACAGCCGGGGTGGGAAACAGTTTGGCAGTTTCTTAAAAAAAGAAACATGAAATTAGTATATGGCCAAGCAATTGCCCTTCTCAACATTTATCCCAGAGAAATGAAAACTTCTGTTCACACGAAAACCTGTCCATGATTGTTCAGAGCAGCTTTATTCATAATAGCTCAAAATGGGAACAGACCAGATGTCTCTCAATGGGTACCTCCAGACCATGGCATATAAAAAAGAACAAACTCTTGATACACACAGCAACTTGGATGAATCCCAAGGAATTATGCTGAGTGACAAAAGGCAATCCCAAAAGGTTATATCCTGCAGCATCCCATTGGTATAACATTTTCAAAAGGACAGAGTTTTAGAAATGGAGAACAGATAAGTGGTTGCAGGGGCTAGGAATAGAGAGGGGGCAGTAGGGGAGGGAAAGTGAGTGTGACCATAAAAGGGCAGCACGAGGGGTCCTTGTGGCTAGGAAAATGTTCTGTATCTTGATTGTGGTGGTGGATACACAAACCTACACAGGTGATAAAATTTTACAGAATTAAACACACATGCCCACACTCAAATGAGAACTAGTAAAACCCGGGAAATCCAAATAAGATCAGTGGATTGTGTCAATGTCAGTATGCTAGTTGAGATATTATACCATAATTTTGCCAAATGTTTCCATTGGGAAAAACCGGGAAAAGGCTACACTGGATCTCTCTGTATTATTTCTTATATTTGCATGTATCTCACTAAAAATTTCAATTAAAAAATACAATTAAAAAAACTGTAGGCCTAAATATCAGTCTTTTAGAAGACGGTTTTGGCACAACTGGGAATATTTCCTTTAGGATACATTTCAGTAGAGCACTTTTGCAGCTGCAACAGATGGGATGGGGATCAGGGAGGGAAGTAAAATGAGGAAGATGGAATTTGAAAATTAGTTACATTATCTGAAGCAGCTGCTGCGATTATGCTGTGGGGCTCTGGTGCAGATGAAAAGCAAAAGTGAGCAGGTGGTGACCGTGGCAACGAGATTTCTCTACCGAGGCAGACTCCAAAAGGCCACATTAGAGAAAATGGCATCTTACGTATTTATGAAGGAGAAAGTGGAGGGGGAATGAAAGTAAACTCCTCTGGGTGTTTTTATGATGAGCATTCCAGAAACCAGAAATTCCTGGCCCTAAAGAAACCTATTGGGATTGTATTTCAAATTTTAACTTATACAGGTGCATAAAAGTAACCACTTTAAACCTTGGCCTGGAGTATCTCTATTTCTCCTTCTTCCCATTATTGCCAAACCTCCAGAAAGATTCTGGAAAGTGGGTCCTCACTCCCTAATAAATCTCCCCTGCTCCCATATCCCTGTTCCGCAGGCCCTTAATCTCACCTGCACTGTGTGGGGTGACCCTTCTCCGGAGGTTTCCTGGTTGAAGAACGAGAAGTCTCTGGTCTCCGACGATCACTGCAACTTCAAGTTCGAGGGCGGGAAGACGGTCTACTTCACCATCATAGGGGTGGGCTCGGCCGACTCGGGCAAATACAGCCTGGTGGTGAAAAACAAGTACGGCACAGAGACCAGCGACCTCACCATCAGCGTGTTCATCCCCGAGGAGGAGGCGCGGAAGGCCGTGGCCGAGCTGCAGAAAGGAAACAAGAAGTCCAAGTGACCGCAGACGGCAGGGGTGTGCGACCGGCGCTGCGGGCCCCTTAGAAGGAAGGCTTGGGCTGGCTTTGGGGAGGGAAGGGTTGTCTAAGCTTTTACCCATATGAAAAAGAGCACCAACTAATGACATTTGAGTAGTTTTTCTTTATCTGCAAATTATGTGTTAAGAAAATCCCTTTGGTGGCACAGATATTAGGAAACCCTTTTAAGGAAAAGACCAGAATAGTGGTGGAGGGATGTTGAATGGAGGTCAGAGAGCAGAAGTAGGTGCTGTGGAGCAGAGTTTGGATTGGGGCTAGACTGGTACCGGTAAATGCCCGTGGATTGTAATCGTGCAAGGAGACAAGTTGTGAAGCCAATCAGTATATTTTGTGTGTAGTGATGGTATTGATGTGCTTTTCTATTGCTGGTCTTGTCATTTGCAACCTCTTCAGTATTAATAAACAGCTTGCACACCTTTCCTCTTCACCACCTGTGTGGCGTGTGTGTGGGTTTTAATTTTGAAGTGTTTGAATGCACAAAAAGAACATCCCAGAACCAGAACAGATATTAACAATGAAGCACTACATAAAGGAGGCCCTTCCCACCTTAGTAAATAGGAATATAGTGTAAACAGACATGAATGGAGGTGAACACTTTAGGATTAAGTGGAAACCCTAAAGTTGTATACAGCATTCATATATGGCTTATTATCTCATAGAAATAATATTTTCATAATGATGTATATGACATTTATATTTATTGGTAAGATGCTTTTGACTCAATGCTGAAGAGATAGTTTTGCCAATGCAAGTTGAGAAAAAGGCTTAACCTTGCCCTTTTTTCCCTCAAGATCTGCAGCTCTTTTCTTTTCTTCTAATTTTCTCCTGGATCGCTCAGGAAGATAAGGATTATTTTAGAAGTAAGAAGCCAGTTCACAGCCCTCTAAGAACTAGTTTCTCCAAGTGGACAATGATGTTTTCCAAACAACTGTTCTCCGGGTTACCTGGGCAGTCTCCTATTGTTTCTCTCTCAGTCTAGGGTATGAAATTCTGGCTCAAGGGAGTTTTGTTAAGATCTGACCCGCAATTGTGGAAATTCAATGTGTTTTCTCCTCAAATTCTATTCATGGTCTTATGATGGTAACTTCTACAATAATTATTTTGCAACATTGATAAATACCCTGTCCTTGCAAGTCAGTGATGGTTTAAACTTTTTTTAAAAAAGTTAAAGGCATAAATAAATGTTAGAAAAATTCTCTAGTTGACCTGTGAAATTGCATGCAGAATACTACCAGTTACTGCATGTAATTCCTCATGTTTCAGTTGTATTTCATAAAGTCACCTCCTCTTAGGCTCAGAGGGAGTTTTGGCTTGTGATCACCAGTGGCTGCATGCCGCTTTATCAGTGGCATGAGGAAGGTCTGCAGATACTCAAACTCTTTGACACTAGTCATCTTACTATATGCACTGACCAGGTTATCACAAAGAGAACTAAGCCCACAGGAAGGAAGAGAGAGAAAGAGAAGGAGGGACGGGAAGGGAGAAAAGGAAGAAAGGAAGGACAAAAAAAGGAAGAAAGAAAAAGAAAAGTTTCAAGGCACAGCAAAACATTTGTCAATTTGCAAGACTAGAACAGTCATTTGCTAGACACCAGTTGAAACAAAGTGAGTGATATATTAACCCAGTATGACTTGGTACATATAAGAAATAATAAATATACAGTAAATAAAAGGTTTCTGTGCAGCCCCGGCAGAATAGGTACGCATACGTGCTGCTGTGAAAAGCAGAAATTCCTGTAGTATATCACCAGCTAAAAGTTCCATTGCACATCACTTGGAAGGTAACATGCTGAGAACAACACGTGGCAACACAACACGTGGCAACACTAGGCAGATATCCACATAACATACATTTACCCTTGAAAATGCACAATGCGAGAAATAAAGGTTACAAGTGATATAGTGCTTTGTCCGCCTGGCACCTTCTTTCGCGTAAGTGCGTGCAAGTCCACTCCCCAGTGGTGGTCTGTGACCTCACGCTGCCTCCATCCACGCGCTGCCAGGGACCGGCTCTTTCAGCAGACGCTGAGCCAAGTCACATGTCGTGCCCTCCGCCTGCGTCCACTGATTCAGGTCAACAAGTTCCTGCCTTTGCAGTCTCCAGATTCCACTGATTCAGGTCAACAAGTTCCTGCCTTTGCAGTCTCCAGATTCAAATCAAAGTTATAAGTAACACAGAGCCCACACTCAGGGCTCTTCCTTTTACAGTGCTACTGGGAAGAGATATCTCGTAAAAGCAGGGCAAATGCTGCGCACGAGTGCGCAGGAGAGGAGAGGAGCTTTGTGGTCCTTTGCAAAAGCAAAAATAACCCCAAAGCCACCAATGGGTCTCTTATTTTACTGGTTAGCTTTGACTGTAGCTAAGACGACACCCTGTTGCTCATGGGGCCTGGGTTGGGGGAATTGGGTCGGGAAGGGTCCTTTAGTGAGTGCGTGGTGAAACTGGCCAGGGGCCAGGGGCAGAGCCGGTTCTTGCTGTTTGACTGCTCAGTTGGGTGGCTTCTACTGCATCTTCCTCAGTACTTCCTGTAGCACCTCTTCCAATTTAAATTCCTTTGGATTAAATCAAAGCCTTGATGGCATATCAGATAAGTCAGCTGAGGTCAGTTAGGGTGTGAAATTGCAAGCACTGCCCGTCTGTTAGCTTACCTTACAGTGACACTGAGGCCATTGTAGAGACACCTAAAGTGACTGAGTGTAATGTGCCAATTAAGAAACACACAAGTAAGATGGTGTGGGGTGTCTGATGCTAGGCTAAGACCCCAGCTAACAATAAAAGGAGCTGAAGAACATGCATTCAAAGTTTGAGAACTTCTAGCTGTTGCACCTGCCCTCCCTGCAGGGCTGTGAGAGAGGCAGTTCTGCAGAGCTGCTTTAGGAGGCTCTGTCCGCCGCCTCCTGCCCCACCACCCCAAAAGCGCACACACACATATTCACACCACTGGAGAAAAATGGAAAAGGCAAAGGGAGTTTTTCCCCTTCCTTCCTCCTGCTAAGGATGGGGTGGAGGGCAAGAGCCTCCCTTTCACAGTTTGAAGCAGACATGCACACTCTCCTTCACAAAGCCAGGCCTGGAAATGGCCTCTCTGATGGTTGTCAATTCACTTGGCTAGTCGAGTGCCTGATGCTACGGCTGTGACATTGAACTTGGGGCCGGAGAAAGGTAAATGAGTTCCCTGAGGCCCAAGTGAACCCTGTGGAGGGCGCTGGACTGGAGCAGTCTTGCAGTTCTCCCTCCCCTCTGCAAGAGGTCTCAGAAGAAAGGGCTGCAGCATGGACACTGCAATGGAGCCCTGAAAAGAAAGCAGTCAAGGGAGCAGATGTAGCTCAAGTGGTTGAGTGCCTGCTTCCCATGTATGAAGGTCCCAGATTCAATCCTTGGTACCTACTAAAAAAAAAAAAAAAAAAGAAAGTCAAGCATGGGCAGAGCTCCTATGCCCATAAGATTCTCTCAAAAATGCCTAATGTGCCCCCTCAAAGTTCCCCAGAGCAGAACCCACCACCCCATTCCCCATTCCAATCCACTAAAGCCCAAACTGGGGAAGAAGACAAGGACTTTGAATCTGATGAAAATGAAATTTCAACAGTGTGTGATGAAGGATGTTTGTGTGGGATGTTGTGGGAGGTGTGGGAGGTGGGGAACATGGGAATCCCTGTAATTTCTGTGTAATATTTAGGTAATCTAAGTACCTTTTAAAATATATATGTATATATAAATAACATTTATGTAAGCAAATGCACATATATGCATATATATTTATATATCATTTTACAAATATTGGTATGTATTGTGAAAAATTTGATTTTTACCCACAATAAAAATAAACAAATAAATAAATAAATAAATTCTGAAATTGTATGAAAGCTTATGAAATCAAACTGTGCAATTGCTACAATGCCTGCCATCCAGCAGAGAGGGAATTGATGGGATGCAGTTGGTGACAGTGAGAGAAATAACTTTTGCCTTCATAGCTCTGTAAGCTGAGACTTCTCAATAAAATGGTCATAAGAATTATTTCAGCCATTATAATGACCAAACTAAATCAGTAAGCTGCTATTTCTACAGGGGGAAATATAACTGAAACTATAGATCCATTAATTCGATAATGCTAAAGGTATTTTCTAACTCATAAGAATTTATGAGTCTGTGACCTATTAAATGTGAGCTGTTAGTGCACAGAAGATCATATTGATGCACAGAAAATACTACTCAGGGTTTAGTTTTATGCAATTAATATTCAATAAATTAAAGGGACAAATTTAAAAAACCTTAATCTTCCAAAATCTTTGAAGTTGAGCTTTAAACTCTTATTTTACTATTTTTAAACATAGTCATCTAAAAATGATTTTAAGGTGTTTTTTTGTTGCTGTTATTGGTTTTTTTTAGGAGGTGCTGGGGATTAAACCAATGACCTCATATATGCAAAGCTCATGCTCAATCACTGAACTACATCCGCTCTGCTTAAGGTGCTTTTAATACATCGTTAAATTCCCTTTAACTTGTTAAACTATATTTATAAATTAATATATTTGCTCTCCATTTTAAGTACTACTATTATCTGACAACAAACAAAAACTTTCCAAGAGCTTAAATAACATTATCTACAAAACTAAGTGTATAAAATATGGAAAATCTTGAGTTTTCTTAAGTGTTCTCATATTGTATATAAACTTAGACTTCCACACAAAATCACAATCAATTAAATATTTTGTATTATAACCACAAAGTTCAGCTGCTAATGGACCAAAATATTTAAAACATTACTAGTACATTAAAATCAAATATGTATAGACTCCATAATGCAAAAACACTAATTTTACTTATATATAGGCCCTAGGGCCTGAGATTGAAATTTTAATACCCATGCCAGAACAAGAGAAGTGGACTTGGATTGTTCAAGGTAGGGAGCTGGTATCAAGATCCCTACACAAAGCTGGGGTGCACAAAGGGTTGTTTAGCAACAAAACAAAACAAAACATGGGGATAGTAAAAATACCACCAACTAACTTGAAGAAGCTATATGAAAGCTTGCCATCTGTCTGGAGATGGTTCTGGGTGGGAAAAAAATGGATTCCTCCAGCCAGTTCTACTTGCTGGTGGGGTCCCAATTTATAGCACCACATGGTGTAGGAATCCTAAACCAATAATTCCCATGAAAATGGTAAATGTCGGCAGACCCAGAGAATCATAGGTAAAACAATGCTATGAGGGACTTCTACTTCTGCACAAAGGTTTACTGTTATGGAAATTTTCCTCCCATCATAAACAACTAAAAAAACTAAGTGAAATACATGATTTACAAAACTGGTTTTGAACACTGGACAATAGCAGTGCAGGACTGTGATGCCTGAGAAAAGGAGGAAAAGTAGAGAGGTTTAGGAGAGCTTCAGCTTATTTCCTGGAGGAAATTTTCAGACTGCAGTTCAGCCAAGGGGAAACCCAAACGGACCTGCCAGTCTTGTTGAGGAGATAGAGACTAAAGTTCAAAAAGGCTGAGGAGGCTAGAATTTGTGGGAAAGAGTAATGGAGAGAAGGGAATTGTGCTCTGGAGAGCTGCAGAAGGACCTTTGGCTAAGTCCTGTTCTGTGCATGTATGGGGAAAGAGCCACAAGAAAGTAGTAAGCCAAACAATATCCGGAGATCACACGGGGCTGAGAATATTTCTCATTTCCACCAGCCACAATGAAAAGACTTTGTAATACATGGAGCATTGGTGGAGTCCTCAGACATTTCTTACCTTAGTAGTGGGGCTAAATTAGCCCTAGACTAAAAGTTGCTCTGGGTCCCCCCTAACAAAGCCTAAAAACAAGCCATGAAAAGATCAGATATCTTCAATAGCTTATTGGTGAACCAGAACCAAGTACAACACAATTTAAATGAAAACCTTCTCAATAGTATAAAAATCACAATGGCTAGCATCCAATCAAGAATTGGCAGGCAGAGGAACAGATGTAGCTCAAGTGGTTGAGTGTCTGCTTCCCATGTACGAGGTCCCAGGTTCAATTCCCAGTACCTCCTAAAAACAAAAACAAAACAAGCAAGCAAACAAATGGAAAAACCAACTCAGGGGAGCCAGTATAGCTCAGTGGTTATGCGCTGGGTTCCCACATACAAGGTCCCAGATTCAATCAATGGCCCCGGTACCTAAAAAAAAAATTAGCAGGCATACAAAGAAGCAGGCAAATATAACTACCAGGAGAAAAATACATTAATAAAAACAAACCCAGAAATGACAGATGATAGAATTAGTGGAGCTATTATACCTATATTCCATAAGTTCCAGAAGCCAGAGGAAAGATTGAATATTTTAAGTAGAGACACGGAAATATAAGGCACATCATAATGAAATTGCTGAAAAACATTCATCAAGAGACAATCTTAAAAGCAGCCAGAGAAAAAAGACAAATTACATACAGAGGAACATAAGTGAGAATAATACAAGTAATGAAAGTAAAAATAAAACTAACAACCCAGAATCCTATATCTGCTGAAAATATCATTCAAAAATTAAGGCAGAGGAACGGGTATAGCTCAGTGACTGAGCACCTGCTTTCAATGTACAAGGTCCCGTGTTCAGTCCCCAATGCCTCCTAAAACAAAAGAAAAATTAAGGCAAAATCACGACATTTTCTCCCACTAAAGCTGAGAGCCACTGCCAGCAGATCTGCACTGTCAGAAATACTAAAGGAAGTTCTTCAGACCAAGGGGAAATAATACCAGACAGAAATTTTTACCAACAAAGAATGAAGACTGGCAGAACTGGGAGGCATGTGGGTAAATATGAAATACATTTTGTTTTCCTCTGTAATCTCTTCTTGCTCCTTGATGCCCTGTGACCAGGGGCACGCTGGCCCTGCCTCACACCCAGAGGCTGCACGCTCTCTGCACCCACATTGGCCAGTGGGTTCTCAGGCCTCAGTGCTCCATGTTCAGAGCCAACCCCATCAGAGGTTCTGCATGGGAACAAATGCAGGCCCCTGCCACTGATGGCACTTTCCATCCCTCCATCCCTGCAGTCTCAGGAAGCCCAACTCTGCCTAGAGCTGAATCACTTGGGAGGCTCTTGCCTCTTGCAGTAGACCAAATGAGAATAGGGCAGTGGAGATGATGCCCAGATTAAAAAGGAGGTAAGATGGACAGGGTTAGGGTGTGGACTGGAGAGAGGTTGGAGGAGAGGGAATTGCCCAGGAGGACTCATCTACCTACCTACAGGCTTGAACAATGGGATGGATGGCTGTGTCCCCTGTACGGGGAGCAGACCAGAGACAGAAGAGGTCGCTTTGGGGAAAAATCATAGTTTACTAAAAACTCTAGATAAGACACAATTGTCCTCAAAAGATGTCAGCTCTAAGCAGCCCTGACTGCAAGAGAAGGTGGCGATATGAGATGTGTGGTCAGAAAACAATGGAAGGGGAGCAGATATAGCTCAAGTGGTTGAGTACCTATTTCCCATCCCCAGTATCTCCTAAAAAAAAAATTTTTTTTAAAGCAATGGAAGATGATATTTAAATGATGATTGGGTTTGAATCCTAAGAACAAATACAAGAGAAAATGTTGTGAGGAAAAATACCGAGAAATCTGAATGCAGAGCTGATTTTTATACTGTACGTGAGGGGAAAAAAAATGCCCTCTCATCTTGGTGGTGCATTAATAAGTCTACATTATAACAGTAAATCCTTTACACTAGAGGTATTAAAGTCCAGTTCTCTCAGGCATAGGGTGGAGAATTTTCATTAGGCTTTGGCAGTTATAGTGACACTTCCAGGAGCCCCATGGCATGTGTGGTACAAATAAACGACTTATTGTTATTAGCACAAACTGTAAGCTTTGATTACCTCCAGTATCCACCACTATCAACTGGGAAAATGATTCATGGATTAATGGTGTCACTTGTACAGTCTCCAAAGTGTTCCTTATGTTCTGCTCCATGGATCCACCACAAGACATTTAGATGAAATGCACAGATTTTATGGAAGGTTACAAGGTGACTGCACAATGTCCATCACGTCATGTCTGCAGATATTTGAATTTTGATCTCTACCTCAGGGCTTTAGAGAGGAAGTTATGTACAAAAATCTTAGATGTTTTGAAAACTTTTCAGAAGAATCAACAGGTGTGAATTAACATCTCCATCTCTAAAATTTACATGAATGGTTCTAAGTGGCTTACCTCATAGTTATTAATATTGAAGTCATTTTTTTTTTACACTTTGATTTTTACATACTTTGATTGTAGTGTAGTGTCCAGAGAGTTACTAATATTTCTCAAGAAGCTCACGAGCAGGAGGTGGGTACTCAGAGGCAGCACATCCTCCTCCCACCTACATTTTTTTTCCCTGGAGGTACCAGGGATTGAACCCAGGACCTCGTACATGCGAAGCAGGTGCTCAATCACTGAGCTACACCCACTCTCCCATCTACTTTCAAGGGCAAATATTTACCTTCTGAAAAAATGGAGAGAACAACATACAACTACGTTCCATTTCACACTCTTTGGAAACAAAATAGGCCCTGCTTTGAGTAAATTCTGAAAGTAGTATTCCCCTCCTCCGGCCTTGAGCTTCTGTAAGTACCTCCTCTACCCTCCCCCACTCCCCTCTCCTATCTCAGAACAGTGAAAGGCATAACCTCCAGGTGTGGGACATCAGCCTGAAAGCTCTGGATGTCACCCAAAAGCCACCTGCTCTGCTTGCCAAGAGCTGGTTCTAAGCCGGAAGAATGGTGCCCAATGGAAGCAACGTGGCTGGGACAAGTACAAGCCAAGACTTTCCTTTCTGAGACTAGGAGACGTGCCCAAGAGTCATTTGGTGTCTTAGTCTATTGATTTTATTTTGATTGCCCCAGGTTGCTCTTAGTTATCTAAACATATCCTCCCTCCTGAGTGTGCCCAGTAGCTGACCAGGGAAAGCCTCTCCACGGCAGTCTCCACTCCAGCTGCAGGACAACCCCTGTCCACCTCCATTCCCTTCTCTTGCTTTACAGCTTCATCTTCCAGGTGGAAAGAGAACTCAACAGGCGTCAGGGCCTTCCCGGCTCACAGACCTTTGTCAACAGCTGCTTCCCACACCTTCCAGGGGCCCCCTCGCCAGCATTTCACAGGAGACGTGGCTCATCCCCACACACACCCCAGATCAGGAGCCACATTGTCAAGAAGAGCTTTTGTGTCTCACTGAAGAGAAAACTGTGCAGAGGGAGAAGAGAAGCAACTCATTGCCAGAACAGAATCAAGAAACTTTCTCAGAGGAAAATTTCAGCAGTGTCGAAATAAAGAGGAAATGATGAATGAAAACTGTTCTTTGTTTCTTTTCAAAACTGAAAGAAAAGGCCATTAACTATATGCTATACTCATAAAGCCACAAGATATCATTTCTTTTATCCATTTATTGATTCATTCATTCGGCTTAGCACCTGGTCTGTGTCAGGACCAGTTCCCCACAGGCTCCTCAGCAGGACAGGCAGGCTGAACAGTGGCAGCCACGGGTCTCTAAACTTCCCACACTCCAGCCAAGTTTATGTCCAATGCAAATGGAAAATCACTGACAGCTTTCACTTGTGAACAGGCAGTCCCGGAAGCAGTGTAATTTAACTGACATGAAGAATTGTTTTCCTACTTCTCACTGGAGGTGGGTGTGGCACATGAGGTTGTGAAGGAAGAACAGGAGTTGGGGAGAAGGGACAGAAAACAGTTACTGGCTTCTATGCGTAAACTTCATATCTATAAAGATTTATACTGTTTTGTTTGAACATTTTTATTGGAATTTTTCTCAGTTGTACATTTCCTGAGGCTTTTTAATAATTTTGTTTCTTATCTGGACTACATTTTGATTGCTAACACTTCAAAAAAATGGCTGAGTGTTTTTAATGCTTTATTAAAGAAGTTAGTTGCCTTAAACTATGACACCAAATAAATAGAAAAGCTCTAAGTTAAAATATAATGATAAACTATTTTAGCTACAGTAATAGAAAAAAAGATTTGTAGTTTGAAATATGGTCATGCTAAAATCACTTTAGCTTACAAAACAGAAACAGTTTGATGTCCCTACTTCTACTGGAATCTGAGTCAATGACATTTGAACAGCTTTTATGAAATTGAGCCAGACTGATATCCTGCTTAATGTAAATTCAGAGTCAATTTTCTCCATTTCCAGCTCTACTCTGACAGTACAAAACTGAAATAATGGGACAAGTTTATCACCACAAGGATGAAAATACTCAGTAAGTGTTCAGAACTTTATAAAAAAAAAATGTAAGGCAAAATAAGTCAAGAGATCATGGGAAGTTAAAATAAAAACATATTACTTGAAACATTTATTATGGTTGTTTATGATTATGATTTTACATTTATATATTATATAGATATATAGTTGGGTGTTCTTGTTATTTTATAGTTGTATATTAGAGAGATATAAACATGATAAAGATTGGGAGACTTCAACTCTCAAAAAATTTGTAAGGACATAAAATAGGACATTTGGAACTGTTCCTCTTTTCTAGGGTAGCCACAGTTACAGAAATGCAGTGCGTCCTTTGTCAACACAGGAAGTTTGTTACAAAGACATCATTCAAAACAAGAGTCCAACTGTGGGAACTCCCTTTGAAGTGAAATGAAAAAAAAAAAAAAAACAACTTCAGAAAGTGTTTAATTCCATTAGACTTTAAAGTATTTTCACTGTGAAAAAAATGCTAACCCAATTCACTTCTGCTGTAGCACTCTTGCACAAGCCCTTGAGCACTCCACATCATTATAGCATGCTATTCTCTCTTGTTAAAGGTATACCTCTTTTACAAGCCTCTTCTACCTGTGGAGCAGGGTGGTTTTTTTTGTTTGTTTTTTGTTTTAGGTACCTCCTATGTGGGAAGCCAGTGCTCAGCCACTGAGCCACAAGGACTTCCCTGAATTGGTTTTCTCATTTGTTTTGCTTGTTGTTTTTGTTTTTTCAGGAGGCACCAGGAACCGAACCCAGGACCTCCCCTGTGGGAGGTGGGAGCTCAACTGCTTGGGCCACACCCATTCCCTCGAGCAGATATTTGAAGTGCTTAACTTGAGTAGCAGACCAAAATTCTGCTAAGCGTGGAATGTCTTAAAATAAGTCAATTATTGATCAGAGATTTTTGGAACATCCCAACACGTGAATCCAGGTGTAAAATATAGGTCAGTCTTGTTGTTATTGTTTATCACTCATATATTCATTCAACAAGTATTTATGGAGCAAAGCACTGATGGAAGCAATGATGAATCAGGTGGAGATGGCCTTCAGGGTGCTTCCTTCTAATTGATGCAACAGCTGCAGTGTGAACAAGCACAAATCAAGTAACAGGTTGGTAAGGAAGATACAGATAATGTATATTATCTGAGTTCATAGGAGGGATACAATATGTACTCTATTGTGAGTGAGGATAAAAGAGAAAATGGGGGACAGCATCCAGAGAAGGTTTTGTGGAAGTAGACGCATTTTGCCTGGGCTTTGATGAGCCGGTAGATTTAGACCATTTTGTGACTGTGGGGAGGCATATTTCTGTTAGAAATCACCGGGCATCATGAAGGTATTCTAGGAGCAGACAGAGCGGCACAGGAGTAAGCTGGAATAAATGCTCCCAGAGAAGTGAGATGTCCAGCAGAGTTTGTTCTGTCCCCCTGGGGATCTCAGACATTCCCCTGGCTTGAACCTGACTTGGTTTTGGGCTCCCAACCTTACTTCAGCTTACAACTCAGCAGCACAGAGGTAGACCTCTGTGGTGGACCATCTCTCTAGCTTGCCCCAACCCATGAGGCAGACAGATGGCAGAAACCAAACACAGAACGGGAAGAAGACAATGACAGGCACTTACTGAAGACCTACTAGTCTAGAGCTTTGGTTTTATCACAGGTCACTGTGACTGAGGCTTTTTGTGGATCCCAGAAAAGATTGTGTTGTTAAAGTTAATCCATTCCTGTGGGTGTGGGATCCTTTGATTGGATTGGATTCAGTTGGGGGGCCTTTGATTGGGTGACTTCAGTGAGGTATGACCCAGGGCGGGTCGTGCTTCTCTTGCCGGAGCCCTTTATAAATGGAGGGAAAAAAAACCGCAGACACAGAAAAAAAGCCTCAGAGACAGAAGGAAGGAACCCAAGAGCTCAGATCAAAGAGGAACCTGGGAGAGAGGAAGCCATAGGCAGAGGAGCTAGAAGCTGAAGCAGTGAGACCCAGAAGAGAAGCGGATGCTTCCAGGTGTCTTGCCACGTGGTGGAAGTCCAGGATCACCCGCAGCTGACCTCTGGTGGGACAGCATATCTGACAATGCCTTGATTTGGACATTCTCACAGCCTCAGAACTGTAAGCTTTTAACCTAATAAAGTCCCATTATAAGAGCCAACCCATTTCTGGTATGTTGCTCCCAGCAGCTTTCAGCAAACTAAAACAGTCACTGAGGTTTTTGTGGCAGCTACCAACTATCCTACAGTATATCCAACATTCCTACAGTGTGTCGGCTACTGTTCTAAGCACTTTACTCATGAAATACTCTCAATAAGCCTAAAGTAAAACCCTTATTTTCGAGATGAGGAAACAGGAGCACCAAGAGGGATTTTTTGCCCAAGACCACACAACTAGTCAATGGTTACATCTCCCAGGTTTAGGGACGCCCACTACAGATGAGCACATAGGTAAAAATTGCAAACCATTCAGGAATGTACCACCACGATGAAGGACCACAAAAATATAATTCCTCCTAAGAACTAGAATTAATAGAACAATATGGATGAATCTCTAAAAGAATTTTATTTAGAATGTTGAAAAAGGTAAAAGAAGAAATACAGTCTATAAGAAAAGCATATCATGGAAAAAAGAATAAATGAATTTGGAAAAGAACCTATAGAAATCCTACAAATGAAAAATATATGAATTAGCATTTTAAAAACCTCAATGGACAAGTTAAACAGTTGACTAGAAACAGAATTAATGAAATGGAATATAGCTTGGAGGAAATAACTCAGAAATCATCCTAGAAATATAAGAAAGAGAAAAACATGAAAGATCATTTAAAAACTAGGATAAAAAATGCCAATATACATCTTCTGGAATTGAAGAAAGACATAATGAAGCTCCTGAATCATGAGCAAAATAGGTAAAAAAAATAAAACCACACCTAGACCCATCAGAATAAAACATGAAATATCAAAGGCAGAGAAAATATTAAAACTACATGTACAAATAAGACTGAGCCATTGAGATAACCACAGCAGATGTCGAGAGCAGGTATGTGACCATTCTACCCTTCATTCTTGCCCACTTTCACAAATTTCTGCTTCCCCTGGCCAGCTTGGGGGAAGAAAAGGCTAGATTATAGTTTTTTTACAGTCTCAGGAGCTATCTCAAATCTGGCATTTAAGAAGCTGACTATGAAGTGATGCCAACATATTACTTGTAATCCTATTCCCTCTTCTCTCAACTTTAATCCTCCTTTACCTTTGGCTAGATATCCACACACATTCTTTACTTAAAGATAATTAAAGCATGGCTCAATCAGCCATTCAGTACATTTGAATCAGATGTACAGATTCAAAGCAAGTTTTACTGAGTAGTATTCATTTATTCAACAATAAGGTGGGACTATTCTTGAAAGTTTTAGAGTTAAGAGCTATGAAAACATAAACAGGACCATATAATTGAGAGTAACAGGTGTGAGCTAGTTTATATAGGATGATCCAAGCAGAGAGTTCAGCAAGTACAAAGGCCCCGGGGCGCTTATCTTGTTTGACTAACAGGAAGTGTCAGTGTGCCTACAACATAGCAATCAAGGTGAACTGTGATAAAAGATCAGAAAGAGGAGCTGGGGTCAGTTCATATGGGGTCATGTAGAGCAGGGTAAGGAGTTTGGACTTTATTCTAAATTCAATGGGAACTCACTGGGGGGGGGGTTTAAGCAGAGGAACCACATGAATTGATTTTTTTTTTTTTTTTAAATAACACTCTGGGTGTTTAGTGGAGGATGGATTGAGGAAGGACAAAAGTGGAAGAAGGAAAAGGAGTTAAATTGCTCCTCCACTGGTTCAGGTGAGAGGTGATGATAGTTTTGACTAAAGTTAGCAGTAGAGATGGAGAGAGATATACAGATTCAAATAGGCTTTGAGAATAAAATTGTGTTGATGCATTGGATCTTGGGAATGAGGGAAAGAAAGAAGAATCAAGGATACTTTCAAGACTTTTGGTCTATCAACTGGAAGGATGGTGGTGCTATATTTGAGACAGAAAAAAAAGGGAGAGAAACATGTGTCAAAGAAAAAATTGCACCAGACAATGCTAAACAGACAAAGATGACTTTATTTAGGGGCTGCTATAGCAGGAGAGAAGAAAACAGAAACCGAGTCAGAGCTTAACTCCATCCCAACAAAGCATCGTGAGCTTTATAAGGGCTGGAGTGGGCTAGTGATGAAGCACCAGAGGATGGTAGGGGGTGGGTGATTTATTGAGGTTGCATTTAGGACCACTTGGTTCTGAATGTTTGCCTTTGGGGTAATTAGGCCACCTGGAGCCTGTAAGGATCTGGAGCAAGGAACTGGGAGATGAAGACATCCCTAGTTAGATGCCTGCCAGGGCCTGGCTAGTAAGGATAGGGCTGAAAGGGAGCTCAGGGGCCTAGAGTCAGGAGGCGTTAAAGTTTGGACATGCTAAGGGGAAGTACGATGAGGCTAAGCCATCACTTGGAAGTGAGGGTGTACGGCAGGGGTTCTTAAGAAGGGGTCCGTAAGCTTGAATTGAAATTCAAAGAAAGCATTATTTTTGTGGGGACGTGTTGGCGCAGGTGTGATATATTTATTAAATAAATACACAGTACAGTGTGGACTTAGTAAGGGGTCTGTGGTCTTCACCTGACTGGCAAAGGGGTCTGTGGAACAAAAAAGGTTAAGAATCCTTGGTGTAGGGGGAAGGTAAGGATTGGGTTAGCTACTGAAGATAAACTATACAAAGGTAAAATATAGATGGGGAGCAGGATGTGTGGGAGGGTTTCCAAGAATGTGGCAGGCCCATTTGAAATCCGTGTGTCATATGTTGAAGGTGAGACTCATTGGCACAGTTGTGCAATTTTCCGGAACATTCATTTGATCAGGTGTAGTCATGCTATAGGCCTGGGGGGCATGGCCAGGTGAGTATCTGCAAGAGAATGGGGAAAGACTGTCCAGAGCAGTTTGTAAGGAAACGATTCTAGAGTCTAAGGCTGGGTAAGAAGGCTGAGAAGAACATTTTCATGGACTGTAGTTCCAATGAGATGGAAAATATGGACTCAGAGAACTTTAGTAAGTAGGCCAGTCAGATAACATATGATGGTCAGAGACAGGAGTGCTTAAATTTGAGATTTCAGAGAATTACTGTTTCTTTCGAACTTTCTCTTAGGAGTAGGCAGAATAATTGATAATCTGTGGAATGAGATCCCAGAAATATCAAGAAAGGGTCAATGTCCCTACCTTGTCCAAATATATCATCCCTTTCTTCATTATTCTTGTGGGAACAAAAAAGTGTTAAGAATCCCTGCCTTGGGAAACGGACGTGGCTCAAGAGGTTCGGCGTCCGTCTACCATATGGAGAGACCAGGGTTCGATCCCCGGTACCTCCCGGTAGAAAAAAAAAAGAATCCCTGCCTTACTTCCTCATAGTCGTCTGAAATTATGTAATTAGAAAAGCATTCCTCCATCATAAAGTTACTTCATGTTAAAAAATATAACCCTCTGGGAAAGGTGGCCCATCCAACTCAGACAGGGGCAGCTCACCTTCTCTTAAATTCAGGAAGCTTTTATTAAGTGCCTCCTTGGCCAAAGGCCTTATGCTATATACACCAGCACACCGCACTGGACAGGCGGATACCACTTCTAGCTTTGATATTCTCACAACTTCACCCTTGAGTATAAATCAATTTATCGAAACTTTTCCAGAGAAAAGATCATTATGTGGGAAAGGGCAGACATTAAGAACCTGATATAGAAGTTTTGGGCCTTCACAATTTTGCTCGGGCTAGCACCGTTTTGTAGAACTAGAGCATAACCAAAAGTTTTGTAAAAGGGAGTAAAAAGCAGAAATATGTATCAAAAATCTTTAACATGTGTGTCCTGAGATGTAGAAATATTGCGTTGAACAATTTATCATGCGAATATTCTCGCTGTCTTGATTTTGTGATAATCAGGGTAGGCTAAACATTCGCTATATTAGAAACCATGCATGTGTCCCCAGACTTAGTTTTTCTCCCTAAATCTGGTTTTTAGAATGCTGGTGATGAACTAAGCCTGATTTATCATATGACCATCCTGTATGGGAAAAGACTGTAACTTTGGGTATCTTTGGTCAACCTTAAGAGATATAGCAGGGGAATGGATCTGGCTCAAATGGTTAGGCATCCGTCTCCCATATGGAGGGACCTGGGTTCGATGTCTAGGACCTCCCGATAAAAATTTAAAAAAGAAAAATATAGAAGGTTCGTGGGCCACCAGGCCCTGTGCACAGGTGCACTGTCAGGCCCCACAAGCGGGTGAGCCTGCCAGGCTCCGCGCACAGGTGTGCCACCAGGCCCCGTGAGGCACACAGCACGATGATGACGTAACAGGAGAGTGACACAAGGGAGAGCTAAGACGAGACGTGCCAAAACACCAGGAACTAAGATGGCGCAGGAGATAGGACACCTCTTTCACATATCGGAGGTTCCGAGGATCGATTCCCAATGAAGACAAGAGGAGAAGGATGAGAAGAGAGGACAGGAAATGGACACAGAGAGTTGCCCATGAATGGACACAGAAACAGCGAAAACGGGAGGGGGGACGCAGGGGGGTGTAAAAATGGATAAAAATAAATAAATAAATAAATAAATCCTTAAAAAGATGTATAGGGGAGGAAGATACGGACTGTAGTTAGTAGTAATACTTTAACGATGCTCTTTCATGACTTGTTAACAAATGTTTCACAACAGTGCAGGGTGTTTGTGGGGGGTGATGTGTGGGAGCCCTGTATGATGTTCTGCATGTTTGTTTTGTAAGATCACCATGTTTACTGAACACTTATAGTTTATGTATGTTCATGTATGAATGATATACTTTAATAAGTTGTTTAAAAAACAAAAAACAAAAAAAAACGTGTCATAAGAAAATGATAATATACAAATATTTTTGTATATTTGAGATAATATACAAATATTTTTTAAAAATCATCAAGATGTCTATCCTACCCAAACTAATCTACAGATTTAATGCAATCCCAATAAAAGTCAACACTATATTTTTTAAGGAACTGGAAAAACTAACCACAAAATATATTTGGAGAGGCAAGAGGCCCCGAATTGCCAAAGATATATTGAAAAAGAAAAATGAAGTTGGAGGTATCACATTACCTGACTTTAAAACATACTACAAAGTTACAGTGATCAAAACTGTGTGGTATTGGCACAAGGATAGACCTACTGACCAATGGAACCGGATTGAGAGTTCTGATATAGATCCTCGCATATACAGTCATCTGATATTTGACAAGGCCACGAAACCCACTCAGTTGGGAGAGAGTGGCCTCTTTAACAAGTGGTGCTTGGAGAACTGGATATCCATATCCAAAAGAATGAGAGAAGAATACCTTCTCACACCTTATACAAAAATCAACTCAAGATGGATCAAAGATCTAAATATAAGAGCCAAAACCATAAAAACCTTGGAAGATAATGTAGGGAAGCATCTACAGGACCTTGTAATAGGAAATGGTTTCATGAACTTCACAGCCAAAGCACGAGCAGCAAGAGAAAAAATTGATAAATGGGATCTCCTCAAAATTAAAACCTTCTGCACCTCTAAGGATGTTATTAAGAAAATAAAAAGGCAACCTACCCAATGGGAAAAAATATTCGGCAACCATGTATCTGATAGGAGCCTAATATCCTGCATATATAAAGAAATCCTTCATCTCGAAAATAAAAGGACAAACAACCCATATAAAAAATGGGCAAGTGACCTGAAAAGACACTTCTCCAAGGAAGAAATACAAATGGCTAAAAAGCACATGAAAAAATGCTCAACATCACTTGCTATCAGGGAAATGCAAATCAAAACTACAATGAGATACCATCTTACACCCATCAGAATGGCAGCTATTAAAAAAACAGGAGACACTAAATGTTGGAGAGGATGTGGAGGAATAGGAACCCTCATCCACTGCTGGTGGGACTGCGGTATGGTCCAGCCACTGTGGAGGACAGTTTGGCGGTTCCTCAGAAAACTTGCAATAGATCTTCCGTATGATCCAGCAATTCCACTACTGGGTATATACCCAGAAGAACTGAAAACAAAAATACAAACAGATATATGCACACCAATGTTTATAGCGGCATTGTTCACCATTGCCAAAAGTTGGAATCAGCCCCGGTGCCCATCAACAGACGAATGGATAAGCAAAATGTGGCACATACATACAATGGAATATTACTCAGCGGTAAGAAGGAACAAAGTGCTAACACATGGAATAACGTGGATGAATCTTGAAGACCTTATGTTGAGTGAAGCAAGCCAGGCACTGAAGGATGAACAGTATATGACCTCACTGATCTGAACTGAGGAAAGTGAGCAGTCTCTGAGAACCATTGTCTGAAAGATAGGTTAACAAAGGAGAGTAAGAGAAGAGCAGGCTTTGAGCCATC